>CAUYUJ010021638.1:0-130000 GCA_963575745.1 Prorocentrum cordatum
CTGTACCTTCTCTAAGTAGAGATTCATACCTGCCGCCGATGTCGCACTCCAGCAGCCTGTCGAACAACGCCATCGCCATGGCCGCCGCTGGAGAACCCACCATCTTGGGGGCGCCGCCCCCCTTCTCGCGCGCCTCGGCCACGGCTTCCGTGAACAGCTCGACCTCGCTCTGCAGGGCCTTCACGGTCGAGTGGGAGGACGCCATCGTGAACATGTCGATGACTATGCTCGCCGTGCGCCGCTGGCGCTGGGCCGTCTGCAACGACAACTTCAACGCGGCTTTTAAAGGCGCCCTCAGACTGGCGTGCTTCAAAGTCCAGGTCTTATCCGTGTGTGTTCCCTTCCTGTTGTGGCGTTTTCTGCCGCGGTGGGTCTCCTTGCCCTTTGCCGCCCTTGGCCAGCTCGACGTCTCGACCTCCATCGGGTGTTCCTCCTGGCCCGTCTTCTGCGTCTTCTGCGGCGGCGTCGGGCCGGCTGGATTCCGTCGAATTGTTGCGCTGCTGCCACCTGTGCCAAAGCTCCCACACGCCTGGGAGGAACCCTTCGGGGCGAGCCTCCAAGCGGCTCGCGGCGCTCCCCGCGTCTTCGGCGGTTGGGCCGCCGTCGCTGATATCTTGCCGAACGGGTCGCAGAGGGGTTGTTGTCTGCGTCGCCGGAAGCGCAGGAGCCGGTGATGAAGGCCGCGCCAGGATTCGTCGGCTTGGTGCTGGTGCCGACGCTGTTGGAGTCGAGGCCGCCCGCTGGGGCGGTCGGCGCTGAGCTGGTCGCCGACGTTGCACTGGTTGGCCGTGCAGCTGGTCGCAGCACGCCTGGCCCAGGCAAGCGCGAGTCTCAGGGGTGTCGCGCGACTGCCGCGGCCGACTGGGCGGTGGCGGCGGCGGCGGGATGCCGCTGGCACGCACGTTCGGGTTGTGCGCAGGCGCTGTCCGAGGAGCCTTGAGCCTGGCGCCTGCTGGGGACGGGGGACGTGGGACGCCAGGTGTTCTCGAAGTCCCTCGGGGGTCGGGTAATGCGTCTGACACGCCACGTCGTCGGACCACTCTCGTAGGGGAGCACTGGGTCAGCTCCGACGGGGCCCATGTGTATGCATCGTCCCGACCTTCGCGCCCTAGCCAAATTTCTTCGTGTATGGTCTACGGAACTGAACACTGTCTGGCAACTCACACATGTGTTGTCGACGCAGACCTGGGGCATGATCGGTGGGGTCCCATGTCCTGGTAAGGTCGTCGCATGTATTTGCTGTTTCACCCATTCTCGCGACTTCACAAACAGTGCGCGGCACCCCATCCAGACCACACACCAGATGGTACATTTCCTCCTCCTCCTCGCTGTCGGTGCCCCCCTATGCAGGCGCTGTCTGGTAAGAGTTCCAGGACATGTTCTTGGGGGGGGGCACTCCTGTCCACGTACCGTCGAGCGGAATGCGCTGACATCGGTGGCGCTGAAGGCGTGGACAACATCGGGCTCCCTGAAAAAGCGCCCCATCGTAGGCGGGTCCCATGCCTCGCGACACTCCTCTGCCATGCGGTTGGCGGTGACAGATTGGAGGTCTCTGCGAAACTGGAGTGAGGCTTATGATGCTGATGATGCTGCGGAGGAACCAGCTGATGAGGATAGAAGGAGTATCATACATGATGAGGAGCAGGGTGGGGAGCGGTGGTCCAGAAGAAAACGAGAAGGTATTGGGAGGGACGGTCAGGAGACACGGGGGGAAAAGTGAGAGAGAGGGTGGGTAGAAAAGTTGGAAGGAGCGTTATGAAGTATGAGAGACGAACGAGCAGGGGATGAAGGATGGAAGGGAAGCGCGACGAGGAAACGATGCCGGCGAGGAACATTCATGATCAAAAAGGAGCATGGGTGGGGAGGGAGCGGTGAGGAAGGACAATGGAGGCTAGAGAGAGGGAGAGAGAGAGAGAGAGAGAGAGAGAGAAAAAAAAAAAAAACAAGAGAATTATAGAGAGACAGCAGGGGGAAGGGTTTCAAGAGAGGCCTCATGAGGGGGGCAAAAAGGGTTGTGGGGGTTTCAAAAAAAACTCTGGGCTTCACGAACGCTTAAGGGAGCAGGAGGAGATATGGCCGAGGGAGGAGGGTGGTTGCGGAACCTGCTCGGAGGTTTCGGGCAAGTTGCAACTACCAACTGATAGTTCTCAAGATGCTCGATGTATTCGGAATTGCTGCGCGGAGAGGGAGGAATGTAGGGAGGAACGGAAGAGGTGGAACACCTCCCTCCATGGCCTTCCTCTTTCCTCTTTCTCTTTGTCATAGCAATGTTATCCTCTAGCTTCCCTCATCCAGGGATGGAAAGGGAGAAAAGGAGGGAGGAGGGAGGAGGGGGTGGAGGGCAGATTAATGGAACATGAAGAGAGAAAGAGTGAGAGAGCGAGAGAGAGAGAGACAAACAGAAAGAGGAATGATGGTGGACAGAGGGGGGAGTTAGGTGGATGCTAATTCTGAAGAGGAAAAGGACAATAAGAAGCCGAGCAAGATGAGGAGACGGGACCATGATGATAAACAATATGAGGAGGAGCAGGGTAATAATGGGAGTCGGAAGATGGAGGTATGATGCAGGATGGTGAAAGATAGGCAGCAGCAGGAGAAAGTGGATGACCAGGAGCAGCAGCAAGAGTAGCATACATATTGCACCGCTCCGAATTAATTCCAAATTTTGAGACGTGCGCATCGCGTATCAATCGCGATCAGTGTGCGCTTGAAGACGGCCTGAGGGGAGGTGCGGGGGCTGAGGGGGCTGCGAAGGGGGACAAAGCTGAGGCGGCCACAATCCATTTGGCCGCAGGTGCCTGGTGCGATGTCGGGCTCGCGCGGGCATCACGGAAAACTTCTGCTTGGGGACCCCAACTTCATCATTCCGATACAAGCGGTTTATGGACCTGGCGAATTGCAAACCGCTTGGCTCTTCCTCCCAAACCCCGTTTGGGTCTCTTACCAGCTGGCCCGGACACGAAGAACTGATTATTCCAATGCGACCCGGTACATTTACCAGCCGGCCCGGACACGAAGAACATGGCTACCACTTGTGTGAGACATTTGTTCGATTCGTCGGCTTCTGCTACAGAGCTGAACAAATCGCCAGGAAGACTTCTGGAAACATCCAGCTTCTGATCAGTGCTTCTCGTTGCTCTCATGTGCTGTTGGGCCTCCTTTCTTCTCCGCTGCGCCGCGCGTGTTATCTTTTGTTCTCCCCCCTCCTCCTGGTCGCGCCGTCGTCCACATGCGGCACGCCCTCACGCGGATCGTGTCTCGATAGGGGGCTCCATCCACGTCCTCGTGGGAACGCCCGCTTGAGGGCCAAGTCGCCCACGTGCGCGCAGATTAGGATCCCCAAAGGGGGCTCCACGTAGTGGGAGCGTCCGCAGGCGGACCTACGCGCACTTCGGCACACCCCTCGCGTGGACCGCTCGACCACCCCCCCCCCAGCCACCGCAAAGGGAGCTCCAACTTCGGCTCCAGTGGGCGCGTCCGCATGCGGTCCCGCGCATATTTCGGCACACTTCTCCCACAGATCGCACCCCCTGAACGGGTTCCACCTGCGGCTCCACCTGGCGCGTCCGCATGTGGGCCCACGCCCAAATCGACAGACCCCTCACACGGATCGCGCCTGGCCTAGTGGAAGCGTCCAGCATGCGAGCCCGCGCTTAGTCTGGTACACCCCTCACGCGGCCCATGCCTTTGGGCGCGTCCAAATGCAGGCCCACGCCCAGTTTGGCAAACCTGGGGGCTCCACCTACGGCCCCGGTGGGCGCGTCCGCATGCGGGCCCACGCCCGCGTCAGCACATCGCTCACGCCGACCGCCCCGCACAGGGGAGCTCCACGTGCGGCCACAGCGGGCGCGTCCGCCTGGGGCCCACGTTCAAGTTGGCACATCCCTCACGTGGATCATGCCTCCTATGGGGAGCTGCATCTGCAGCCCCCAATGGCGCCTGGGTGCGCCCCCGATGGATCTGTGCCCACAGTCTGCCTCGCACGGATCACGCCCCCAATGGCGCCTTGGTGCGCCTGCCCTGCGACCACCTGTCCGCCCCAGCCCGGAGCCCCCGCCTTTGTCCCTCCCGCGGCGCGCAGCACGTGAGGAAAGGATCACGCCCTGGACTGCCCGCAGCTGGATACAGTCGTGGTCGATTGGAGAGGACACGCGAGAGGACACAAGACCATTGCGAGGGCCACATTGTCATAGGAGCGTAGAAGGCATGGGTAGCGAAACGCAGGACACAAGGGTGCCCTTGATTTGGCAAGGTCGACCTGCTGATCAACCTCGACTGTAGGGTGAGGCCTGTCGCCCAGCCAGTCTCTGGGATGACCCAGAAGTTGGCCATTCCCACAACTCCTCAGCACTTGAGCGTAGACAGGTTTTCGGGTCACCTCTACGATCCTCGTATGTGAGTGACTCGTTTGGGTCTTCTTCGAAAGCGGCATATTAGTATCCGTGAGGGGATTTGCCTGCGGCCCCTCAAGGAAACGCACTGTACTAGAGTTGACCGCGCATATTACTGCTGTCTCCTCTCAGTGAGCACGATCATGGGCACACCTCCCAGGGCTTCTCCATCACTGTCATCTCTGGATCCGTCGCAGGAAGCTTGTCAGCGAGCGCATTGCGTAGGAATACAATGGCAAGGAGTACATTCGAGAGCTCTTCGGATGACGCGGCCGCGCTTACTATCTTAAGTCGGCTTCCGCATCGCAACGCGCCTTCGACTGTGCCCTTGCATTGCATCCACGTGGCGCCGTGCATCGCAGGATATAGGAATAGGCCAGTCGCGTGCGTCAGTCAGCGAGGTGGGTCGGCTGCGGAGCCGCGGCTGACTCAGAGCTCGGCCTGTAGTTCGGGCGACGGCTTGCTGTATAGTTCGGTTTCCCCCACTTCTTCTCGAAGACGAGCTCCTCGTAGAACGCCTCTCACACCTCGTCTGGGTTTAGTTCCTCAAGCCCGTGGGGTCACACCCACTGTGCGTCTCATCCACCCCAGAAAGGACGTCGACCACCAGGCTGCAACTGGCGTCCCCTGAGCCCCAGGCAACCCGTTTTCTGAGCCGAATGGCGCCATCACACTCCAGAGGCCTTCTGCGAGGAAGAACGCTTCGGTCATGGACGACGAATCCCGCACGACATGCTTCCGCACGTCGACCCGACACCACCTGTGCCGATCGGTCGGGGCTTCCCATCTGACGGCCACCTCCTCGTTCCCAGCAGCTCCCTCGAACTGCTCCATCAAGCCCTTCGTGGTGGCCACGAGACGCCGCTGGCCCCCGATGGCGCCCCAGACCCGCTCCGCCCTTCCTCGGGGGAAAGCTCCTATGGTGACCTTGAACGCCCACAGCCCACAGGAATCCCTGGCATGCACCCTCCGCCGCCCCTCGCCCCACGGAGGTAATGCCACCCCAGACGCGGCCACCGACCTGCGCCCCTCGCGCGAGTCACGCCGCCCACAGCAGGACTGCACAACGCCGACGCCGCCTCCGACGCGCACGCGGGGCGGACCCCCATGCTGCTCGAGCCGGAAGAGCCGTGCGCCAAGATGGCCTAGGAAGCGCGAGGAGCAGCGATGCAGCGAGGTGGGAGCGTCGGCTACACGCAAGAGTGGCCCTAGGCAAGAGTGACCTTTGGTACGCGGTATTCGGGGGGCGCGGGGGCCGAATTCCAAGCGCGCAAGCCCATGCTCGGAGGACCAGTGTGGGCCCGCACCAAAAGGTCACTCCTGCGAAGGGTCACTCTTACGAGTAGCCGAGAGATCGGGTGTTCTAGAAATGTGTTTGGTCCAAGGTGCCCCCAGGAATTCCAATGAGGCCCCCACGGCCTCCAGAGCACCCTTCAAAAGGCCCAGAGGGCTCCAGGGGCTCCAAGTGGACCAAAAAGCTGGGGGCACCTCGGGCAAGAAGCACCTGTGTAGCAACCCGAACACCGATACCGCTCCTCCCTGGACCTCTCCCGGGGTGCGTTCTGACCAGAATTTTGAGGCGAGTCCAACGCTGGCGACGAGGGCCTCCCGGGAAGCCGACACAGGCGAAAACGAGGCGAGGGCAGCTGTATCGGTACCTTTTTCTCCTCTGAACTGCCGTCGGCCAGTCCTTCGTGCACCCAGTCCATTAGCACCCCCCGAAGAGAGGCGCGCGACGCCGACGGCTCGCGCCGGCGTCGGGCCGCGCCGAAAGGAGGCACACCGGGCACGGCAGGCCACGCCCCGCAGACCCGGCAGGCGCGGTGGGTCCCGGGGCCAGCCGGGAGGCCAGCTCGGATCCACCACCTGCGCCCTGGGCCTTCAGGGAGGACACGCGATAAGACAGGAATGTAGAAGGCATGGGTCGCGAAGTACAGGGCACAAGGGTACCCTCGATTTGGCAGGGTCGGCCTACTAATCAGCCTCGACTGTCTTTGGCTCCCGAGATCCGAAGCACTTGGGCGACGAACGCAAGCGGGTCCCACGCAAGAAGACACAGCGACCTTACGCCGCGACTTACGAGGGCCGCCAGCGCGGCACACCATGTCAGAATCGAGGGCGCCTACGCGCGACCTTACGCGGGCAGCTCACGTGCCAATGTCGGTGACGACGACCCCGTTTTCTTCCGCCGCTCCCTTGTGGGCACGCACGTGCCCGAACAGTCCATGATATTCGGTCATGCCCGAACATGCACCTCGGCTCAGAGCTCCGTCCCAGTTTAGCCATGACAGTCCCAAGTGCCCTCGCGTCCGTCGCTTGCCAGGGCGAGAGAACTCTGGGGGCTCAGGGCTCCTGCAGGCTCCCGTGGGCACTCGCGAGTCGGCTCTTCCCGAGGCCGCTCCTGGGCCTAGGGCTTAGGGCAAGTGGTTGGGAACTCAGGCCCCCAGCATGCCCCAAGATAGCCCCAGGAGCCCGGCGGGTGGTCATCCAGCCTGGAGGTCTCTTAAGCCTTCTTGGGGGCAACTAAAACAGGCTAGCCAGGCCCCAATTCGAAGTTGCAAGAGCGCCGCAATACCGCCAAAAAGCTACCCGAGTGCCCGCACGACGATGATGAGGCCCCGAGAGAGCCCTGGTACGGTCCAACAGGGAGGTCCAAAATCAGGATAACCAAAGAAGTCCCGAGAGCCCACGAGGCCCCAAGAGACAACAACATGCTCTGACGTTTGCTTTTCGGCCATATTGGGGCGCGGTGACTCACCGGAGGCATCTGTCATAACGGAACTACCCCCAGGACCTCTCGATCCCTACCCATTTTTGTTGCGCATGCGAGGGTGTCGTAACGCACATGCGCCGTTCGACGCGCAGAAAACCCCTCGACATCGTCTCACCGGAATAAGCGCTTGAAGAAACTCTTCTTAGCCTCACCTGTGGTGCCCTCCTTCACGAGAGCCGCGGCTTTCTTGGGGTGGTTCTTGCAGGTGTCGACAACGAAGTTTTCGTCAGGGAACTTCAGGAAGAACCCCTCGTCCAAGTATAGCTCGGGCACCGAATAGCTCGTGACTTCAGGGAAAACCTGGCACAACTCGTCCACCTTGAACTCGTAATAGTCCATCTGGATGTCGTACTGCTCTGGCGTCATAATTTTCGGAGACAGCATGTTGACGAAGAAAAGCCGCTGCAGTCCTTTATTCATCATTTTGAGCACGGTAGCGAAGGAGCTCATCGTGGTTGCAAGGTTCTTGGCCGCGAGGATATGGCACACGTCACCCGCAAGGCTGGTTGCCGGTTTCAGGACCACCTTGTCCTTGTGCTTCGCCAAGATGTCGTCGATACATGGACTGGCTGGCTCCTCGGTGGAGTACACCAACTGAATCTTCTTGAACGGGCCTCCCTTGTAACCGGTCTCAATGACCTTGTGGAAATACGCACACGGCGGCTGCCTGTGCTCTGGTCTCATGTCTGGATTGAGGTCATTGTGCAGGGCCACGTCGCCATTCCTGATGTGAAGGGTAACCTCATCGTCCGCACCATCCTCGCACTTGTCCATGACATCACTGTTCAACAATGGCAAAACATACTTCTGATAATTCGCCTGGCGCTCCTTGATAGTAGTGCGGCACCTGTTGAAGAAAAGGAACCGGCAATCGTGGTGCCAAGCGTACATCTTTCCGGAGACTGGTACGAAGTCGCAGGACCCTCGATGGGGGATTGAAGGAGCAATTTCGATGAGACGGTCCTTAGGGTTGCCGAACATGTGGTGGTCAAGCCCACCACCAGCCTTCGGGAGTCTCACGAACTTCCTGCCTGTCGCCTCTGCGATACGTACAGCGTTGAGGACCTGCCAGACCCTGTTGCCCATGCGGCCCATCCATGTGGGGATCTCAACCACCTCTGGATCCGATGCTTGGCACTTGTCCATGTATCCTTGGAGGTTGGCGAAATGTGCGGCTCCTGTGTTGCCCTTTGCATCCTGCCTCGCCTGCGCCAGTACCGAAGATTCCGTAACGGCTTCTTCCGGATTGTCCAGTCCCTTGTCGAGCCACTGCGCGAACTCCGGGTACTTGGATGGATCAATCTCCTCCAGGGGGACAAGGAGAAGAAGGTGGAGAATGAGGAAGGAGGAGGGGTAGGAGGAGGGGTAGGAGGAATGGACGGATCAATCTCCTCGAGGGGGATGCCGCGCCAATGGCTGACGAAGCCCTCCTCCAGGGCCCTCAGGGTATCATTGCTCTGCAGGTTGAGCGACAGCGCCGCTGTTTGGCTGGCGAGGCCCGCCAAAGCAGCGAAGCTCACTTTCCCTGCCATTGTGATTCGAACCACCAGGGCGCAATAGGGTCAAGTATCTGGTTACGAAGGTGTGGAATCAGCGCCAAAACAAGCGCTGGGATTGAGCCAAAACGGCTACGGAGGAGGGGCACCAGAAATGAGGAACAGGATGAAAAAGAGGGGGAGGGATGAGCAAGGGGAGGGAGCACGGAGAAGGAGGGAAGGAGGGAGAGAGGGAGGGAAAACCAAAAAGAGAAGAGAGGAGGAGAGAAGGAGTCGGGGGCATAGGATTTGGAGGACGTACGAAGGAGGGACGAGGAATGAGAGGAGGGAACGTGGAGGAAGAAAGTGGCCAGGTGGCGGACGCCTGACCAGACAAGGATGGGAATCGAAGCTTCTCTGCACTTGCGTGCGTGCGCGTGCAAGGATTTGCATCCAAAACGGATGTGCCCATGAAATGCCGTCGCAATGCTTCCCACCAACATCCAGGTGGCTACCATACATGATCCCGGGCTCCGGGCCCACGGGCCCCCCCCCCTCCCCCCCAAGATGGTATGGTCCCAGGATTCCTCGGGCCCCCGCCCCCCCCCCCCCCCCAGATGGCATGGTCCCAGAGACGACGACGACGACGACGGCGACGACTACGACGACGGCGACGACGACGACGACGGCGACGACCACGATGACGACGACGGCTGCGGCGGCGACGACGCCGGCGGCGGCGGTGGCGACGATGACGACGATGACGACGGCGACGACGACGATGAGGACGACGACGACGACGACGACGACGACGAGGACGAGGACGACGAGGACGACGAGGACGACGAGGACGACGACGACGACCTCTGAACCACCACAGCACCACACCACATCCACAGGGGGGGGAGGGGGGCAGCGCAGCGCAGCACCACGCCACGCCACGCCCACCTCTGAACCACCGTAGCACCACACCACATCCACAGGGGGGGGGAGGGGGGCACCGCAGCGCAGCACTACGCCACGCCCACAGGGGGGAGCGGGGGGGGACCATCGCGCGGGGGGGGGAGGGCCCAATGGCATCAGCATTGGGGGGGAGGGGGGGGGGGGCCCAAGCCCTGGACCATACATAGCCTGTGTTAAGGTGTTGCCTATGGTTGCCTTGGTTAGGTCTACACTTGGCATGTGTGCTCGAATGTGTGTGTGTGTGTGTGCTTGTGCAACCATGCCCCTGTGTGTGCGCAAAGTGTGCTGGGCGGTCTGGAGACGGGGATGCGCCGTGTTCGTGCCGAGTGTGTGCTAGGCGGGCGGGTGGGGAGGGCGTACGGTGCGCGTGCGGATGTATGCTGGGCGGGCAGTGGGACGAGAGGCGCACAGTGCATGGTCTTTGTTCAACGTCTGTCGTGAGTGCACTGGCGGTGTAGGTACTTTTATTTCCGTTGCGTGTGTACGACGACGATGACGGTGACGCTGGTGATGGCGACAATGCTGAAGATGATGCTGAGGCTGATGGGGCTTAGGATGATGACGATGATGCTGATGGCGATGACGAGGATGAAGCTGATGGGCTGATGGGACTGATGACGATGATGACGATGATGATAGTGCTTATGACGATGACGATGCTGATGATGCTGGTGGCGATAACGACGATGATGGTAATGATGCTGCTGATGAGACTGCTGTTGATGATGGTGATGGTGGCAATGATGATAACGACGATGATGATGATGCTGATGATGGTGAATCTGATGATGCTGATTATGATGATGATGCTGATGATGATGATGATGATGATGACGCCGTCGACGACGACGCTGACGATGATCACGGTGACGATGATGAGGGGGTTATCGGGGCGCTCTTGAGCGCTCTTGAGGATGTCTCGGGCGAGATTTCCATTTCTGAGGATCGCGAAGACTGCGTGGGCAATGCCAATATTTACATTGCTTGAGGATGTCTTTCAACATCAGCATTGCTTGAGGATGTCTCGAGCGAGGGCCCCATCTTCAAATAAGACGTCTCATACTAATTCTTTCAATAGTTCATTTGTTTGAGGATACCCCAGGTGAGAGCTGCATTACTAAGCATCCGAAGGTTGCGCAAGCGATCTGTGTATTAGCACTCTGTTGAGGATACATCGAGCGATGACTACATCTTGATCATGTGACTAATTACACCAACTCTTTCGATATCTCAATGTTGGAATATGTCTCAAACGTCACGGCCGCTTTTTGTTTGGGAACCTAGCCAGACACGAACGGGAACCGTCGCTTTCTCCCATTGGATTCGTAAAGGTTCTCGTCGTGTTGGTCCGTCTTACTGCTGCTCTGCCGCGTTGCTGCTATGGTCTGCCGTGCTGGTCTGCAATGCTGCTGTGGTCTGTGTTGATGTTCTGCCATGCTCCTGTGGTCTGGAATGCTCCTGTGGTCCACCGTTCTGGTCTGCCATGCTCCTGTGGTCTGCCGTGCTGGTCTGGCGTGCTGCTGCGGAATGCCGTGCTGGCCTGCCGTGCCTCTGTGGCTTGCCATGTTGGTCTGCCGGAACCCCTGCGGTCTGCCGGGCTAGTCTGCAATGCTACTGTGGTCTGCGGTGCTGGTTTGCCGTGCTGTCGTCGTCTGCCGTACTGGCATGCCATGCGTGCGTGTACGTACAGGTGTGTATATATATATGTACATATTTGGCCCACAGATCCCAAGATCGCCAGTTCCACTTTTTATCGTGTTTGGAGCAAGGCACATCATGTCCAGCCGAGCGGAGAAAAATCTCGCCCAGACGGAACTCGAAACTTCCCTGAACCAGCGGCACGTGAGAAGTATTCTGAAAGAAAAAAACGAAAGCGGGGGACAGGGAGGGAGGGAAACTTCAGCAAGTACGTCGACGGGCAACGACGATGCGGCGATCATCCAACTGCCCTGCGCATCACTTCGCCTTGTTCAAAGCGGCCAACGATTTAGCCCACAGATCCCAAGATCGCCAGTTCCATCATGTCCAGCCGAGCGGAAAAGAATTCGCGCCCCGACGCAATTCGGAGCTTCCCAAGCCCGAATGGACAAATCAGGCAGCAGGCCGAAAAACACCCTGAACACGAAACATTTCAAGGTTTAAACCTTTTCACAAAACGGACACTCGCAACGATTCACCGGCATCAATCATGGATGGAGCGATGGCTCGGCACAGCCGGCGAGGATAAGCGGCAACGATAGCAGTCCAGTGCCATCCTCCGGGCGCGTGCCCGGAGAGCTCCTGATGGGCTCGGCCTGTCTTGGAGCATCGCTTGCCGTCGGCATGGCACAAACGCTGAAGGGGAGATAGACAGCCACCTCGCCAGGACACGGATATAGTGGCTTTCTTCCACGCGGTTCCAAACTGACATTGATGCAAGCGGGCGTCGGAACAATCGTGAGAACGCCTCAGTTGAATCATGCGAGGGGCCTCCCACATCAAAGATACATCGGGGTTCTCTAAAAACACAGGAACACCTACCTTGCGTCAACAATCAATGAAACGACATGACACATGGAATGTAGCATTGCCAGCTTTCAAACGAGCGAGCTGCGAGGGCGAGAGCGAATCGAGACACATCGGAACATCAGAGGAGCGCAGCGGTTGCCTCAACGCCTGAGACTGGGTCGTGCATGGAGTGCCAAGCCACACGCCAAGCACCGCGCCCGAGGATATCCACCCTCGCAGCAGCTTCTCGGCAGCCTTCGCAAGTAGATTACAGTGAACCCCATCAGAATGTCGAGCGATACGACGGCGTAGCCAGCCTGGCGCAGCTGTCGCCCTACGCCGGCAGAGCCCGCAAACAGCTCCAGGAAGATGCAGCGGCGGCGGCGAGTCGCGCCGCGCAGCGCAGCCTGGAACTCCCGCCGCAGGCGCCGCACGACGCCAGCGGCGGTGCGGCTCAGCGGCGGCGGACCGCCCGGCGGGCGCCCACTGTGCTGCCCGCGGGCCGCTTACGGGCGGCTGGGGCGGAGCTCTGGGGGACGGCCAGATCGCCAGGGGCAGCAAGTGCGGGGGCGGCAGGAGCTGCGGCGCCTCTGGGCGGCAAGCCAGCCGCGGGGCCAGCAGCACCAGCCACGGGGCCTCAGAGCGCAGCCACCAGAGCGCCCACGCCGCCCGCCAAGCCACCAGCAAGGCCGCCACCAGCTCCTCCACCTCCATCGGCGGCAGGTCCAGCAGCAGCTCCTGGTTCAGTGAGCGCGTGCACCCCAGCAGGCAAACCTAGCACGCTGCCAGCACCCAACTCCAGGTTCAGCACCGGCGCCGGAGGCCGCGGGAAGCTGGAAACCACTCCGCGCGCGATGGCGGCCGAGGCCTCGGCTGCAGTCGGCAAGCGCCGAAACCGATGCACATGCCCTCCGCCGAGCCCGCCTGGCGTCGCCCCCTGGCCCGCGATCCTGATGACCTCCGCCACGTCGGGCCCAGGAGCGTTAGCCTTGTCGCAGTCGTCCCTGTCTGGAGTCATGATATACGACAAAGCACCCCTCTCGCCAAGCGTCAAGCGCTCATGCCACAGAAGCGGACCCGCAACGAGGTACCGCACCAGGTATCACCGCGACTGCAGTTGCCGAAGCTTGATAGCACGCGACTGCGCAGCGGCGAGCTCCGCCAAGTCGACCTCCACGATAGTGGGGGCTCCCGCTGCGGCCTGTCCAAGCTCGAGCCCGATCGGGCTGGCTGAGCCCTGCGCCGAGCCGCCGCCGCAGCAGGAGCCCAGGAATCGCCTCAGCACCAGCAGCAGCCGCGCGGCAACCCCCAGCAGCAGCTTCCCAGCCTCCACTAAGATGAGGCCGAGCAGGCTGATGACCAGCTGGCTCACCCACGAAGGCCCCGCGTCGCCTGCCGCGGGGCAGGCCGGGCAAGGGCTGCACGGCGAGGGGCAGCTCTGCACCTCGCGAGCCTCCACGGCGGCCGAGATGCACTCCGAGAGCGGCACGAGCCGAGCCCCCGCCTCCCAGGCCTCCCCCGCGCTGTGCCCAAGGCCAGCGCTGGCAGAAGGCGGTGCCAGCGGCACCGGCAAGCCCCACGGCGCAGAGAGCCACCACCAACGCGCCAGGCCAACCGCGCCGAGGTGAGCGATGAACGAAAGCCCGACCCCACGGGCTTGCATGGGGCGAGGGCGGCTGCGCCCTCGAAAACTTGAGCAAATACGTCGACTATATCTGTATGTGTGTGTGTGTGTGTGTGTCTGTGCGCGTGTGTTTGTGTGCTTGCGTATGTATGTGAAGCTGGGTGGGTGCGTGGGTGTGCAAGCGTGGTCCTGCGCGTGCGTGCAGGGTGCGGGGCGGGCGGGACGGGGGGGCGTACGGTGGTGTGTACTGAGCGGGCGGGGGGGGAGGCATATGGCATAAGCGCGCATGTGTTGTGTGTGTTGTGTGTTGTGTGCTGCATGTGTCGTAATGTATACGTGTGTGGTGCACGGTGACGATAGCAGTGGCGATGAGATGGCGCTGGTGATGGTAAAGGCCATGGTTATGATACTAATGTTGGTAATGATGAGGATGATGCGGATAATGCAAATACTGATACTGATGATGATGTTGAGGCTGCTGGGGGGACTTCTGCATTTGCGAAGACCAGTCGAAGTCATTGTTTGATAATGTCCCCAGTGAGAAACAGACGGTTGAGTAGAAGTATCACAAAATTGTTTGTCCAATGCGTCTGCCTCTTGGAAAGTTTCGGAGGCCCTCGGAAAGAGAATTCTCCATACGATCGTATAACAGACGCGCAAACACAACCATACACACAAGCACACACCCAAGCATACACACACACACACACCAACCCACACGCACACACGTATGTGTTTAATGTGTATACATCTATATGTATTGATCAACGTAGTTAGTTTGATGATGTTTCAGACGATAGCCTCATCTGCGAACATGCGTGAAATGCGCAAACTCAATGGACATCTCCGTTTTCTGGAGATGTGTGCAGCGAGAGCGTCGCTTTCGCAGAAGAGGTAGTCACACAGCTCTGTGAACATCTAACTTTTCGAGGATGTCTTGGGCGAAACGTTCATGGTTGAAGATCTGTGTCGTGAAGTCTCAGCCTTGGGAGATTGTCTTAGCGGCAGGAACACGGTGCTTCAACATGTATTGAAGATGCCCCTAGCGAAGTAAGGAATCCATCAACCCTCATGTTTTGGCGATCCCGCACTGGTGCTCTCTCGGCGCGCACCTTGTTACTTGAAATCCGCCGGTCCCCCTGTGGGGCCACCAATAGGCCGAAGTGTGCTGTTCCCTGCACTTGTTGCAGCTTCAAGTCTCCAGTGTTACAGTCCTGCTTTCTGCTTCCGACTGCAAATTGCTGAAATCCGCGCGAGGGGGGGAGCCCAAAACGATCCAATGTACCACGCCCGGATCGCGTGCTCGGAATTCCTGGGGGGGCGTGGGACATAGACATGCATGAGATTCGCGCTCCCGAGGCCACAATCCCTCGCAGATTACGCAATGCTCGCGTCCCCGAGGCGTGCGTCCCCGAGACAGCACACCCTCGTAAACCATCGGAGGTTGGGGGGGAATCCGACGTGAAACGGAGACACCCCCTACCGGGAAATCGATTTCGGATTCGGGTTCGTGTCGTGCGTGCCGTGCGTGCGTGCGGGCGAGGCGAAGCTGCGTGGGCGGGCGAAAAGAAATCCTCCTGTGGCTCTGCCGCGGCCGGACCAAATGTGTCTCCTCCGGCGGCCGGTACCGCGCGGTGTCCCGCCGGTGTCCCGCTGGTGTCCAGAAATGCTCCTGTGGCTGGGCCGCGCCCGGACCGAATGTTTCTCCTCCGGCGGCCGGTGGCGAGCGGTGTCCCGCCGGTGTCCCGTGGTGTCCCGTGGTGCCCCAAAAAGTGAGATCGATACTGAGATCGATGTGGTGCCCCGAGGTGCCCCGTGGTGTCCCCAAAAAACTAATCGATAATGAGATCGATAGCGAGAGCGACAGGTGTCCCGTGGTGTCCCGTGGTGTTCCGTTGAGTGAGATCGATAGTGAGATCGATGGTGAGGTCGATACTGAGATCGATGTGGTGCCCGAGGTGTCCCGTGGTGCCCCGTGGTGTCCAAAAAAATGGAATCGATAATGAGATCGATACTGAGATCGACAGGTGTTGCGTGGTGTCCCGTGGTGTCCCGTTGAGTGAGATCGATAGTGAGATCGAAGTGATGTCCCGAGGTGTCCCATGGTGTCTCGTGGTGTCCTATGATGTCCCGTTGAGTGAGATTGATCGTGAGATCGATACTGAGACCGATAATGAGATCGAGAGGTGTTCCGCGGTGTCCCGTGGTGTCCCGTGGTGTCCCGTTGAGTGAGATCGATAGTGAGATCGACAAGTGTCTAGTGGTGTCCCGTGGTGTTCCGTTGAGTGAGATCGATAGTGAGACCGATTGAGTCAGATGTTGGTTCCCCCCTCTCTCCCCCCCAACCTCCTTCTCACCCGAAGGGTGGTCGTATAGGTACAATATTCGCGCCCCCGAAGCCAAAGAGCCTCACAACTTACGCCGTATTCGCATTGCCGAGGCCAAGAGTGATCCAAGGCGCCCGAAGATGGTTCCAAGACGGCCCAAGCGGGCTCAAAAAGGCCCCAGGAACGCTCCAAGAGGCCTCCCGAAAAAGCCCCACGAGGCCAACATCGTAGATGTTGCGCAGGTGTTTGAAGGATTCTAGCCTCCTCGCATCATTTTCGGCTTTCCGACGCTCCAAGACGGCTCAAGAAGTTCCCAAGACCGCCCCAAGGCAGCCCAAGACGCCTCCAAGAGGGCTCCAGGAAGGCCCAAGAAGCGCTCAAGACGGCACAAGAGGGCCCCAAGACGGCCCAAAGAGGGGCCCAAGCAGGGGACCACGAACCAAACATTCGACCTTTGTGCCCGGAGAAGCCCCCAGGAGGCCACAAGAGGCCGCCCAGAGGCCCCAAGAGGCGCCCGAGACGCGCGCAAGAGGCCTCCAAGAGGCCCAAAAGATACCCCACGAGGCCCCAAGAGGTCCCCAAGAGGCGCCCAAAGCGCCTCCAAGAGGCCCTCGAGGGGCTCCCCACGAAACCAAAAATATATACAAGAGGCCTCAAACACACATCCAGGCACGGTGGCGGGATGGGCCGCAGGCCACTAGGATCCGCCGCCCCCTTCTGCTTCAGCAAAGGGGTGCCCGGCGTGCCGAATCATATCGGTTTTGGTTTTGGCTCTTTTTCCCAAAGAACTCTCCCAATGGGTTTCGGCCCGTCCCGCCGGGGTCCCGGGATTTTTTCTTCCACGGCCCCAATTTTCTGCCCCAGACGGCTCCAAGATGGCCAAGATGGCCTCCAAGATGGTCCAAGATCGCCTCCAAGTCCGCCCAAGATGGTCCGAGGCGGCCTCCAAGACTGCCCAAGAGAGTCCAAGACGGCCCAAGAGGCCCCCCAGAGGCCTCCCAGACGGCCCAAGAGGCCTCCAGGAGGTCCTCCAGGAGGGCCCGAAAAGGCCAAAATCATTGATTTTCCTTCGGCTTTTGAAGGATTTGGAATTTGCTTCTTCTCGGCATTCCGACGGCTCCAGACGGCCCAAGAGGCCCCCAAGATCGCCTAAGAGGCTCCCAAGAGAGCCCCATGACGGCCCAAGTGGCCTCCAAGATGGCCCTAAGAGGGCCCCAAGACGGCCCAAGAGGCCTCCCCCAACACGCCCAAGATGGCCTCCAAGACGCCCAAGATGGCCTCCAAGACGGCCCCGAAACGCCCCAAAAGGGTCCCCCGTTGGCCCAGAAAAAGGCCCCCCAGACGGCTCCCGACGGCGTCAGACGTGCCAGGAACCCACCAAGATGGCCGAAGTTGGCTCGAAGCTGGCCCAAAAGGGCCCAAGAGGCCCCCACGAGGGCCTCCAGGAAGGCCAGAAGAGGCCGAAAATATTGAGTTTCCTTATGTTTTTTTCCCCACATCCTAAGTGGGGTTCTTGTTTTCTCTGCACACCCTCCGCGCAGGATCTCTCCTCCTCCTCCCTCTCCTCTGCTCCTCTTTGCTTCCTCCTCCGCATCATCATCACCATCACCATCACTCCCCACTCACCATCATCATCACCATCAGCATCACCATCACCATCGCGCGATCACTCACCATCATCGGCATCGAACGATCATCATCATCATCATCATCATCATCATCATCATCATCATCATCATCATCATCATCATCATCATCACTACTCGCTGACTTGAGGCCTGAATATGGAGGAAGTCTCGAACGGGAGCCTCGTCTGTGAGTGAATTGTAAGAAGTCTCAGGCGGGAGCCCCCTCCCTATGGGGCCCGCGCTTCATGTTCGAATCCGAGCGGGTCATCCGCAACGTGCAACTGTCGTCACTTTTGGGCTCTTGAGACCTGAATATGGAGGGAGTCTCGAGCGGGAGCCTCGTCTGTGAGTGAATTGTGAGGAAGTCTCAAGCGGGAGCCCCCTCCCTATGGGGCCCGCACTTCATGTTCGAATCAGAGCGGGTCATCCGAAACGTGTAACTGTCGTCACTTTTGGGCTCTTGAGGCGTGAATATGGAAGAAGTATCAGGCGGGAGCCTCGTCTGTGAGTGAATTGAAAGGAAGTCTCAGGGGGGAGCCCCCTCACTATGGGGCCCGCACTTCATGTTCGAATCCGAGCGGGTCATCCGCAACGTGCAACTGTCGTCACTTTTGGGCTCTTGAGACCTGAATATGGAGGAAGTCTCGAGCGGCAGCCTCGTCTGTGAGTGAATTGCGAGGTAGTCTCAGGCGGGAGCCCCCTCCCTATGGGGCCCGCACTTCATGTTCGAATCCGAACGGGTCATCCGCAACGTGCAACTGTCGTCACTTTTGGGCTCTGGAAACCTGAATATGGAGGAAGTCTCGAGCGGGAGCCTCGTCAGTGAGTGTATTGTGAGAACGTCTCAGGCGGGAGCCCCCTCCCTATGGGGCCCGCACTTCATGTTCGAACCCGAACGGGTCATCCGCAACGTGCAACTGTCGTCACTTTTGGGCTCTTGAGACCTGAATATGGAGGGAGTCTCGAGCGGGAGCCTCGTCTGTGAGTGAATTGAGAGGACGTCTCAGGCGGGAGCCCCCTCCCTATGGGGCCCGCGCTTCATGTTCGAACCCGAGCAGGTCATCCGCAAGTGTGCCTGTCTTCACTTTTGGGCTCTTGAGGCGTGAATATGGAGGAAGTATCAGGCGGGAGCCTCGTCTGTGAGTGAATTGTGAGGAAGTCTCAGGCGGGAGCCCCCTCACTATGGGGCCCGCACTTCATGTTCGAATCCGAGCGGGTCATCCGCAACGCGCAACAATTGTCACTTTTGGGCTCTTGAGACCTGAATATGGAGGGAGTCTCGAGCGGTAGCCTCGTCTGTGAGTGAATTGTGAGGAAGTCTCAGGCGGGAGCCCCCTCCCTATGTGGCCCGCGCTTCATATTCGAATCCGAGCGGGTCATCAGCAACGTGCAACTGTCGTCACTTTTGGGCTCCTAAGGCCTGAAGATGGAGGAAGTCTCGAGCGGGAGCTTCGTCTGTGAGTGAATTGTGAGGACGTCTCAGGCGGGAGCCCCCTCCCTATGGGGCCCGCACTTCATGTTCGAATCCGAACGGGTCATCCGCAACGTGCAATTGTCGTCGCTTTTGGGCTCCTGAAACCTGAATATGGAGGAAGTCTCGAGCGGCAGCCTCGTCTGTGAGTGAATTGTGAGGACGTTTCAGGCGGGAGCCCCCTCCTTATGGGGCCCGCACTTCATGTTCGAATCCGAGCGGATCACCCGCAACGTGCAACTGTCGTCATTTTTTGGGTTCTTGAGACCTGAATAGGGAGGGGGTCTCGAGCGGGAGCCTCGTCTGTGAGTGAATTGAAAGGAAGTCTCAGGCGGGGGCCCCCTCCCTATGGGGCCCGCACTTCATGTTCGAATCCGAGCGGGCCATCAGCAACGTGCAACTGTCATCACTTTTGGGCTCTTGAGGCCTGATTATATGGAGGAAATCTCGAGCGGGAGCCTCGTCTGTGAGTGAATTGTGAGGAAGTCTCAGGCGGGAGCCCCCTCCCTATGGCGCCCGCACTTCATGTTCGAATCCGAACGGGTCATCCGCAACGTGCAACTGTCGTTACTTCTGGGATCTTGAAACTTGAATATGGGGGAAGTCTCGAGCGGGAGCCTCGTCTGCGAGTGAATTGCGAGGAAGTCTCAAGCGGGGGCCCCCTCACTATGGGGCCCGCACTTCATGTTCGAATCCGAGCGGGTCATCCGCAACGTGTAACTGTCGTCATTTTGGTGCTCTTGAGGCATGAATATGGAGGAAGTATCAGGCGGGAGCATCGTCTGTGAGTGAATTGTGAGGGCGTTTCAGGCGGGAGCCCCCTCCCTATGGGGCCCGCACTTCATGTTTGAATCCGAGCGGGTCATCCGCAACGTGCATGTGTCGTCACTTTTGGGTTCTTGAGACTTGAATATGGAGGAAGTCTCGAGCGGGAGCCTCGTCTGTGAATGAGTTGCGAGGAAGTCTCAGGCGGGAGCCCCGTCCATATGGGGGCCCGCAGATCACGTTAATAATCAGAGCGGGTCATCGGACATTTATAACTGTCGTCACTTTTGGGCCCCTGAGGCCTGAATATGGGACAAGTATCAGACGGGAGCCGCGTTTGTGAGTGAATGGCGAGGAAGTCTCAGGCGGGAGCCCCCTCCCTATGGGGCCCGCAGATCATGTTAGTTCGTTTCGAAATATACGCAGAAGAGACAAGCCAGGACGCCTCGCCAACCACGAGGACGACGGTGAGGGTTTTTCCCAGATTCGCCCAGAGGATTCTCATGTGGGGTCCTTCCGTCGGAGTTTTTTTTCTGATGTTGACATGTCCTTCTTTTCGGCCTTCCGACGGCCCGAGACGGCCCAAGAGCCCCCAGATATCGCTGAAAAATCGCACACGAAGCCTCCAAGACGGCCAAGATGACCTTCAAGACGCCCACGTGTTCCCCGAAGGCTTTCCAAACCGATTCGGGGAACACATGGTCCGATGGCTTGGCAGGTCTGGTCTCAACGTTCGGCCGCACAAGACGGCCAGGATGACCTCCAAGAAGGCCCCAGATGGACTCCAAGTCCGCCCAAGATGGTCCAAGACGGCCCAAGAGAATCCAAAACGGCCCAAGACGCCCCAAGAGGCCCCCCAGAGGCCTCCCAGACGGCCCAAGAGGCCTCCAAGAGGTCCTCCAGGAAGGCCCGAAGAGGCCAACATCCTTGATTTTCCGTAGGTGTTCGAAGGATTTGAAATTTGCTTCTTCTCGGCATTCCGACGGCTCAAGACGGCCCAAGAGGCCCCCAAGATCGCCCAAGAGGCCCCCAAGGGGGCCCCATGACGGCCCAAGTGGCCTCCAAGATGGCCCCAAGAGGGCCCCAAGACGGCCCAAGAGGCCTCCAACACGCCCAAGATGGCCTCCAAGACGCCCAAGATGGCCTCCAAGACGGCCCCGAAGCGCCCCAAGAGGGCACCCCGCTGGCCCAGAAAAGGCTCCCAAGACGGCCCCCGACGGCGTCAGACGTGCCAGGGGCCCACCAAGATGGCCGAAGTTGGCTCGAAGCTGGCCCAAAACGGCCCAAGACGCCCCCAAGAGGGCCCCCAGGAAGGCCAGAAGAGGCCAACAACATTGAAATTATATATATGTATATATATATATATATATATATATATATATATATATATATATTATAGATACATACTTTGCGGATTGTCAGATGTTCTTCTTTTCGGCCTTCCGACGGCCCGAGACGGCCCAAGAGCCCCCAAACATCGCCGACAGATCGCACAAGAGGCCTCCAAGACGGCCAAGATGACCTTCAAGATGCCCGCGCGTTCCCCGAATGATTTCCAAACCGACTCGGGGAACACATGGTCCGATAGCTTGGCAGGCCTCTGGCCTCAACGTTCGGCCACATAGGCGCCTCTAAAAAGGCAGGGGGCGGCGGTGATTCGCCGTAGGCGTCTTAGATCCGCCGCCCCATTTTGATTTATCAAAGGGGTGCCTGGCGTGCTGGATCCTCTCGGTTTTGGTTTTGGGTATTTTTCCAAAAGAACTCCCCCTGGGGCTGCGGCCCGCCCCGCCGGCCTCCCGGAAGGATGCTGAAAAATCGCCCAGAGGTGGTTGCAAAAGGCTTTTCCGTTCCAGACGGCTCCAAGATGGCCCAAGATGGCCTCCAATACGCTTCCAAGACGGCCAAGATGGCCTCCAAGACGGTTAAGTTGGCCCCAAGATGCCTCCAAGACGGCCCAAAATGCACCCAAGACGGCCTAAGATGGCCTCAAGGTGGCCCAAGAGGCCTCCAAGAGGTCCTCCAGGAAGGCTCGAAGAGGCCCAAATCATTGATCTTCCTTAGCATGTGAAGGATTTTGGGATTTGCTCCTTTTCGGCTTTCCGACGACCCAAGACGGCCCAAGAGGCTCCCAAGATCGCCCCCGCAGCGCCCAAGAAGCCTCCAATATGGTCCCACGACGGCACAAAGACGGCACAAAGACGACCCAAGAGGCCTCCAACGCGCCCAAGATGGCCTCCAAGACGGCCTTGGAGCGCCCCAAGAGGGCCCCAAGTCGGCCCAGAGAGACCCTCAAGATGGCTCCCGACGGCGTCAGACGTGCCATGAACCCACCAAGATGGCCGAAGTTGGCTCGAAGCTGGCCCAAGACGGCCCAAGAGGCCTCCAAGAGGCCTCCAGGAAGGCCAGAAGAGGCCAACAACACGTATCCCCCTTTGGTTTTTGAAGGATTGTGACGCTTGCTCTTTTTCTGCCTTCCGATGGCACGAGACGGCCCAAGAGCACCCAAAGATCGCCTAAACGGCCCAAGAGGCCCCCAAGACGGCCCAAGAGGCCTTTAAGACGCTCCAAGACGGCCCCAAGAGGGCCCCAAGAGGCCTCCAAGACGGCCAAGATGGCCTCCAAGACGGCCAAGATGGTCCAAGGTGCCCCCCACGCCCGCCCAAGAAACCTCCAAGACGGCCCAAGACGGCCCAAGAGGTGCCAAAGAGGCCTCCAAGACGGCCCAGGAGGCCTCCGAAAGGTTCTCCAGGAGTGCGTGGAGAGGTCATCATCATCATCTATATTTAATATGATTTTCGTAGTTGCTCCTTTTCGGCTTTCCGACGACGCAAGACGGACCAAGAGGCCCCCAATATCGCTCCCACGGCGCCCAAGAAACTTCCAAAATGGCCCCAGGACTGCCCAAAGAGGCCCCCAAGACGGCCCCAAGAGGGCACACATACGACCCAAGAGGCCTCCAACACGCCCAAGGTGGCCTCTAGGACGGCCCTGGAGCACCCCAAGAAGACCCCAAGTCGGCCCAGAGAGGCCCCCCACGCAGCTCCCGACGGCGTCTGGCGGGCCAGGGGCCCACCAAGATGGCCGAAGTTGGCTCGAAGCTGGCCCGAGGCGGCCCAAGAGGCCTCCGAGAGGCCTCCAGGAAGGCCAACCACATTGTTTTGTTTTAAATGTTCTAATGTTTTTGGCGCTTGCTTCTTTTCGGCCCACGCGGCCCAAGAGCCCCCGGGGATCGCTCGAAGATCGCCCAAGAGGCCTCCAGGATGGCCCCAAAACGGCCCAGGAGGCACCCAAGACGGCCCAGGAGGCCTTCAAGACGCCCAAGATGGCCTCAAAGACGGCCCTGGAGCATTCCAAGAGGACCCCAAGTCGGCCCAGAAGGCCCCCCCCAAACGGCTTCCGACGGCGTCGGGCGGGCCAGGGGCCCACCAAAACGACCGTGGATGGCCCTAAGATGGCCCAAGACGGCGCAAGAGGCTTCCAAGAGGGCCTCCAGGATGTGTGGCACTTGCTTTTTGTTTTGCCCCCCGACGGCCCGAGGCGGCTCAAGCGCGCCCTAGGGTCGCCCAAGAGGCCCAAGACACGCCCCAAGAGGCCCCCAAGACGGCCCAATACCAAGACGCTCAATATGGCCTCCAAGACGGCCCAAGAGCCCTCCGAGACGTCCTCCAAGAAAGCCCGAAAGGGTCAAAATGGCCTCCAGCCGGCCAAGATGACTTTCAAGATGCCCACGTGTTTCCCGAAGGCTCTCCAAACCGATTCGGGGAACACATGGTCCGATAGCCTGGCAGGTCTGGCCTCAACGTTCGGCCACCTAGGGCCTAGGCGCTTCCAAAAAGGCAGGGGGCGGCGGTGCTTCGCCGTAAGCTTTTTCGGTAGTCAGGGGGCGGAGGGCCCCTGGGTGCTCGCAGGACTGCGTAAACTATGCAACATAGCGCGGCAGCTGCGGGGATCGGGCGCGGAAGCACGAATTTGACGAAACACCGCTTGTAAGAGCAACGCCAAGATCCGGCCAGCGCCGTTACGACAGAGAGCGCAAAATACCGCACACGAGAATCTCTACGACGCATTGGCCGCGGGACGAGCTGTACAAGACACCGTGCCGCAACGCGATGCTCGTGCACGCGCTGGCCAGCGGGCCGGGGGCGCGCTGCCGGCAGAGTCCAATTCGCTTGCCGTCGCGGGCGGTCGCGGCTCCACGAGCCAGCGGGCGCGCGCGCCCCTGGGCCCCAGCCTCGCGCCTGGCCGCCGGGTCCTGCTCATTCAGCCGGGCCAAGACAGAAGGAGGCACAGGAGGGGCGTCGGCTAGCACCCGTGCCGCGCACGTGGGGCGCCGCTTGTCGGACAGATGCGCGACGCACCGCAATCGCGTGTGAAAATTGGCGCCGCGCGCAGGGCGCGCGCCAGAGCCGTCGACATGTTGCTTGACGGCCAATCGGCGCCCGTGCGTGGCCCGACAGTGGCTGGCCAAGGCTCGCTCCGAAGGAACGCGCGCTGGGCAGACTGGACACCGGCGGTCAATCCGCGCCCGGCACTGTGCTCCGAGTGCCCCGGTAGAGCGGCCCGGTCCACGCAAGACTCATGAAAACATATCTTGTCCGGGACCTGGGCCCACTCGGTGGCGCCCCGCAACAGACCATGCCATGCCTGTGGGCCCCCCCGCAAGGAGGGCAAATCATGCACCAGGCCAAGAGAGCGCACCCGCCCGACATCGACCCGAATCGTCGCTAACCACGGTAACTCTGGCCCCCCAGCGCCGGCCTGCAGCAAAGCCAGCCTGCCACAATACCGCAAGCGCGCCACCATCATAATGCAATCGAGCGAGGGCTGCCCGAGCTTCCCCAGGACCTCCCGGTCAGTCAGCACCGCGACCTTGGAGAACAAGGGTCTCCTGCAATCCGCCGAAGCACTCTCATGTAGACCCCAGACAAGCGGCGAGGCGTCTTGATGGGCAAGGCGCAGACATGGAGGTCGAAGGTGAGGCGGGAGAGGACGAGGCTACGCAAGAACGAGACCTTATACTTGTCGTTCCTCAGCGGCGAGCCGAAGACCTTCCGGGAGATGGGCGCGTACGCCGCCATCGCAGACTGCGCCCTGTGAGCGGCACTGCGAAACGACATTCCGTGCGCAGAGACCCACGTGCCAAGATGCTTGCACTCCTCGCACGCGTGAAGGGAGTGCCCAGAATTCGGGGCCAGAATGGCCAGGCTGCCGTCGGCTTGCCGCCATTGCTCCCGAACGTCCACCGAGTGCTTGCCCCGGGGAGCAATTAGGCCCTCGGTCTTGCCCTTGCTCCAATTGATCTCCAAGTGGAAGTCGCTGAAAGTGCCTATCAGGATCTCGAGCAAGACGTCGATGGCACGCGCCAAAGCCCGAGGAGACTCGGACAGGAGGATAACGACCTCGTCGTCAACGAAGGTGGCGTCCACAATCTCGCGTTCTCGCGGGTCGTCGGCGGGCGCAGGCTCCCAAAAAGCGCCAGGGGCCTGCGGGGTGCTCAGGGCCAGGCCCTCCTGGCGCAATCGCCACCGGAGCATGTCTAGTGCCGGGGTGTAGGCCGAGTTGAACACGAGGGATCCGAGCTTGCACCCTTGACGCCCCCCCGCGTGAGAAGCCACGACGCGGTCCCCGCCTGGCATCTGGAACCACGAATGTTCGTGAAGCGTGCGGGCCACCTCCTTAGCCGTGTGGTTGGCCCCCCATTCCTGCAATAAAGGTCCGCGTTCTTCGATATGCGCGCGCAGCCACCGCGCCGCTCGCGGGGCGACTCCAAGCTGGCGGAGGTGGCGCTCGCGGTGCTCACTGTCCACGCCGCCCCAGCCCATGACGAGTTGCCGGATAACCCTGTCAAAGGCCTTGGTCAAATCAACGAAGAGCAGAAACAGTGATGCATGCCACGCCTGGGCTAGGGCAGTGGCAGTGAGGACCATGTGCGTCGCGAAATCTGCCCCTCGCTTGACCACTGCTCCGAATTGCGTGGCTGGCAGGTGCTCGTTGACGGTGGGGTCCAACGCGTCCTTGACGATGCCAGCCAAGCCTTTCCCAGCGCGGTCAGCCAGGAGGATGCCGCGGTGGTTGTCGCAGATTCTGCGGTCACCCTTCTGCTTGTGGGGGTGCGGGAGGAGGCCGCCGCACCATTGCAATGGCCACTGGTAATTTTGAAGCACCCGCTCGTTGACGGAAGCGTGCAAGGTTGCAGCAAGGCTCCCGCCACCCACCAAGATCTCAGCGGGGATGCCGTCTATGCCAACGCCTTTATTCCGGCCGAGTTTGCGGAAAGCCGCCGCTATCGCGGCGGGCCCCGCGTCCAGCAGCCGCGGGTCGCAGCGGGCGAGCTGCACAGGGCGTCTCATCTCGTGCAAGGTGGTCAGCTTCGCCGAAGGCGTCTTAGATCCGCCGCCCCCTTTTGATTTATCAAAGAGGTGCCTGGCGTGTCAGACGATACGGTTTTTGGTTTTGGTTCTTTTTCCAAAAGAACTCTCCCTGGGGCTTCGGCCCGTCCCGCCAGGGTCCCGCAAGATTCCCGAAAATCCGTCCGTCAATGCCTTTGCTGCCCCAGGTTGGCCCAAGATGGTCTCCCAGACGGCCAAGATGGCCCAGGATGGCCTCCAAAATGCCTCCAAGGCAGCCAAGATGGTCTCAAACACGTCTAAGATGGCTCCAATATGCACCCAAGACGGCCCAAGGTGGCCTTAAGATGGTCTACGACGGACCAAAAGGCCCGCAAGAGGCCCCCAAGACGTCCCAAGAGGCCTCCAATAGGTCCTCCAGAAGGCCCGGCGAGGCCAACATCATTGACAGATTTTGGCATTTGCGCCTTTTCGGTTTTCCGACGGCCCAAGACGGCCCAAGAGGCCCGCAAGATCGCCCGACAGGCCCCCAAGAGGGCCCCATGACGTCCCAAGTGGCCTCCAAGACGGCCCCAAGAGGGCCCAAGAGGCCTCCAACACGCCCAAGATGGCCTCCAAGACGCCCCTCCAAGACGGCCCCGAAGCGCCCCAAGGGGGCCCCAAGTCGGCCCAGAAAGACCCCCAAGACGGCTCCCGACGGCGTCAGACGTGCCAGGAACCCACCAAGATGGCCGAAGTTGGCTCGAAACTGGCCCAAGAGGCCTCCAAGAGGCCCCCAAGAGGGCCTCCAGGAAGGCAAGAAGAGGCCCAAGAGCCCCTAAAGATCGCAGGAAGATCGCCCAAGAGGCCTCCAAGATGGCCCCAGAACGGCCCACGAGGGCCCCAAGACGGCCCCAAGAGGCCCCGAAGACGGCACAGGAGGCCTTTTAAAACGCCCAAGATGGCCTCCAAGACGGCCCTGGAGCATTCCAAGAGGGCCCCAAGTTGGTCCAGAGAGGCCCCCCAAACGGCTTCCGACGGCGTCAGACGGACAAGGAGCCCACCAAAACGATCGAGGATGGCCCTAAGATGGCCCAAGAGGCCTCCAAGAGGACCTCCAGGAAGGCCCGAAAAGGCACAAATCATTGATTTCCCGTGGGTTTTGGAGGATTGTGGCATTTGTTCTTTTCCTGCCTTCCGACGGCCCGAGACGGCCAAAGTGCCCCCAAAGATCGCCCAGGAGGCTCAAGACACGCCCCAAGAGGCCCCCAAGACGACCCAAGAGGTCTCCAAGACGCTCAAGATGGCCTCCAAGACGGCCCAAGAGCCCTCCAAGACGCCCTCCAAGAAGGCCCGAAAGGGTCAAAATGGCCTCCAGACGGCCAAGATGACCTTCAAGATGCCCACGTGTTCCCCGAAGGCTCTCCAAACCGATTCAGGGAACACATGGTCCTATAGCTTGGCAGGTCTGGCCTCGACGTTCGGCCACATAGGCGCTTCAAAAAAAGGCAGGGGGCGGAGGTGATTCGCCGTAGGCGTCTTCGATCCGCCGCCCCCTGTCGATTCATCGCGCTCCTGGCATGCCAAATGTTTACGGTTTTGGTTTTGTTTTCTTCCAAAAGAACTCTCCCTGGGGCTTCGGCCCGTCCCGCCGGGGTCCTGGAAGAATTGCCCGGACCCGGTTGCAAAGGATTTTCTCTCCAGATGGCTCCAAGACGGTCCAAGATGGCTTCCAAGATGCATCTTAGACGGCCTAGATGGCCTCCAAGGCGGCCAAGATGGCCTTCAAGATGCCCACGTGTTCCCCGAAGGCTCTCCAAACCGATTCAGGGATCACATGGTCCGATAGCTTGGCAGGTCTGGCCTCGACGTTCGGCCACATAGGCGCTTCAAAAAAAAGCAGGGGGCGGAGGTGATTCGCCGTAGGCGTCTTCGATCCGCCGCCCCCTGTCGATTCATCGCACTCCTGGCATGCCAAATGTTTACGGTTTTGGTTTTGTTTTCTTCCAAATGAACTCTCCCTGGGGCTTCGACCCGTCCCGCCGGGGTCCCGGGAGGATTGCCCGGACCCGGTTGCAAAGGATTTTCTAACCAGATGGCTCCAAGACGGTCCAAAATGGCTTCCAAGATGCATCTAAGACGGCCAAGATGGCCTCCAAGACGGCTAAGATGGCCTCCAAGACGAGCCATAATGCACCCAAGACGGCCTTAGATGGCATCAAGATAACCCAAGACGGCCCCAGAGGCGCCCAAGAAGCTTCTGATACGGCGCACGAGGCCCCCAAGAGGTCCTCCAGGAGGGCCCGAACAGGCCAAAATCATTGATTGTCCTCAGGTTTTTTGGGGAGGGGGATTTTGGAATTTGCGCCATGCCCCCAAGGTCGCCCCAAGAACGCGCAAGAAGTCTCCAAGATGGCCCCATGACGGCCCAAGAGGCCCCCAAAACGGCCCCAAGAGGCCCCCCAAATGGCCTCCAAGATGCTTCCAAGACGGCAAAGATGGCATCCAAGACGGCTAAGATGGCTCCAAGATGCCTCCAAGACGGCCCAATATGCACAGAAGACAGCCGTAGATGAGCCCAAGAGGCTCCCCAGAGGCCTCCAAGATGGCCCAAGAGGCCTCCAAGAGGTCCTCCAGGAGGGCCCGAACCGGCATAATAATAATAATAATAATAATACGGTTACGAATACTAATAATAATAATACTAATACTAATACTAATAATAATAATAACAATAACAATAATAATAAAAATGATATTAATGATAATAATGATATTAATAAAAACAATAATAATAAATAATAGCAATAATAATTATTATTACAATAGTAATGATGATCATAATAATAATAATCATAATAATAATAATAATAATATTAATAATAAAGACTTTGGCATTTGCGCCTTGTCAACTTTCCGACGGTCCAAAACGGCCCACGAGGCCCCCAAGGTCGCCCCAAGATCGCCCAACAGGTCCCCAAGATGGCCCCATGACGGCCCAAGAGGCTCCCAAGACGGCCCCAAGATGCCCCCAAGACGCCCTCGATGGCCTCGAAGACAGCCAAGATGGCTCAAGATGGCCTCCAAGAATGTCTCGAAGACGGCCAAGATGGCCTCCAAGACGGCTAAGATGGCCCCATTCTGCCTCCAAGACGGCCTTAGATGGCCTCAAGATGGCCCAAGACGGCCCAAGAGGCCCCGAAGAGGCCTCCAAGAAGGCCCACAAGGCCTCCAAGAGGTCCTCGAGGAAGGCCCGAAGGGGCCAACATCATTGATTTGGCAAAGCTTTTTGAAGCACTTTGGCATTTGCGCATGTTCGGCCTTCCGACGGCCCAAGACGGCCCAAGAAGCCCCCAAGGTCGCCCGAAGATCGCCCAAGAGGCCTCCAAGATGGCCCCGTGACGGCTCAAGAGGCCCCCAAGACGGCCCCAAGAGGGCCCCGAAGACGGCCCAAGATTCCCCCAAGACGCCCTCGATGGCCTCGAAGACGGCCCTGAAGAGCCCCAAGGGGGCCCCAAGTCGGTTCAGAGAGGCCCCTAAGACGGCTTCCGACGGCGTTAGACGGGTCAGGAACGCCCTAAGACGGCGAAAGAGGCCCGCAAGAAGCTCCCAACGGCCCCGAAGAGGCCCCCAAGAGGCTCAGGGAGGCCCCCAAGAGGCCTCCACGAGGCTCCCGAGAAGCTCCGCAGAGGCCTCCCAGGAGGCTTCCCAAGAGGCCTCCCAAGAGGTTCCCAAGAGGTCTCCTTCCACTCCTACTCTTCCTCCCTCTCCTCTCCTTCCTGCTCCCCCCACCGTGTTCCCCGAACGCTTTCCAAACCGATTCGGGGAACACATGGTCCGATAGCTTGGCAAGCCTCTGGCCACAACGTTCGGCCACTTAGGCGCTTCCGAACGGGCAGGGGGCGGCGGTGATTCGCCGTAGGCGTCTTCGATCCGCCGCCCCCTGTCGATTCATCGCAGGGGTGCCTGGCGTGCCGAATTATTGCGGTTTTGGTTTTGGCTCTTTTTTGAAAAGGGCTCCCGCTGGGGCTTCGGCCCGTCCCGCCGGCCACCCTGAAGGCCTGGAATTTTCAAAATAGTTGCTCAAGATGGCCCAGGATGGTCTCAAAGATGGCCACGTTGGCCCAAGATGGCCTCCAAGATGGTCCAAGATGGCCTCCAAGTCCGCCCAACATGGTCCAAGGCGGCCTCCCATACGGCCCAAGAGAGACCAAGACGGCCCAATATGCACGCAAGACGGCCTTAGATGGGCCCAAGAGGCTCCCCAGAAGCATCCAAGATGGCCCAAGAGGCCTCCAAGAGGTCCTCCAGGAGGGCCCGAACAGGCCAAAACCATTGATTTTCCAAAGGTTCCCTTCAAGATCGCCCAAGAGGTCCCCAAGATGGCCCCATGACGGCCCAAGAGGCCCCCAAGACTGCCCCAAGATACCCCCAAGACGACCTCGATGGCCTCGAAGACGACCAAGATGGCCCAAGATGGCCTCCAAGATGTCTCGAAAACGGCCAAGATGGCCTCCAAGACGGCTAAGATGGCCCCGTTCTGCCTCCAAGACGGCCCAATATGCACCCAAAACGGCCTTAGATGGCCTCAAGATGGTCCAAGACGGCCCAAGAGGCCCCGAAGAGGCCTCCAAGAAGGCCCACAAGGCCTCCAAGAGGTCCTCGAGGAAGGCCCGAAGGGGCCAACATCATTGATTCGCCATAGCTTTTTGAAGCACTTTGGCATTTGCGCATGTTCGGCCTTCCGACGGCCCAAGACGGCCCAAGAGGCCCCCAAGGTCGCCCGAAGATCGCCCAAGAGGCCTCCAAGATGGCCCCGTGACGGCTCAAGAGGCCCCCAAGACGGCCCCAAGAGGGCCCCTAAGACGGCCCAAGATGCCCCCAAGACGCCCTCGATGGCCTCGAAGACGGCCCTGAAGAGCCCCAAGGGGGCCCCAAGTCGGTTCAGAGAGGCCCCTAAGACGGCTTCCAACGGCGTTAGACGGGTCAGGAACGCCCTAAGACGGTGAAAGAAGCCCGCAAGAAGCTCCCAACGGCCCCGAAGAGGCCCCCAAGAGGCTCAGGGAGGCCCCCAAGAGGCCTCCACGAGGCTCCCGAGAAGCTCCGCAGAGGCCTCCCAGGAGGCTTCCCAAGAGGCCTCCCAAGAGGTTCCCAAGAGGTCTCCTTCCACTCCTACTCTTCCTCCCTCTCCTTTCCTTCCTGCTCCCCCCACCGTGTTCCCCGAACGCTTTCCAAACCGATTCGGGGAACACATGGTCCGATAGCTTGGCAAGCCTCTGGCCACAACGTTCGGCCACATAGGCGCTTCCGAACGGGCAGGGGGCGGCGATGATTCGCCGTAGGCGTCTTCGATCCGCCGCCCCCTGTCGATTCATCGCAGGGGTGCCTGGCGTGCCGATTCATTACGGTTTTGGTTTTGGCTCTTTTTCGAAAAGGGCTCCCGCTGGGGCTTCGGCCCGTCCCGCCGGCCACCCTGAAGGCCCGGAATTTTCAGAATGTTTGCTCAAGATGGTCCAGGATGGCCTCAAAGATGGCCACGTTGGCCCAAGATGGCCTCCAAGATGGCCTCCAAGTCCGCCCAAGATGGTCCAAGACGGCCTCCCATACGGCCCAAGAGAGTCCAAGACTGCCCAAGACGGCCCAAGAGGCCCCCCAGAGGCCTCCAAGACGGCCCAAGATGCCTCCAAGAGGTCCTCCAGGAGCCCGAAGAGGCAAAAGTCATGTATTTCCTTAAGGTGTTTAAACAATTTTCACATTCGCTTCTTCTCGGCGTTCCGACGACCCTAGACGGCCCAGGAGGCCCCCAAGATCGCCCCCACAGCGCCCAAGAGGCCTCCAAGATGGCTTCAGGACTGCCCAAGAGGCCCCCAAGACGGCCCCAAGAGGGCACAAAGACGACCCAAGAGGCCTCCAAGGCGCTCAAGATGGCCTCTAAGACGGCCCTGGAGCACCCCAAGAGGGCCCCAAATCGGCACAGAAAGGCCCCCCAAACGGCTTCCGGGCGTCAGACTGGCCAGGAGCCCACCAAGATGGCCGAAGTTGGCTCGAAGCTGGCCCAAGACGGCCCAAGAGGCCTCCAGGAGGGCCTCCCGGAAGGCAAGAACATGCAAAAAACAAGGATGTTCCTTAGGTTTTCGAAGGATTTTGAAATTTGCTTCCTTTCGGCCTTCCGACGGCCCGAGACGGCCCAAGAGCCCCCAAAGATCGCCCGAAGATCGCTCAAGAGGCCTCCAAGATGGCCCCAGAACGGCCCAAGAGGCCTCGAAGACGGCCCCAAGAGGCCCCCAAGACTGCCCAGGAGGCTTTTGAGACGCCCAAGATGGCCTCAAAGACGGCCATGGAGCATTCCAAGAGGGCCCCAAGTCGGCCTAGAGAGCCCCCCACTCGGCTTCCGACGGCGTCGGCCGGGTCAGGGCCCACCAAGATGGCCGAAGATGGCACTAAGATGGCCCTAGACGGCCAAAGAGGCCTCCAGGAGGGCCTCCAGGAAAGCCCGAAAAGGCCCAAATCATTGATTTCCCATACTTTTTGAAGGATTGTGGCATTTGCTTTCTGTCGGCCTTCCGACGGCCCGAGACGGCCCAAGTGCCCCCAAAGATCGCCCAAGAGGCCCAAGACGGCCCCAAGAGGCACCCAAGACGGCCGAAGAGGCCTCCAAGACGCTCAAGATGGACTCCAAGACGGCCCAAGAGCCCTCCAAGACGTCCTCCAAGAAGACCTGGAAGGGTCAAAATGGCCTCTGGGCGGCCAAGATGACCTTCAAGATGCCCACGTGTTCCCCGAAGGCTTTCCAAACCGATTCGGGGAACACATGGTCCGATAGCTTGGCAGGTCTGGCCTCAACGTTAGGCCACATAGGCGCTTCCACCAAAGCAGGGGGAGGCGGTGATTCGCCGTAGGCGTCTTCGATCCGCCGCCCCCTGTCGATTCATCGCAGGGGTGCCTGGCGTGCTGGACTCTTACGGTTTTGGTTTTGGCTCTTTTTCCAAAAGAACTCCCCCTGGGGCTTCGGCCCGTCCCGCCAGCCACCCGAAAGGATCTTCCAGAGGTGGTTGCCGAGGGTTTTCCTGCCCCAGATGGCTCCAAGATGACCCAAGATGGCCTCCAAGATGCGTCCAAGACGGCCAAGGTGGCCTCCAAGACGGCTAAGATGGCCCCGAGATGCCTCCAAGGCGGCCCAAGATGCACCCCCGACGACCTAAGATAGCCTCAAGATGGTTCCAGACGGCCCAAGAGTCCCCTTAGAGCCCCCCAAGACGCCTCCAAGAGGTCCTCAAGGAGGGCCCGAAGAGGCCAACATCAGTGATTTTCATTCGGTTCCTGAAGGATTTGGCATTTGCTTCTTCTCGGCATTCCGACGGCTGAAGACGGTCCAAGAGGCCCCCAGGATCGCCCACGAGGTCTCCAAGATGGCCCCATGACGGCCCAAGAGGCCCTCAAGAGGCCCCCAAGAGGGCCCCAGGACGGCCCAAGAGGCCTCCAAGACGCCCAAGATGGCCTCCAAGACGGCTAAGATGACCCCAAGATGCCTCCAAACCGCCTAAGAAGCACCCAAGTCTGCCTGAGATGGCCTCCAGATGGCCTCAGACGGCCAACGAGGCCTCCAAGATGGCCCCATGACGGCCCAAGAGGCCCCCAAGACAGCATTCAAGACAGCCAAAATGGCCTCCAAGACAACTAAGATGGCCCCAAGATGCCTCCAAGACGGCCCAAGATGCACCCAAGACGGCATAAGATGCCCTCACGATGGCCCAAGATGGCCCAAGAGGCCCCCAAGAGGCCTCCAATACGGCCCAAACGGCGTCCAGGAGGTCTTTCAGGAGGGCACGAAGAGGCCAACATCATTGAGTATCCTTAAGTTTTCGAAGAATTTTGACATTTGCTTTTTCTCTGCATTCCAACGGCTGACGCCGGCCCAAGAGGCCCCCAAGATCGCCCAAGAGGCCTGCAAGATGGCCCAAAAGGCCCCCTAGTCGCCTCCAAGACGGCCCCAAAACGGCCCAAGAGGCCTCCAAGACGCCCAAGATGGACTCTAAGAACCCCTGATATGCCCCAAGAGGGTACCAAGACGACCCAGACAGGCCCCCAAGACGGCTTTCGACGGCGTCAGACAAGCCAGGAACGCCCTAAGACGGCCAAAGAGGCCCCCGAGAAGCCCCCAAAGGCTTCCAAAAACCCTCCAAGAGGCCCCCAGGAAGCTCCCAGAAGGCCACATGAGTGCCCCAAGAGGCGCCCAAGAGGCCTCCTCCTCTTCCTCCTCCTCCTCCTCTTTCTTCCTCATCCTCCCCCTCCTCTTCTTGCTCCCCCATGCGTTCCCCGAAGTCTTTCCAAACCGACTGGGGGAACAACTGGCCGATAGCTTGGCCAAGCTCTGGCCCAGCTGTCCGCCAGAGAGGCGCTTCCAAAGGGGCAGGTGCGGCGATGATTCGCCGTAGGCGTCTTCGATAACGCCAACGTATCTGCGCTGATGATTCCTATCCGCCCCCGCATGATGTTCCCAGATGCGCCAAGGCAGCGCCGAGAAGCATCGACGCGACTCTGATCTATCCCATTATGATAGAGAGGGGACCGGCGGCAGGGGACGAAGCCCTTACGGATAAACAGTTTAATTTAAACATTCTACCAAAAGGGACGGCTTAACGCTTCTCGTACCTCGAAGGCGCTTCCGTCATCCAACAAAAGGGCAATTCCGAACAACCTCGCGCCAAGGGTCTATCGCCGTTTACTTCGTCATATACGTTTTCCCGCCTGACAACATGGGACCGCTAGACTTTAAGAACAAACCTCCCGGACCGACCACCCTGCATACCGCGGCCGCCAGACCCTCAAATCCATCGGGTATCCCCCGAGACGCCCGCCTCGCGCCGACCCGGCCGTTCTCCTGCATACCGCGGCCGCCAGATACCCACTTCCACCGAGAATCCCCCGAGACGCCAGCCTCACGCCGACGATGGGCACGACAGAGCCTGTCAGAACTAAGCATGACGTAAAATCATAGAGCAGATCATTTCAGAACATTACATGGCTTAACAGAGCATAGCATGACGCAGCATCACATGGCTTAGCTTACCCTAGCACAACTACAGCATAGCAGTGCATGCTACGGCCGAGCAGATCAAACATAACCTAGCAAAACAACATCACCCATCATATATAAAGCATCGCCTTATAACGCATGCAATGGCAGAGCGGGGCATCTATACCAACACATGGCAACACGTATCACATCGTAGCCTGGCACTGCATAACATAACATACCATGGCAGACCATCTCATATCATACCATACCATTCCATACCCTGGCAACACGTGGAATGCCACAGCTCGACATGACATGCTGTTATACTGCAGCGCAGGACATACCATTTAATAGCAACACAACAGACCATGTCCTAGCATAACCATTACACACCACAGCATAAGCAACACATATGTTGACCGCGCCGGTCATATATGTCATAGCATAACACGACATGGCATGACACACCATAACTGGCCGCAAGATAACATAACGTAACATGATAACCCATACCATATCACAACCAACCATCACATAACTTTCCAGAACGTAACATACCATTGCAGACCATACCATAACATCGCACATCATCACATACTATAGGTTACTACATACCATGCCAAAACATATCATGGCAGCGCGCGGCGTCACATGCGATAAGGTAAGAGAGCAAATCATGTCATAACAGGGCATACCATAATCTGTCATGACGGGGCAGAGCATGGCATAACGCAGCATCGACCGTACTTTAGCATAACAACGGAACGATTGGAACGATTTACTGCAACACCAAAGAGTTTATGATGCTGCAAATAGAGATGTTGACATAGAAAAACATAGCATACCATACTGATCAGAGCGAAACGTAACGTAAACACCACCACACAACTCACATAACGGAGCACAACCTGCCAGAACACATCATACCATAACGTGTTGCCACAGAGCCGAGCATCACATACCATATTAAAGAATGTTGTGCAGAATTGTGCATACCAGAGCGTACCTTATCAGAAAAACATATGTGAATAGTGTCAGCACGACGTAATCTATTGCATTACCATATAATCAAACGCGACGTGCGCGCTGAGGTCGGGTTGGTCACAGGAACAAGCAAGCGCAAAAACGAACGCAGGGACAACGTATCTGTCGTGACAGGCGTCACGGCGCCACGCCGGCTGGTCAAGAACAGAATCGTCAGAATAGAGCACGGCATAATGAACATTATCAAGTCCGCATACGATAACAAATATAGTACACCCTAGCCAGCACAACATTGCACGCTTGCTGTACTACTGCTACTCCGATGTCACCGATTTAGATATAACGTGATTGGCTAGAACTTCATGGTAGCAGAACATACCATAATACAAGATAAGATAACGAGCTGAGCGTAACCTAAACCAGCAGCTGATATATAGTGGTGCGAAGGAGCAGAGCATCTACTATACTTTGACTAACTGATACAATGACAGAGGTGATCATACCAAAGGGTGCTTTAACAGACGAGGCGAGGGCCACACACTTGAAGAGGAATCATACTATAACAGGCAGTGCCATAACATAATCAAACGCGACGTGCGCGCCGAGGTCAGCCTGGCCACCAGAGCGAAGAGGCGCAACAACGACTGATCGGACGACGTATCCAAAATAACAGGCGTCAGTCGACAATATGTTTTAGCATAGTAACAAAACAAAACCTTATCGAACATACGAGAAAGAATAAATGACCAACACATTCTGGGGTCTCGCTAAACGGGTTTGGGGGGCTGGACTGTTAGACATTTGGAAAACATCAATTGGCGACCTGGCCTGGCCGCTGCGCTGGCCGAGACCGCCGGGCACCGTGCTCATCGTTCCAGTAGGCGCGCGCACCGTTGGAAACAAACGCCGAAGGTTTCGGTGGGGACCGCTCGAAACAAAATAATGTAAGGCCTAACAAAGTCACACCGCCTTCTCGTTCCGAGAAGGCGCTTCCCGTCATCCGCCGCCGTGCCCCGGCACGTTGAGTCGTCATAGCATGCGATCTGCCATCTGGTAGGGTGTCTGTAGGCCTCTAATGTGTAAGGCACCCTCCCCTCCTCACACACAATTCTGCGTGCCCTGATCCTCCCCCTTCCCAAGGGTTCATGCGCGCCCCATCGCCTTCTTGGCGCTCTTCAAGGCTGGCCAGGGAAGGCGACCCAGGCCGCCAAAATGGCCTAACATTGCCTTAAGATCAACCCCTCATGTCCCAAGGAGTGCCGGATACATCCCAAGAGGCTTCTAAGAGGTCCCCAAACACCCCCGACACGCTTTCCATACTGCCCTCGTGGGGCCAAAACGCATGAAGTTATCTGCGTTCTTAATGTTGTTTTGCGATCCTCATCCCTCTTTGATCGAACATCGTGCCACTTGCGGTCCTCGAGGGCCCAGAGGGGCCTGAGCCTCAAGAGGCCCCTAGTCGGCCCAGGACGGCTCCAAGAGAGCTTCACGGGCCTCCAGAAGGACCCACGGCAATTGAAGAGATTCCCTAGACGGCTCAAACCTATTACGGTCCGACGGCGGCACATACGACTCGCACTAGTACGGCTATTAGTGCTACTTCTAATGCTACCACTACCGCCACTACTATTACTGAGGCGACTCCTCCTCCTCCGCCGTCTTCTTCTCCTCCTCCTCCTCCTCTTCCGGCTTTCCTCATGTACATTATGAATGCGCCTACTTCTACGACCACGACTACCACCCTTACGACTGCAACACTTACACTGATGAGTGCTGCTACTACCGCTGCTGATGTTGTTCGACATGCTCGGGGTGCTACAAGATGCTTCGAACCGTACGCGGACCATTGGAGAGGGGGTGGGGTAGGGGAGAGGGGAGGGGCATGAGCATGCGTACAACTAGATAATTCTAGCGATTCAGCGGGCCCCGCCCGCTCCCGCACTTCCACCCGTGACGGAGACAACGCCGACGCAACGCAACGATCGACACGTCGCAAGGTTTGACTACATCGATGAGCGAGCTCCGACGCGAAGGGGAGATGACGTCGGCCGTTCCTCCCATGCCAGAGTGGAAAAGGCAAGACGGCCGTCGCCCCAACCATCCTCAATCGAAGTCTTTGTGCAAACTTCCGCCCGCAATAAACGCGGCGTTCTAATGAGCCGTCTTCAAGATCTGCTGACCACTGTTCCCAGAGCCCCTGATGTTCGCAATATGTCGGCCCCAGATGGCGGCCCCCAGATGGCTCAAGATGTGCAAGCGACCCCCGAGACGCCACAGAAGGCCAGCAGAGGCCAACACCGTTGGCATGCTGTAGGCGTTTGACAGATGTTCGTATTCTCACCTGTTCGAGCCTCCGACAGCCCAAGATGGCCACAGAGGCCAACAAGATACCCTCACGGCGGCCCAAGGATCCCCCAAAAAGGCCCGAAGACGGACCAAGAACCAAGAGCCCCCCAAGACGGCACACGAGGCGCTCAAGACGGCACCACCAGGGCCCCAATACGGCTCCCGAGGCCTCCAGGACGGCCCTGAAACGCCCCGAGAGTGTCTGAATGCGGCCCAGCGATCCCCCCGTTACGGCATTTCAGGGCGCCCGACTGGCTAAGAGAGCCCTACGGCAGCTCAAGGGGCCCCCAGTTGCGAGACGTCGGCGGACATTGCGCAGCGGTATTGATCTCTGATCTTTTGTCTGAACTCCTCAAGTTCGGGCCCTGCTCACAGGGCGTCTAAACTCCCGTGCCTCTGAGCACAAGCGAGGGGGCGCTAGAGCCGAGACGGTAGCAGGCAAAATACACATGTCAAACTACACAATCAATCACAAACTGAAACCAAGCAACAATATGGAATATGGAAACAAATATGAACCATCTGCCACCCTGCTGGACTCACTCACTCATGCTCAGGCTTGCTCAACCTCGGAATTGCACGGATAAGGGTCCTCCAAGCTGAGCATCCTTGAGTCCGCCTCCTCGTCTGAACTGTACTCGGTCATGGCCTCATATGGCGGGAAGTCTGGGCACGCAGCTGCACTGATGCGGGCCATTGTCCCGCCTGGCGTTTTGAGGATGCCCGCTCCCACGTGCTCGAACGGCTGGATTCCAGCGGCCTTCCTCCTCCGTGCACTCTGGTACTTCTCGTCGTAGACCAGCTTCCAACGATGCCCGTTGTTGAAATACATCCGCAGCTGGCCTGGCTCGTGTCCCTTCGTCAGCGAGTTGGCGAGTTGGGCATCCCCATGTACCCAGAGCATCCAGTTGTTCGCCGCCTGCGTCCCCTCCTTCAGGGTCATGGCCTCCACGTCGGTCCGCTTCTCCTTGCCCCGGAAGGTGTAGACCGTCGTCTGCAGCTGGTCGTACAGGCCCTTTGAATCCACAACCACTGACCCTGGCAGTCTGCGTAGAATCCCCTCGGGCTTCCTCCAGTCGATGTTGTTGCCTAGGATCTCTAGCCACTGCAACTTGATGCCAAACAGCTCGTCCTCAGCATCCACGGCGGAGCGTGTCTCACATGCCACGGAACTGCGGCAACCACGATCGATCTTCCCGGACTTCCAGGATATGAGGATCACGTCCGCCTCGTCTCCCCTGAGGATCCTCAAAGGTGCCAGCCCCGCCACCAGGCCCTTCGTGGACTTTCCGTCGGGACGGTTGGCCTCGGAGGAGTCGGACCACTCCACTGGCACCGGCACCTGTGCCTGAGAGTGGCTGTGTATCACTACGGGTAGATCAGCACACTCACGGACACGATCGACCAGGCGGTTGGTCTCGTTGATGGTCTGCACGGTGGACGATGGTATGGTGCTGAGCAGAAGGCTCGTGTCGGCCGAGTGCATGGGGCCTGACTGCTCGGATCTCCACCCGATGGCCCCCTAAGATAGCCCTCAGCTGGCCCTTCTCCTTGTCGGTGGTCGGCATGTCCTTGGCCTTCTTGCGCTCCGGGGCGAGGTGCGCCTTCTCGATGGTCTTCACATGCTCGCTCTGGTCCATGCGGAAGCTCCTGTCGGGCTGCTGCTTGATCCGCACCCCCGTCTGCATGAACTCCTCCGACTCCCAGGCTTTCCACTTGAAGCGCTTCTCAATCTGTTCCCGGGCGGTGATCCACCGGGGGTCCGTGTCGTTGCCACCGAGCAGGAAGTCATCCACGCGCGACCCCGCAATGGCTATGATGTCCATGTCCCCCTTCGCCGCGATCAGGTCCCCGAGCACCTCTGGGTTCGTGAAGTCCTCCAGCGCCTCCTTGGTGAAGCCGTTATCCCTGCCGTGGCCGTCACCGTAGAGCACCCACACGCAGGGGTCCATTCTCATCTGGGTCCAGCCGAACTCCTCCAGTGCCTCGCTCACGGTCATGAACCACTCGATCGCTGCTTCCACGAGCCCGTAGACCGCCTTCCTGAGCCGCATCGCAACGCCCTCGGGCATCCCCAGCGCCGCCGCGAGCTCCTTCACAGGCATCACGAACAGGTCATGCTGGATCTCTCTGTTCTGCGTGAAAGCCCCCGTCACGTCCGCTTTGTAGCCTTTGAAGCCCAACCACGCCATCGTCTGCAGCACCAGGTGCCTCGAAGTTCTCGTCATGGTTGGGGCGGTGGTCGGACGGTGCTCGTACTCGGGGCCCATATAACCCAGGACCACAATCCTTGCCTTCGGCTTCTTCGTGCCCGTGTTCTCGTCCACCTTCCACTCGAGGATCCACCTCATGCGCATGACGTCCTCGGGAGGTGGAGTCACGCCTGGTGGGAGCGTCTCCAGCACCAAAGACACAATGTAGTTGTTCACCTCCGTGGCCTTTGCCTGGCCGAACTTCGCCACCCCGTCGGGGGTCAACGTTCTTTCCGAGATCTCGCGCTTGCCCTTTCGCAGCTGGCTCGCCATGTAGGTACTCATGTGCCGCGTGGCCTGCTTGAGCGGCTTCCCCTCCAGGGGAACCTCAACGGAGACCTCCAGAGACGTGCCCTGACGAGCCCAAAAGGCTCGGGCGTCTGGAGTGGACTTCGCCATCTGGGCCATGTTTTCCTTCATCTGCTCCTCCGCCAGGGCTGCTCGAGACGCTCGGACTTGGTCGGCTGTTCCTCCTGGATGGTATCCTTTCTTGAGTATGTTCTTCCGCACTGGTGGTGTTGAACTGCCCCTTGAGGCCTGGCTTCCTTCTGCGGCTTGTCCTGTGCGGGCTTTCTTCAGTGGAGGGGCTGGTTCAGGTAGTCCCTCCCAGGTCGAGACCTCCATGTCGTCCTCGGTGGGGTCGTGGCCCGTGAAGTCCAGGTATTCGTGCTTCATCGTCTGGTTCATGAAGGTGTGGACTGTCCAGGGCGTGTCTTTGCCTCCCATCAGCTCTGCGTAGGCGATCTCCCGTGAGGAGGCTGCCCGGATCTGGCAGGGGTCCACCTTGATGATACGCCCGGCTCGTACAAGCCACACCACAGATCCTGCACGCCCAAGGTGTAGGGCCCGTCCTTCGCCAAGGTCCCCGCCCACCGGCCGCGCCGTCTCTGTGGCCAGGACCCTCGCGAGCCCTTTGAATCGGCCCTTGGCTTCACCCTTCTCCTTCCGGAAGTAGCGCACCCACATGCTTGGCACCGCGGACTTCACCGCCTGATTCTTCGCGTTCTCTGCCCTGCTGATGCGTCGCATGTAGACTTGCCTCAGGTACTCCTGCTCGGCAGCATACATCCTGGTGCAGTTCTCCCCAAACTCCTTGTCGATCCTCTGGGCCTCCACGTAGGGCAGTTCGTCGAAGTCGCTCTCAAAGAAGTGTCCGTCCAGGTCTGGCGCTCGCCCGAGGGCATGTTGAAGGGGTGAGTGTCCTCGGGCATCTTCCCGTGAGTTCCCAGCTGCGGTCGCTCTGGCCAGGGCTTCCTCCGTCGTCATCTCGGGGTTCTCCGTCACCAACTTGTCCATGGTCCCCTTGGTGGCCTGGATGGCCTCCTCGGCGAGGGAGATGTGCCAATGGGCCTGGCCAGGTATGGGTTCGTACGCGATGGAGTCGGAATCAAAGTACTCAGCCGCCTGCTTGGACATCCAGGAGCCCTCGGGGTCCACCTTCACCCTCTGTGGCTTGCCGAAGTAGGGCATCCAGCGCTCCTCATAGAACTGCTTGAGGTCGGCCCACACGGGATTCCTGTGCCGGTCCTCGCCAACCATGTGGTACAGTAGCTTGCTGACGCGCACCCAGCAGTTCTCGTCTATGATCAGGGAGATCTTGGACTTAACCTTCGTCTGCGGGTGCTCCCATTCAAACTGGTCCGCCTGGATGTGCTTCCACTTCGGCGGGATGGCTTCTAAGCTGACCGGCGGATGTGCGGGCTTGAACTTGTGCGCCTCTTCGCAAGCGTCACAGTGGAAGTCCTCAGCCACCTGTAGCACCTGTGGGCTGGCGCCCTTCCTCCGAAGTGCGTTCAGCATGGAGGCCTTCGAGCTGTGACCTGAGCCACGGTGGATTGAGGTGAGCCATCTCATGATCTGCTGGTACTCCTTCGAGCTCAAGTCCGAGTTCATCTTTGTCTCCTCTTGGTTGGCTGCCATCGCCTGGTCGGCCGCCTCCCCGGGCTCCACCACGCACCTCATGAACTCGTGGTAGTCGGGCGCGGCCTCCTCGGTCATCGCGCGCACAGCTCGTCTGGCAAACTCGTCCGGGTAATAGCTGGTGGCCGCTGTCAGACTGCCTCCTGTGAGCTCCCCATGTCGGTGATCTCCTGGGCATTCCAGGGACATCCGGGCTGCCATCTTTGGAGACGTCGTAGCGATAAGCCACTCCTTCAACAGCGGCAGGCCCTTCCCGCCCTTCACGCCGAGCTGGCAGCCTGTCACCTTCACCACCGTCATGGAGCAGTCCTCCACCATCTTCCTGATCATCGTGCGGCCCCAGCCCTCGCACTTGATGGGCCACTCCCAGTGTACATGCTTGCCTTGAGCCACCTGGTCATACACCAACTGCAGCGCGCCCTTGTACTCCTTGATGGCCTGCAACCTGCGCTTCCTGGCGGCCTCGGCCCTGATAGGGTTGGAGCCGTTGAAGCCGAGGGCGAGGGTAGACAGGGGGCCGCACCTCGTACTGATCCACAGGTGGTCTGGTTCAGCCTCATCACGTGCCTCCCGAGCCCTCTGGTTGCCGCCAGGTGTCCCCAGCTTGAAACCGTTCCACGCACTGATGCGGCATACAGCGTCCTCGCCGAACTTCTCCGCCATCTTAGTGCTCAGGATGGATGTCGGGCTGCACGCGACCTCCATCAACTTGGTACTGCCGTGGGCCATCAGCGCCTCGTAGTCCTCAACGTGGCCGCTCTCCTGGATGCACTTGGCAAGCCAGCGCTGCTTCCTGGGGTCCAGCTCCTTCGTGCAGTTCAGACCTCTGCCAGACCACTCGGACTGGAACCCACTTGTATGAAGCTCCCGGCGTTGGAACTGGCTGAGCTCGCCTGGCCCTCCAGCTGGCCGAGCCTCTGGTTGAGCTGGTTCAGCGCCGTCAGCATCTGCTCCTGGACCAAGCGGTTGGACTCCTTCTCCTCCTTCTGCACCTTGATCGCAGCCTCGAGCTTCTCCTGCTCCTCGATCTCGTCCTCCATGATCGCGTCGACCGTTCTCCTGCGGGATGACCTCGCGCCCCCTCGAGCCTTGTCCGGCTCTCTCGGGGCCTCCTTCGGATCCCTGGTCACCCCGGCCTTCTTGTCGATGATCTCCTGCTCGTTGAGCCATGAGGCAAACCGGGCCAGCTCCCAGCTGCTCTCCTGGTTCGCCTCTTTCTGGCACCAGGCTGCGTAGGATGGGTACTGGCTCCGAACCTGCTGGTAGGTCATGGCTCCGTGCTTCCCGAAGCCCATGTAGTCGGTCGGCTCCAGGGTATGCTTCATGAGGATGACCTTGCGGATCGAGAGCTTGAGTGACGGATTCGTCATGCCCTGTGTCACGTGGGCGCCTACCTCCTCTGCCTTCGCCAAGAGCTGGGACTTCTTCATCGAGCTGAGACCCTTCATGGCCATCTGCACTGGCGTCTCGTCATTCGGAAACATGTGCTCCTTGAGGACCTGCTTCAGCTCGTCCACGCCCCAGGCCGGACTGCACGGTAGGCCAAGCTCCTGAAGTAAGTGAAGCACCTCCGCTTTGTAGAGGCCCTGTACTGCACTGCGAGACGTCGGCATCTGGAGTGGTCGCACCGCACGAGCATGCGATCCTGGCACAGGTGAGCTGGACCGCTCCGCGGATGATGTTACCCCAGCGCATCTCTTTGCTGACATCGACGGCCTTCGGCCTGGAATATGGAATATATGGAAGATCTGGTGGATCTGGAACTGCGGGTGGCTGGATGCCGTCGGTCGCTGTCGACTCGAGTGAACTTGCCTGGCTCGAGCCCGAACGGCTATGGATCTGCAGCGGGACCCCCTGGTTCACCTGGGATGCCCGGTTCAGCTGGAACTGAGACTGGACACTGGGACGGTCGCTGCCTTCAACTGCGGGACCCTTCTGAGGCTGTGGCCAACTGTTGTGATGAATGCTGCGGGCTTGGCCACACGACTGGCCTCTGCACGCACCTGCTGAAGCAACTGGAGACGCATCGGTGACAATGCTGTGATCGGATTGAGATGGATACATGTAGCGCTCCAACTGCTCAGCCCGGTCATCCGAGCTGCTGTCCGGCCCCTGGCGCACTGCGGCCACGGGCTGGCGGTCCCACTCACGCATGCTCTCGCAGATGGTCTTGAAATTCCGCAGCTGGCTGTGGTCCTTGACGCGCTGCTCCAGCAAGTCGTCGACCAGGCTCAGGTAGTAGTGGCCTCCGTCAGGTGACTCCTCCAGCTGCACGGGGATGTCCGGTGCGAGCTTCACGAACACGGCCACCCCAGTCTCGCAGTCCACGACGGCCCCGAGCTTCTTCAGCACCTTCTTGGACACCAGGATCGGGACATCCTTCGAGAAACCGTTGATTACGATGTCGCCTTCCACGCCCGCGCCCGCGATGCCGAACTTCACCTGTCCGTAGGCGCGCTCCTTCTCGCCATTCCCGAAGCTGTAGACTGGCCTGTAGTCCAGGTTCACGTCCAGCAGCCCAGTGTCGCCAGACTTCTCCAAGTTCTTGCGGGCCACGATGTCCAGGGCGCGCTCACCGCCCATGGCGTCCGCGCACCCTAAGTCGACGATGCCCTTGGCCTCGAGGATGGCCTGGTCCGCAAACATCGCCTCGCACTCCGACTCCCGGGGCTCCTGCTCGGCGACCAGCGAGGCCACGAGGTTGAACTTCAGCTCCTTCCTGCACTCTGCCACCTTCGCGCTCGCGTCTGGCGCGCCTGCAGCTCCCGGCCGTAGACGCGGGCCATGACGGTCCGGGCAGGTCCTGAGCCCAGTGGGGCCCCCCACACTTCGCGCACTTCTTCTGCCCCTTTTTTGGTGGCAAGATCTTGCCTTTGCCTCCTACCTGGGGAGGAAGTGGTCGGCGTGATCCCGCTGGGAATCCCTTGTCTGACCCCTTCGGCGCTGGCCGACCTCCCCTGTAGAAGCCCCTGCTCAGCCTGCTGTCTGCCTGAGCTTCTCGAGCCTGGCGGAGGGTACGCTGGGCGGTGTGGATCGCCGCGAGCGCCTCCGCCTCCTCCTGCTGAGCCGCCAAGTAGCTCTCGATGTCATCATCGTTCGCCTCCTCTGGGCCTGGTTCTTCCTCCTGCCACTCGCTGTTCTCCATGTCGGCCGCGAAGCTGCTCGCATCTGGTGCCTCATCTCCGTCAAGCCATGTGCCATCATCTTCTCCGAGCTGGGCCGTGTACGCCTTCGGGAACCGTGAGTGCCCATCACGCTCCGCCAGGTCATCGCCCTCCCAGCTCGAGATCAGCTTCTCCCGGATGGTGTTGACCTCCAGCGAGCCGCCGGTTGCCGCCATGATGGCCGCCCGCTCGCGCGAGTCAAGGCCTGCCCGCACGAGCATCAACCAGCCCAGGACCAGGCTCGGGAACACTTCTGGCATGTCCCCGAGCTCCTCCTCGGCGTCCGCATCCTGGTCAGCCGCGCTCCAGAGGTGTGAGTCCTCCTTCTCATCGTCTGGCAGGCCGTCCGTGTACTCCCATGTCCATTCGCTACCCTCGAATGGCCAGCCACGTTCGACCTCGACCCAGCGGTATGGTCGTCCTGTCCACTTCCACGCTGGAGCGACCTGGACCGGGACTGTGTGTCCCAGCGCGCGTGCCAGCGCGCGTCTGAGGTACTGGTACCCTGTCTCGAAGCGGTCCGTCCACTGCTGCATTGGCTCGAGCTTGCGGCGCTTCGTCTTGATCAAAAACGTCTCGAGCTCCTGGCCTACGTCTGGCACGGCTTGTCGAGAGCATCTACGCTCCAGCCATGCCAGGAGCCTCTCCACGCCATCTGGTCTGGAGAGCCACCCAGCCTTGCAGCGCTCGACCGCGCTCTCGGCCCGGCCCGTGAGCTTCGCCTCCAGCCGCGGGCCGCACAGGTACCGGTCCTCCCTCTTGGTGCCCTCCTGGTACTGGAGGGCCTTCCGCCTGTACGTCCGCCAAGTCTTGGGATCCCCATCCCAGCTTGGCACCTTGCCTCGATGATCCTCGGTCATCGTAGTTCCTCTCCGTGTCAACCACGTGCTCCTGCTACCATGCGAGACGTCGGCGGAAATTGCGCAACGGCATTGATGCCTGATCTTTTGTCTGAACTCCTCAAGTTCGGGCCCTGCTCACAGGGCGTCTAAACTCCCGTGCCTCTGAGCACAAGCGAGGGGGCGCTAGAGCCGAGACGGTAGCAGGCAAAATACACATGTCAAACTATTCAATCAATCACAAACTGAAACCAAGCAACAATATGGAATATGGAAACAAATATGAAACATCTGCCACCCTGCTGGACTCACTCACTCATGCTCAGGCTTGCTCAACCTCGGAATTGCACCAGTGGCCCCAAGGGGCCCAATGAGGCCCCCGCCCCATGACGTCCCCGTGAGGGCCCCAAGAGGGCCCTGAGAGGCCTCCTCCTCCTCCTCCTTCCCTTTCTCGTCCTCATGCTTCTCGCTTATTATCCCACTCTACAATTACTCAATATGAATACTACTCTCCCTCTTCCCCCGAAGGCGGCCTGAAAGTAGCCGACCCCCTCCCCCCCCGCGCACTGTTTTTTAACACAAAAGATTCCCGGGAGTTGGGTTTTCGCCTGCGTTTTTTTTCAAAATGCTGCTCTCGCTGAGGCGCCGGCCTCATTTCTGCTCCCGAATCGTTCCGAATCGTGCTCCCGCTGCAGCGTGGGCCTCATTATCGGATCGGTGTTTTGCCTCCGTCGTTCAGGATGGCGTTCTCGCCCCAGCGCGGGCCTCTTTCTCGCGCGCCCATCCGCCCGCCACCACCGCGCCGCACCACGCCCCGCCCCGCCGCGCGCACACCCACCGCCACTTCCACCCACCAACGCACGCACGCACGCACGCGCATCACCACCGCGCACCGCCACCACCACCGCACTACCCCACCCACCACCACCACGCTACACCGCGTCACACCACATCACACGCGCGCACACACAGACACACACGCACGCACGCACACACACACATACACACGCACACACACACACACACACGCACACACACACAGACACACACACACCACCACCGCCACCACCACCACCGCCATCACGCACGTACGCACCTGGCCCACCACCAAACCACCAAGACGCCAACCACGTCACACCACAGCACACGCGCACACACGCACACACACACATACACACCACCACCACAACAACCACAACCACGCACACACGCACGCACGCACGCGCACCACCACCCACTACGCACACGCGCGCGGAGCCACATGTCCGCTACGACACGCGTCCGCGGATAGAGAAAATCAGCGCCATGGTAAGGGATGGGAGGGAGGGGTAGGATGTCCGATGTTGACGCGAGCGCACCTAACTTGTCCCCCCCCCGTCTGCCTCTTCCATCCTCCTCCTCTTCATCCTCCTCCTCCTCCTCCTCCTCCTACTCTTCCTGCACTCTTCCTTCCTCCCGCACGTGTTGCCCCCATGAGTTGTCATAACCGCTGAGGGGACATATAGTCCAAGAGCTTGGCCAGACGTTGCCCCAACGTTCGGCCACACATGCATTTCCGAAAGGCAGGGGTCGGAGGTTGTTGGCCGTAGACGTCTTCAATCGTGGGGCCGAACTTGGATCGCATATGTAGGCCACTGCCGCAATAATCACCATATGAGAGCGGAGAAGGGGCGACCACGTAGAGAGAGACAGAGAGAGGGAGGGGAGAGACATAACAGCAATAATACCAAACACATTACGAGACATACCGACAAGCCTTTGTACTAGATGGTCGTAAAAAAGAATGTTGGGGCATACCTCCGTCTGCGTCTACTGCTACTCCCACCATGATTCTTATATCCCTGCTCATGATGATGCTCCTCTCATGTGTCACCCTTGCGATTCATGATTGCAGCTGCTCCAACTCTTGTAAACACTTGCGGTAGTGCATGGCTTCACGGCTTCAAGAGCTTGCGCTTCAATGTCCCTGGCTCAGAAGGCAAAAACGGAGAAGTGCCAGTAATCGTGACATTTCGTGGGTGCATTTTAACTCGCAGGACAGCGCATATTTGGTGGCGCGCGCAAGGGAGATGCATGAGTGGGGCGGCCTTCTAAGAAGGCAAGGGGCTTCTTCGACACACTCCCGCCTTGAAAGTAGCCGTTTTGTAAGCCTCCGAACCCTTCTAAGACGCCGACCGCCGACGTCGAAATTGTTGCACAACATCTAACCGAACCCGGTAACGGCCCCGGGATGCCGAACTCAGCCTGGCGAAGGACCCAGCCATATGCAGTTGTGAATTCCGTCGTTGTTGGTATCGCCTTCGGTGGATCTCCTTACGGGGCCACGAAGCGCGTGAAGAGCATGCCGAAAAAGGGCGGGGCCGCCATGCGGGCGCTGCTACTGGGGCCTGGTGTGATACCCCCTGTCTGAGGCTACAAAACGTGTGAGGGATGTGCCGAAGTGGGGCGGGGACGCTATGCGGGCGCTGCCACTGGGGCATTCGGTGAAGCTCCCTACGGGGCCACGAAACGTGCGAGGGGCGAGCGGCGATGATGGCGATGATACGAATGATGTGCAGGAACGAAGCAGGGATACGAGGACGGAGGATGAGGATCAAGAGGAGGAGAAAGAGGAAGAGGGGGTGGAGGAAGAGTAGAAAGGCGGGGGATGGGGAGCTGAGAGTATCGCGATGCAGGTGAGATGAAGGAGGGGGCCAACAAAAGGATAGATACCAAGGAAGGCCATGGCCATAACGTGGCGGCGCGCGGGGCTTGGCCACCTTCAGCGTGGCAAGCTCTACGCAAAACAATGTGTAAAACAACTGCGAGGGGAAAGAAAACTGCAGGGCACGGAAGGACATGGACACGGAACAGCCGCGCACAGGGCGGGAAGAACATGGAGACAACATGGCGGCGCACGGGGCTCGGCCACATCCGGTCCGGAAAGCAAGCATGCTGCGCATCACAAGATGTAACAACATGGTACGGCCGAAGCATGGCCACCAGAACGTGGATCAAGAACGCGAGCCCCTTCGCCGAAGGCCAAGGGCCCCACGGAAACGCCCGAAACAACAAACATCATAGGGTTGGGGGCCACCAGGCGAAGAACATGAAGGTACCCCTGCGACGCCAACGTTCTTCTTGGCCCTCGTGCCAGCTGCACGTGAGAAACAACAGCAGGGACGGACATTGACACAAAACGGCCGCGCTCAGGGCGGGAATAACATGGACACGAAATGGCGGCGCACGGGGCTCGGCCACGTTCGGCGTGGCAAGCAAGCACGCTACGCAAAACAATGTGTCACAAAGCGGCATGGGGAGAAACAGCAGGGAAGGACATGGACACAGAACGGTCGTGCACAGGACGGGAAGTAAATGGAGACAAAATGGCGGCGCACGGGGCTCGGCCACGTTCGGCGTGGCAAGCAGGCACGCTGCGCAAAACAATGTGTCAGAAAGCGGCATGGAAAAAATAGAAGGGAAGAACATGGACACAACACGGCCGCGCACAGGGCGGGAAGAAAATTTACGTAATATGGCTGCGCGGGGCTCGGCCACCTTCGGCGTGTCAAGCAGGCACGCTACGCGGAACAATGTGTCACGAAGTGGTATCAAAAACAAAAACAACAAGAGGGGGAATGGACACGGAACGGCCGCGCACAGGGCGGGAAGAAAATCGAGACAAAATGGCGGCGCACTGGGCTCGGCCACGTCCGGCGCGGTAAGCAGGCACGCTACGCAGAAATTGAACAACAAAGCGGCATAGGCAACCAACAGCAGGGGAGGACATGCACACAACGCGGACTGCGCCACTGGGACCTGAGGTGGAGCTCCCTATGGAGCCACCAAGCGTGTGAGGGGTGTACCAAAATGGGGCGGCGCCGCCATGCGGACTGCGCCACTAGGACCTTAGGTGGAGCCCCTATGGAGCCGCAAAATTTGTGTGGAGTGTGCCGAAATAAGGCGGCACCGCCATGCGGACTGCGCCACTGGGACCTTGGGTGAAGATCCCTGTGGGGCCACGAAACGTGTGAGGGGTGTGACGAAGACGATGACGATGATGGTGATGATGACGATGATGGTGATGATGACGGCCATGATGATGATGATGATGATGATGATGATGATGATGATGGTGATGATGCTGATGATGATACTGCTGCTGATGATGATTTTGTATGATGATGATGATTATGATGATGATGATGATGATGATGATGACGGCCATGATGCTGCTGATGGTGATGATGATGATGGTGGGTGATGGTGATGGTGATGGTGATGGTGATGGTGATAGTGATGGTGATGGTGATGGTGATGGTGATGATGATGATGATGATGATGATGATGATGATGATGATGATGATGATGATGATGATGATGATGATTATGGTGACGACGATGACGATGACGATGACGATGACGATGACGATGACGATGATGATGATGATGATGATGATGATGATGATGATGATGATGATGATGATGACGATGATGATGATGATGGGAGGAGAGAGGGAGGAGGGGGAGGAGAGGAAGACGAGGAGGGACGCGCGGCGCTGTCTCTTCAAAACGAGGACCCAATACCACAGGATGGCTGGGAAACAGAGCGAGGGGGTCTTAGACCCATGCCCGACTTCTCAGAACCCCCCTTTCTTCTTCGACGGCGGCTCCCCTTCCCCCCCTCCCTGGGGCGCGCCGCCCTGATACCCTATGGAGGGAGGGCGGAGAGCACAGACGGAGGAGCCCCCCCCCTTCACTGCCGCCTGCTGCAGGTAGTCGTGGATGCCAGCCTCCGGAGGTTGGGCCGTGTGGAAGCAGGTGGCGCCGTGCGGGGCGCCGCAGCCGCCGAACGCCAGCTGCTCGAGGATGCGAGCCAGCGCTGCCGCCACGGGTCTGCCGCTACCCTGACGACGGCGACGAAGACGAAACACGACGCCGACGACGACGACGGTGACGACGGCGAGGACGAGGACCTGTCGCCGCGGCTGCCTCATCGTGGCGCGCCACGCGGTAGCGGCTGCCTCGCCCTGAATGCAACTCTGGACTGCACGCAAGTCGGGCCTCACTTGCGCGCCATTTCGGCCTAGCGCTGCTTCTAAAGGCGGCGGTGGGTGGGGTGGGTGGGGGGAAATGCAATGGGAATACACTTGCACACGAATTCTGAGGTAAATCAAATCTGTAGTCGATCCCTCTACTCCAGATTTGCCCTGGCCCCGATCACAATCACCTGGATGCTCCCGCAGCTCCTCCCTGACGTTGGGGTCCCGCTGCTGGCCCCGGCTTCTGGCCCGCCAAGCCCCCACATATCGACTCGGCCGCCGACAGGTCAGGCACAGAGGAGGAGCCGATGGCTTCGGCCGTCGCTTTACTCATGGCGTTGGGAGCTCGAGGAGGAAGAGGGGGAGGAGTGGGAGGAGGAGGAGGAGGAGGAGGAGGAGGAGGAGGAGGAGAAGAAGCTCGACGAGGAGCTCGACGAGGAGGGGGAGGAGGAGCTCGAGGAGGACGAGGAGCTCGAAGAGGAGGAGCTCGAAGAGGAGCTCGAGGAGGAGCTCAATTAGCTCGAGGAGGAGGAGGACCAGTGGAAACCCAAAAGTCATCAACGATGTTGGAATAAACCCTCCCTCCAAGCTCCCTCTTCATAGGCCCCTACAACGGTTCATTTCCACTGAGGGAACTGCCTCGTTGGAAGTCAACAGTTTGAAGACCCTGAAGAGTGCCAAAACGAAGTGCTTGGGATTTCAACGCCACGGATCAAACTGACTGTTGCGTCTTGGCGATCAACGCAACGAACCAACGTAACTGTTGCACCCTCAGAATCTTGAATCCTCCTAGAATAATTTTGGTACGCTGATCATGGAAATCCATGAAACTCTTGCCGTTTAAAAAAACGAATGTGCGCGGCGCTAAGGCGATAACCACATATTGAAACGGAGCCGCCCTCAATCCGTGAAACTTTTCCAAACTTTTCAAACGAACGTGCGCGGCGCTCAAGCGAGAACCACATTTTGAAAACGACCCGTCCTCAATTCCTGAAGCTCTTGTTCTTGTTGTTCAACAAATGTGCGTGGCGCTAAGGCGGAAACCACATGTTGAAAACCAACCGCCCTCAATCCGTGAAACTCTTGCAAAGTTTGGAAGCGAATGTGCGCAACGCTGAGGCGAGAACAACATGTTGAAAACCAACCGCCCTCAATTCGCGAAGCTTTTGCAAATTGTATAAACGAGTGTGCGCGGCGCTGACGCGAATGCCACATTTTGAAAACGGCCCGCCCTCAATCTGTGAAGCTCTTGCAAATATTGAAAAAGAGTTTGCGCGGCGCTGAGGCGAGAACCACATGTTGAAACACACCCGCCCTCAATCCGTGAAGCTGCTGTCATTGAAGTCATGAGTGGTGAAGAAGTCTCATGCGAAACGCCCGGCCCGCCCTCAAAACTGGCCTCCGGGCGCGACAGGGAAACATTATTTATAAGGAAAAGGAACGGAGGAGGAGGAAGAGGAGGAGGAGGAACTCGCCTCATGGGCCCGTTCTCCTCCTGCTCCTGCTCCTGCTCCTGCTCCTGCTGCTGCTGCTGCTCCTCCTGCCCGCGATCCTGCCCATACTCCTCTGCCTCCCGGGTCCTCGTCCCCCTGCTGCCTGCCATGCCCCTTCTGCTGCTTCCCCCCTTTCACGCTGCTCCCGGCCCTGCTGCCCGCCTCCCATGCCCGTGCTGCCCCTGCTGCTCCTCCTCGGCCCCAATTTCCGAATAGGAGATCGAGTACAGAGCTCATTGAAGCCCGAATCAACGTGTTCGTCGAATCTACGGACGATACGTAGCAGGTTCGCAGATCTACGAGCGTTCTACATAATTATTCACTGCGTGGAGCTCCCCACATGTGCATCTATTCGCATGGACCTGTCCGCCGTGAACGTCTAGGCGCAAGAGCTTTCGCATATAAACGGGCTTCAGCTGTGACGGTCTGGGCATGCATCTAATTGCGAATGAATTGGAATGTGAATGAGCCTCCGTAGTACGAACGCGTCTCTGCGCATGAGCTTGGGGCCTCCTGGGGCCTCCTGAAACCTACTCGGGTTTCCTGGGGCCTCCAGGAGCCTCTTGGGGCCTCCTGGGACCTTTTGGGGAAGATTCGTGCCCCAGGGGAGGCCCAATGTATAGCAACAGGCGTACATAAAACATTGCGGATTGGAACCGCAGGAGAAGGGCGATATATAGGAACACGCGTAAAGCACGCCCAATATAGGAAAATAAACAAAGCATCTAGGATTGTGTACACAGCAACGGACAATATATATAAACATACGTATAACATCAAAGATTCGTGCTCCAGGTGAAGCCCAATCGATAGGAACATAGGTAAAACACATGGGATTGGAGCCGCTCCTGTTGCCTTCTGAAGCCTCCTGCTCTTGGGGCCTCTCGGGGCCTCCTGTTGCCTTCCGAGGCCTCCTGGCGCTTCCTGGGGCCTCCTGGGGCTTCCTGAAGCCTTCTTGAGCTTCCTGGGGCCTCCTGGAGCCTCTTGGGACATCCTGTGGCCTCTTGAGTCTTTCTGTGGCCTCCTGGTGCCTCCTGGGGCCTCATGTGGTTTCCTGGGGCCTCCTGGAACCTGTTGGAGCCTCCTGTGGCATCCTGAGAAGAATCTGCGCCCACGAGCCTGGCCACCAAAACAGGCAAACCGATCGAGATCCTCAACATCGGGCCGATTAGGGACGTGAGAATGGGCGCCTCGCTCGAGACATCCTCCAAATCTGCTCCGGCAGCGAAGGATGTTGGGACAGAAACCTAGCAAACCGCTTGAGACATCCCCACAAAACGGCCGCGAACGGGACCGTGCAATACCTTTTCGGCTGCCCCCCTAAGGGACGTGAAACTGAGCGCCTCGCTCGAGACATCTTCCAAATCTGCTCCGAGAGCGAAGGATGTTGGGACGGAAAACCAGCAAACCGCTTAAGACATCCCCACAAAACGGCCACGAACGGGACAGTGCAACGCCCTGCGGCGGCCCCCCCTAGAGACGTGAACCTGAACGCCTCGCTCGAAACATCCTCCAAATCTGCTCCGAAAGCGACGGGCGCTGGGACAGAAAATTACTCGACGCGGGGCTCCCCATATGTGCATCTCATTCTCTTGGTACGTCTTTCTATTGATATCTGTCACTGAGCGCCTGTGTGCGAGGGCGAACCGCTCGCTCGAGACATTCCCACAGTCTGCAAGCATGAGTGCGACCAATAGCAAATCTGAGAGCGACTGATTCTGAGTGTGAGTTAATATGGGTGCGATTGAGCCTGGGTTTGATTGGGTATGCGTGTGAGTAAATATGAGCGCGAGTGCGTCTGTGTGCGAGTGGGTCTGAGTATGGACGAACCTGAGTGTGAGCCAGTCTGTGAATGAGCGGATCGTGTCATGATGAGTCTGAGCATGAGTGAGTCTGGGCTTGAGTGGGTCCGAGTGTGAGAAAAAGTGTGTGTGTGTGTTAACGAATATGAATGCGAGTGAGCCGAGTGTGATTGGGTATGGATGTGAGGCTGTCTGAGTGTGAGTCGGTCTGCGTTCGAGCGGACCGAAGGATGATGAGCCTGAGCAGGAGCGAGTCTGAGTATGAGTGGTTCTGAGCGTGGGTCTGAGTGTGAGTAAGTTTAAGTATGGATATGAACGAGTCTAAGTGCGAGTGAGCCTGCGTGTGACTGAGTCTGAGTATGAGTGAGTATAAATGCAGAAGAATGAAGGAGACCGGAGAGCGAAGGAGAGTGAGTCGGAAGCGTTTGAGTAAAACCCAAGGCCTTGGAACATCGTACCTCGATCGTCTGGCCCTGGCTTCTCGAGTTGCAAACGTCCTCCTCCTCCTCCTCATCATTATCATCATCATCAGCTTCCTGCTTCTGCTCCTACCGTGTTCATGCTGTCATCATTCTCCTCCTCCTCCTCCTCCTCGTCCTCTTCCTCCTCCTCCTCGCTTCCTCCTTCTCTTCCTCCTCCTCCTCCTCCTCCTCCTCTTCCTCCTCTTCCTCCTCCTCCTTGGGAGTGCTGAAACCAGCACATCGCCTGAGACATCCTCCCAAAACTGCTCCGAGAACGACAGATGCCCAGCATCATAACGGCCAAACCGCCTGAGACATCCCCGCAAACTGGGCGCGAACGTCCTCCAAATCTGCTCCGAAAGCGAAACATGTTGGAAGAGAAAATGGCCAAACCGCCTGAGACATCCCCACACCATCCCGCGAAAGGGGCCGAGTGAAATACTCCCCGCCGCTCCCCTTAGAGTGCTGAAACCAACGAATCGCCTGAGACATCCTCCAAATCTGCTCCGAAAGCGAAACATGTTGGAAGAGAAACTGGCCAAACCGCCTGAGACATCCCCACACCATCCCGCGAAAGGGGCCGAGTGAAATACCCCCCGCCGCTCCCCTTAGAGTGCTGAAACCAGCGAATCGCCTGAGACATCCTCCAAATCTGCTCCGAATGCGAAACATGTTGGAGGAGAAAAAGCCAAAACCGCTTGAGACATCCCCACAAAATCCCGCGAAAGGGGCCGAGGGAAATACCCCCTCCGCCGCTCCCCTTAGGAGTGCTGAAACCAGCGAATCGCCAGAGACATCCTCGCAAACTGCTCCGAAAGCGAAACATGTTGTACGAGAAAATCGCCAAACTGCCTGAGACATCCCCACAACAATCCGCAAAAGGGCCGAAGGAAATCCCCCCCCCGCCGCTCCCCTTAGGAGTGCTGAAGCCACAGACTCGCCTGACAGATCCTCAACAGCAGTGTGCGTGAGTCATCCGATGAGTGGACCTGAGTGAGTGTAGTGAATGTATGAATACAAGTACGATTGAGTCTGAGTGATGAGTGAGTCTGAGTGATGAGTGAGTCTGAGTGATGAGTGAGTCTGAGTGATGAGTGATGGGTCTGAGTCATGACTGACTCCGAGTGATGAGTGGGTCTGAGTCATGCCTGAGTCTGAGTGATGAGTGAGTCTGAGTGATGAGTGAGTCTGAGTGATGAGTGGGTCTGAGTGATGAGTGGGTCTGAGTGATGAATGAGTCTGAGTGATGAGTGAGTATGCGTGGTGAGTGAGTCTGAGTGGGTCTGAGTGAGAGGAGTGGTGTGTTCTCGTCGGTGTTCTCCTCCGGCGCGGTCCGCCAATAACAAAAACCCCATACTTAGGATATGTCAGACATCCCCACAAAACGGCCGCGAACGGGACCGTGCAATACCCCACGGCGGCTCCCCTCAGGGACGTGAAAATGAGCGCCTCGCTCGAGACATCCTCCAAATCTGCTCCGAAAACGAAGGGTGTTGGTACAGAAAACAAGCAAACCGCTTGAGACATCCTCACAAAATGGCCGCGAACGGGACCGTGCAATACCCCTCGGCGGCACCCCTTAGGGACGTGAAAATGAGCGCCTCGCTCGAGACATCCTCCAAATCTACTCCGAAAGCGAAGGATGTTGGGACAGAAAACAAGCAAACCGCTTAAGACATCTCCACAAAACGGCCACGAACGGGACAGTGCAATACCCTTCGGCGGCTCCCCTTAGAGACGTGAAAATGAGCGCCTCGCTCGAGACATCCTCCAAATCTGCTCCGAAAGCGAAGGGTGCTGGGACAGAAAACAAGCAAACCGCTTGAGACATCCTCACAGAACGGCCACGAACGGGACCGTGCAATGCTCATCGGCGGCTCCCCTTAGGGACGTGAAAATGGGCGCCTCGCTCGAGACATCCTCCAAATCTGTTCCGAAAACGAAGGATGTCGGGACAGAAAACAGGCAAACCGCTTGAGGCATCCCCACGAAACGGCCGCGAACGGGGCGTGCGTGAGTCTCAGCATGAGTAAGTCTGAGTAGGAGTAGGTCTGAGTATGAGTAGGTCTGAGTATGAGTAGTTTTGTGTGTGAGTAAGTCTGGGTATGAGTAAGTCTGAGTGTGAGTCAGTCTGTGTACGAGTAAGTCTGGGTATGAGGAGGAGGTGGGAGGAGAAGGCGAAGGAGGAGAAGTCGGCGGCGTCCAAGAAATAACAAGAACCCCATCTCAGGATATGGGGAACAAGAACCCCATCTTAGGATATGGGGAATTATTGTAGGTCCGTCGAAACAACAATGTGTGGGTAAATCGGTTCTGTAATCGATCTCCTACTCGAGTGATCTCTCCTCTGCTGCCGCTGCTGCTCCTGCAGCCCCTTCCCCTGCCCCTCCGGCTCCTCCCCTGCTCCAGCCCCATCCTCTAGGAGCCTCGTTCTCTTCCTCCTTCTCGTTCTCATCTTCCTCTTCCTGCTCCTTCCTTCTCATCCCCCTCGCACGCCCCTCTCCGAATCCCCCCCCGAGCCGACGACGACGAGGACGAGGCCGACGAAGAAAACGAAAAAGACGAAGACAACGAAGACGACGACCACCACCACCACCGCCACCACCACCACCACCACCACCACCACCGACGCCGTACGGAGGCCTACAGCGGCCTCTGGAGGTCCCGAGAGATTCATGTAAGCCCACGGGGGCCTTGGAAGGCTTCGAAAAATGCCAACCCTTTCAAACCCTGGTTCCTCGAACCTCGATCCTTGTCCGAAGGCTGCTGCGGCGACGACAACCTCCGAGAATCCCCAGGAGCATCCGAGAGCTCCCGAGAACCTTCGCGAATATCCGAGACCCCTTCGAAGACCTCCGAAGACCCTAGAAGCCCTTCGGCAGATACCCTCGAAACCCCACGACGACCCACGAAGACCCTCGAAGCCCCTCGAAGCCCTTCGACGACCTTCGAAGACCCTCGAAGCCACTCGAAGCACTTCGAAGCCTTCCGAGACTATGCTGATCACCTGCTAAAGGAGCCAAACAATGCAAATAATGAAGACAACTTGGGAATACGCCGACGGCTACTTCCGATAACCCTTACAATATAGCGATGCTTTGAGGCCCCAAGTAAATGAACGACCCCGCGGGCAATGCTTGCGAGGCGAGAAGTTACATCGAGGACCCCCTTGTGCTGCCCACGGACACCGCGGCTCCCAACAGCGACGCGCACCGCGCGATCCCTTCGCATGTGACTGCTCCGAGAAGGACCCCCCCAAGCAGAAGCCCCGCGAGCGTTGAAGCCAACGGCGTGCGAAGGCAACACCTCACCCGCGCGCCGACTCGCCGCGCGGGGACGACACGGGGCGGGTGGGAACTGGCAGCGGAATTGACAAAAGTGCCGCGGGGATAAACGGGGAGGGATGGAAGGGCGGACGAGGGAAGAAAGCGGCGGTCGTCTTGGAACCATGTTGGGCCTCTCTAAGGCCGTCTGGGGAATACCTTAAGCCGTCTTGGGGGCCTCTTGGGCCGTCATGGGCCGTCCTGGGCCGAATTTGGCTGTAAATTAAGTGAATTAGAGATGCTGGGGATTGGCCGTGCATATCAATACACACAAAGTCTAGCCAATCCTTCAGGCAAGGAGGGGGGACGGAGGGAGGAGGGGAAGAGGAGGGAGGAGGGAAGGAGGGAGGAGGGAGGAGGGGATGACCGAGGGGGAGGGAGGAAAGCTAGGCGCGATCGCGTCTCTGACATCCTACCCCTCCCTCCCATCCCTTACCATGACGTAGGTCCCTTCTCTATTCACACAGTCGGATGTCGAGCAGGGCAATGATCGCGAGAAGGTGCACGATGCATCGTAGAGCACGGCATGGCATGGCGTAGAAGAGCACGGCAGAGCGTATGAAGTCATAGCATGGCGTGGGATTGCGTACTGAAGCATTGCATCACAAAACATTGCAACGCAAAGCATGGCATCGCACAACGACGCAGAACAGAACACCGCACAGCATGTCATGGCAGGGCACCAGGTTCCTTGGAAGGTAAGTGGATAATCTTCGAAGGGTCGGAGCCGGTCAGGAGTCCCGGCTCCATGTTTACCTCCCTGGGCTGCGCGACAAGCTCCCCACAGGGCGGTGCTGATGGAGAGCACCCGCTGGCTCTGCTTGCAACTTCGCTTTCTGAAGGCGGAAACGGGGCTCCCGTTATACACTTCCTCCAAACGCCGCCGCCCCGGGCCTTCTGCGGACAAAAACCTCAACGAATCGGCACTGGATGTGTAATCACTTACGTTGCGTGTTTTCTAAATGTATTTCTTCAAATTTGGGGCCTCCTTGGAAGGACTGAAAACGCCCGCGCTGCAGCGGGAGCAACCTTTTGAAGGACCGAAGAGAATCGGATTGCCCAAAACACTTATGAAAACCAGGAAATGAGGCCAGCGCTGCAGCGGGAGTACGATTCGGACCGAGCGGAAGCGCGGAACTGAGCCCATCGCTGCAGCGGGAGCACGATTCGGAACGAGCGGAAGGCCGAACATGAGGCCAGCGCGTCAGCAGGATCACAATTCAAAAAACAGCCCAAGCAAAAACCCAAATCCCCTGAATCCGGTGTAACAAAACAAATGCGCGGAGGGGGGCCGAAGATCTTACGGACGTCATTAGGGGAGAGAGGAGAGTATTCAGATGGTGCAACTGTGGAGGAAAGAGGAGAGATAGAGAGAGAGAGAGAGAGGCTGCTAGAAGGGAGGAGGAGGAGGAGGAGGAGGAGGAGGAGGAGGAGGAGGAGGAGGAGGAGGGAGGGGGGAGGAGAAAGGGATAAGGGCAGGCATGATAACTATTGAATGAATTTGGTGTACACGCGACATCATGGACGCAACCGTTGCGTCGATCTCTTTTGAAAGTTACTTTCGAGTTACCTCGAGTTACTGTTGAGTCACGTTCAAATGACTTTCGAGTTACTTACGAGCTGCATCGAATTACTTTCGAGTTACTTCAGGTGACTTTCGAGTTACTCCGTTCGTGCACGTGCGGCGGTGGAATTACTTTTGAACTACTGTGAACCTACTTGGAATCCTGTTACCTACTTCGGGCGAGGTCGACCACGCGAGTTGGTACATTTTGAGGGTTACTTTCTTGAACGGCACGCTCACAAAAGTAACTCGGCTGCCCCCCCCCCGCGGGGCAGCAAGTAGGCCTCGTCCGCGAAGGCCGACCGGGTCGGGGACGAGCGGAAGGGTCGGCTGGATTCGCCGCGCCGCCCGAGGGGAGGGTAAGAAAATAACGGCCGATTCCAATGGTCCCGACTCAGGGATCAACTGGAAGCGAACGGCAACATGTCGGGAGGACGGGGGCAGGAAGGGGCAGGCGGGGGAGGTGAGCGACGACGACGGGCAGCAGCATAATGAGCCAGAGAGGGGCGGCGAGGAGGCAGGAGGAGCCGCCTGGGCAGGGGGGACAGGAGGGCCGCCTGAGGAGGCAGGGGGGCAGGAGGGCAGGAGGGGCAGGAGGGCCGCCTGAGCAAGCAGAAGGGGATGAGCAGGAGAAGGCGAGCGATGTCGAGGAGGTGGAGCAAAGATGCCGACTGAGGACCGCTGAGCGTCATCCCGCGAGGAAGGGATCTGAACTGGAAGAGGGAGGGTACGGTGAAGCAAGTAGGACGGATGCCGAGGAAGAAAAGGCAGAAGGCGAGCACGCGAGCATGCGTCGGAAATTGAAGGGCGAAGATGGGGTGGGAGGAGGAAATGGTTGGAAAGCAGGGAGCGCGGAGGCGGAGAACGCGAAAAGGATTGAGACGACGGGGCGAGCGGGATGGAAGGGGGGGAGGGGGAACGTGACACATTGAGGAGCGAATGAAGAACAAGGAGGACCAGGATAGCAACGATGAGATCAGCCGGAGGGTGGGTGCGGAAGGGGGAGGCGGGAGCAAGGTGGAATATTCAGGGAAGGCGGATGCGCGAGCTACCCGTATGGACACACTAGGAGAACGAGTGTTTCTTGTGTAATGATGTGTGCACGTAAATGACGGTCTCAATATGTGATACCGCCAAATGTCGCAAGACATTTGTTATCCTGCGCGCTCGTGGAGGACCCCCGTGAACCGTGAACCAGTGAACCTGCTTGGATCGGGGCGAACCCGCTGCGGGGGCATACAGACCTACTTTCATCGGAGCGAGCCCGTCGCGGGCGCACAGATTTCACTGTATGGGCGAAGCTACTTTGAATCTACTTTGAGGTTACTCTAATGGTTTCAAAGTTCTAAAGGCTTTAGCAAGTGATCGCCATCAGAATCCCAGACCCGCCGAGCGTCGACGACGGCGGCGCCTGGCCGTCCTCGGGCACGCCCGCGCGCGCCGGCGGGGGAGCCGGCACAGGCTCGTCGGCCGCGGGGTCCCGGGAGGGCACCGCGGGGCCGGCGAGCACCTCCTAGCCAGAGGGGGGGGTGGGGAGGGGGCGGGAAGGAGGAGGAGGGGGGGAGGCGGGAGAATGGGGTGGGGGGAGGAGGGGGAGGGGAAAGGGGGGAGGAGGGGGAGGAGGGGGAGGGGATGAGGGGAAGGGGGAGGCTCGAGGATCGTGGGACCAGGATGAGAAGGGGGTGGGGGGGTACACCCAAGTTTCTCTGCTGGGATTCCCCGGTGACGGAACTGCCCCCAACTGGCCTTCGTGAGTGCGGAGATCGGGAGGGGCTAAGCTAGATTTATGGTCGGCGCTCTCCCACCAGGAGGAGGTCCCCAGAAATAATACAAGAACTCCCAAAGATATCACCGGGGCCCCGTCTTGACATTTTTCAAAAGATATAGCTTTCGAGGTGTTCAAAAAAAATCTCGTCCTCATGTTCGTCCTCCCCTCTTCCCTTATGCACGCGACGTTGTTCTGGGAACATTCAACCACCCCACGCCCCTGATGGGAAAGTTCGGTGTCGCCAACATGTAGGATGAAGTGTTGCAATCGGCCTAGCCTGTGGAATACTACATCGCTCTTACTGGTATGAATGTCTCCTCTAAAATGCCTCCAATGTGGCTCAAACTCAGCCCACGAGAGGTAGACGGCTCCCATATGAACCCTCAAACTTTTAACCTCGGAGATCCCCCACTAAGAAGAGATACTCATATATAATGAAACATACACCCATAACACGACATTGTCCCACAATGGAATGTCAGGTGGCTGTAGTTGTTTTCCAGAATTCCTACATGCACTTCGACCGACTGCGCCGCCGAATATCTCTCTCGAGACATCCCAAAATGCCGACCCAATTCCTCAAAGGGGCAGCCGTTGCTAAAGGTTGTTCCAAGACGAACTCATTCCACCGTCACCTTTCCGTAACCATTTTGGCTCAAACCAATGTTGCTCCAATCCGTTGTTGTCCAAACAAGTTTGGAGGAGGATGGCGGGGGCGCTTCCTCGGCGGAAGCGCGGCCGCCCATCCCTGGTGGATCGGCTCGCCGAAGCTGCCGTGCTGGACGCCAGGGCCCGCGATGCCGACGACCCGAGCATCGCAGCCGCAGCTGCTCTCGACGCCCGCCGTGGAGAGGTGGCGCCGATGGCGGTGGAGGCGCCTGTGGAGGCCGCTGCGGCCCTGGAGGCTGCGCTTGCACCCCGCGAGCTGCAGCAGGCTGCAGTGAGCCAGGCGGAGCGCAGCTCACTGGCCACGCTGTCTCGATCGTCGCCACCAGCGGTGTCGGTTTGGCCCCTGCCATGTTGAACGCAACAAAGCGTTTCTGGGGCACTCTGCCCTCTTGGGCGGCCATGCCGCGAGCTGCGAGGGCAGCCTTAGTCGGCACAGAGCCGCTGAAAGATCTTGAGAGGCGCCTAGCTGCCGCAGCTGACGCCTTCGAACGACATTCGCTCTCTGAACTGATGGTCATCGGGTCGCCTCGAACGAGAACTCCCTACAACCGTCCTTCGTTCCCTCCTCCTCCTCTTCTCCCCGCCGCCCAAGAAAATCCAGACCCGCGGCCCCCGTTCCTTCCTCCCGCTTCCCCCTCCTCCCCGCTTCCCTCCATTCCCTTCCGAACCAACCGCCGAGATGGTGACCTATGCCAAATGCCAAACGCTCACGGAGCAAATGTTTTTCGCCAGGCACGTCTGCGCAGCGTGCCTGGGGACGTAGTGCCTTTGGTTCTCGTGGAGTCAGTTCGCTACGACGAAGCGACGACGCTGATGTCAGTGCGGCAGGCTGCGGACTCGGTCCCCGAAGTGTTCCTGGGCAGCGTTAGCAGCAGAGAGCCCGCTGATATGTTGGGCATCGTGGAACCTGTTCCTGCCAAGCTTTTTCAGACCTTCACGTCTGTGGGGGCCCTGTTAAAGCGAACTGCCCACGACTGCGGAAATGAGTACATGGTGTGCACGTCTGATGTGACTTCGCCACCGCAGGTGCTGCAGCGAACCACTGCCCCCCTGCGTCGCAAGAGCCCTGCAAATGTCGTCTGTGTGCCCGTGGCGCGCTTGCCACGCGTACCGCCTTCGAGTGCGTGTCATTTGTTCGGACAGGTACGCTGCCCAGTTTTCTGCCGATACGTCGCTTGAGTCAGCTTCAGGTGAGTATGTGAAGCTGCATATGGGGTGCGACATCCACCAGGGCGTCACATTGGGCCTCGGGCTTCTTGACGATTGCATATCTGGGATGATCCACTGTGCCAAATCACTGAGCCTCGGCGGCTGGATGCGCACCTTTCGCCAAGCGCTGTTGCACGTTGTGATTTCTTCTTTGGATATTCAAGACGCCTTCGGCGAGCCACCCCACCCCCCTCTGCCTTATGGAACCGCCTACGTGGCCGACCGTCGCAACCCTAACCCTCGAAGCTTGCACGCGCGGGTGCCATGCGACGTCCTGAAACGCATCGGACACCGTGCTCGGAAGGAAGCGGGGGGATGTGCCAGCTGACGTCAACAAAACGTGATGACGCTACTGGCAATGAGGGAAGGGGGATAGGATGATGATGGCTATTATAAGGAGGAGGAGGGGTGGAAGCATTTATTGCGGGTGGCGGGCGCTGCGGACAAGAAAACATGTCTCCTTTGATCCAGAATAAGGGCACATCGAAACCGTTTGAGACGAGCGGGGCGCTTTTAATTCACCCCCCAAGGATGATGGCCAGTTTTCGGCCACCTTGAAACCCCTAGCTTGCGCTGTTAGCGCTGGGGCGCCACAGCGCGCGGCAACTAGACCAGCAAAGCGTTTAGGACATGGGGGTGGTACGCCTCGTGCTCTGCGGGGCATGGCGGATCAAAGTCGGCAAGTGACATGACGGCGCCACCAGGCACAGGAGGTTGGCATGTTTTGTTTTTGCTGGGACGCCCAGCCGTTGTCGGCTTCTCCGATCAGTTTTGCGTTTCTTGCCGAACGGTGATTGGAGGCGGCAGGATGCGGTGGAAGTGTATGTGGACGGCGAGGCCGCCTTGGAGAGGCGGCCCTCGTCCAGACCCTCGCCAATTCATTATTCATGCTTTGGAACCGCAAGCGGTGGACCAAGAATAATGAATGTGTGTGCAGAATGGGGCTTGTCGAGAGCATTCATGGCCTGTTGAGTCGTACTTGCAGCAGGTTTCTTGAGCTGGTCCAGCATAGGCGGCGGAGGAGAGCCGCGCGGGCCGATGTGCCGCATGGAGCGCTGGAAGCTGGCATCCTCCCAGCCTTGACAGACGGATGTCCCATGGAGGGCGAGTCCGACGACGACCCCGACGTCGCCGCCTTCATGGATGACAGCGGCGCTGGGCCGTCGGCTCCCGCAGGCGGCCCGCCGGAGGAGGCGGAGACCGATTTTGCCGGAAAGAATCGGATCTCGCGGGATCGTGCTGCCGACTGGCTGGAGAAGACGCCTCTTCGGGATTTAGTTGTCGTGCGGTTGGCGATGGAGCCTTGCACGGCCCTCTTGAAGCGCCAGCTCGCTGTCGGCAGCGACGCTTTCGACCAGGACGAGTGGGCTCGGTTTTAGAATCCTAGTTCTGAAGCTGCGCAAGCCCCACGCAAACTCCGCGTTGGTGTGGTTGCGTCGGGAGTGATGGACATGCAATTTTTTGAACGCCATCGTTGTTTGATGACATCTGCTCGCTTATGGTCCCTTTTGCCACTTGACTGTATGACAGAGCACACGCGGTGTCTAGTGTTCAGGGTGGTCAGCACGATTGGTGCGGAGTACGAACGGCTGCTGGCGAGGCCCCACCGCAAAGCTCCATTCATTTTGTTCGTGTGCCTGATATCGCCCGCCGCCGCTGTCGATCTGAAGCGCATCAAGAGGACGCACCAGTGCGTGCTTGACCGATTCACTGTCGCCTTCATGGAGACGTTTGACATCGAGAGCGCTGATGGTCGGGCAGCTCTCTTCACGGTGGCCTCGTTGACTCACGTGGACACTGCCCAGGTCGAGTGCATGCACGCGTACGTGAGGAGGATTGTCACGCGCTTGGCCACGCAGGCGTCACCGCCAGACTTCGTGGATATCGCGTCGAAGTGCGTGGCGCGGAGGGCGCGTCGCAGGGCCGACGTGCACGGCAGCTGGATTGGCGCGTCGTCGCCATCAGCCGAGGGCGGCGGTGGCGACGACGGGGGCGTCGAGCCGCCTGAGCCGAAGCCCAAACGCAGAACAACCCTCACCGAATGGCACGCTTTCTCCCGACGGAAGTTTCAGACTGCACACGGCATGAAGTTCCACGCTGGGTTGTCGGCTGAGTATCGGAACAGGACGCCCGATGAGGTTGTTGCGGACCAGGCCGCGCTGGCGGCAGTCAGCGAGCAGGGAAGGCCTCGCGCTGGCGCCTTTGGTTTGCGGGCCAGGGCCGCGGACGCCGAGGCCGTCCGCCAGAGGGCGGCTGCGTTGACCTGCACTGGTGACCGCGCTGTCGAGGACGTCCTCGTGGCAGAGCGCCTGGACCAAGCCCGCGGCAGCGATGCAGGCGCAGGCGAGGCGTCTTACGCTGATGCGCGTCGCGTTGCTGCGCGCGCCAGCAGGCTCTTGGGCATCAGGCGGCGGGAGGCGCAGGAGGCGCGCGACGCCGCCATCGCCAAGTACGTCGTCGACAGCGGCCAGTCGATCGCCAACAAAGTGTGCGGCGCTCTCGGTGCCCAGCTGTGGTCAGCTAATTGCTGCAGCCTGCCCCTGTTGCCGCCCGTGGGCACCGGGCAGGTGCGACAGTTGCACATCGTCCCTGACTCCGCGTCGACCTCGTCGACTGCTCTGGCGCAGGCATCCCACCCGCCGAGGTTCCTCGGCAAACTTGACGAATACATTCGGCAAGTGACGTTGCCCATCCACGACGACGAGTGGGTATACCCGATCTTGAAGGGGAACGCTCGTGAGACGAAGTGCTTCCTGGCTGGTGTGTGCATCTGCAGCAGAGAAGGCCGTCGACTGGCGAGGATCGCCCGTCGCTTTGTGTCCGCCCTGAAGCTTCTCTGCCAGGAGAAGACGCGTGAGCGAGACATGGCTCGTTCGGGCTATCTCGTGTGCAGGTTGGTGGGCATCCCTCGTGGGCGGCCCATCGCGGCCGACTGGCTCGATGACGACGGCGTGGACGACGCATTCGTGGAGGACGACGAGGACGGCGCGACAGTTATCTTCTGGCAGCTGGCCGAGTTGGTGCTCAATCCCGACGTCCCCGTATTCCAACCTATGGAGGTCGTGGGCTTCGGACGCGGAGCTGCCGCTGCTGCGCGCGACGGCGAGGTCGCCCTCCAGGCTGCACGCAACGCGCGAGCACTGGCGGAACGTGCGCACACCTAGGGGCCACGGTGAGGCTAGCCTATAGTTGCGTTGCGTTCAGCATTGCATTCGGCGGCGGCGAAGGAGGAAGGAAGAACACAGGAGAGAATCCGTGACACCTCGAACCGACATCGCTACTGTGACGGGCCTTGAGCCACGCGGGGGTTGAGAGGAAACAACGATAGGATGAGGGGCAGCCTTGGGGTAGGCGGAGGCGGAGGAGTAGCGGAACTAATCGCTCTTGGATGAGGGGGGGAGGGAGGTATTCCTTGGAAGATCCTAGGGCAGCAAAACTATGCAACATAGGTTGTAGGAGGGGGGAGGATGAGGACCGACTTGCATTGCGTTGCCAGGCCCGAAGCAAGCACACTACCTACCCCATAACGCGTGAAGCACAGGTGCCAGCATGCCGCGCGTGCAGGGGGGCCTCATGAGGCCCTGATGGAGGTGGAGGGGATGCACCAGCGGCAGGGGATGGTGGAGGATGTTGCAGAGGATGGGGGGGGGGTAGGAGGGTGATGGTGATGAGGATGGCTGGGATGACGCACCTATGATCGTTTGGCTGCGCCTGCGCCGCCAGCCCCGTTGGCGACGAAAGGAACGGCGCACTGCGGGGAGCAATCAGACGGTTCATGGGATGCATTGCGCCCATGTTGCGTGCCGCCATCTCGCCTAACCCGTCGATGCATGATTCGGCATTTCATGGCGAACGCTTCGCGGCGAACATGCGTGCGCGTCGCTTGTTCCCACCAGCTCATCCACAAACGATGCCCAGGCGGGCATGCTTGATCCTCGAACCGAGTGGCTACACATATGAACAAAGGGTCGGCGTACCGTCCTCCACCAAGAGGGAATGGGCCGATTTTGTTTATGATGGGCGCGACGCAGGGCACGCATTCGTAAACCTAATACTCAGCCCCCCCTGGGGCAACGAAGAGCACCCTGGGGGGTTCGGATGGAGAGTTATTTGAGCAGTTGCGTGGTCATGGCGAGCCACGTGGTGTCAGTTTCGCGGGTGTGCGCGGGTTCCGACGCGTTTGTCTCTGGTCCATTTGGGGGTCGGGTCGGGTTCAGAATATTGTTGCGGTCAAAAGCCCTGCCGCACCTCGAGCTCTCGGCACCATTATCTAAATGTGGTTGGGGCGTTCTTGGGCGATCTTGGGGGGTTCCGTGGAGGTGTCTCTGTTTTTCTTTGGAGCTACATTGGGCCATAGCGGAGCTACCTATCCACGTCGGACGGACATTTGAATCAGCAGGGGCTGAGCGCATGCGTTTTGATTATTCCAACGTGTTTGGCCGTGGGTTCCGGATGGGGCCTCCTTCATGGGGCGCTATCGCCGCGCGGAGCTCCCGCGCGGCGATAGCGTCCCACGAAGGATGTCTCATCAGGAAGCTATGCTGTGCGTTCTGCTATGTGGTTGCACGTTGCACGATTCCGTGGTTGCCCGACGTCGTCTTGGAGCCATCGAGCATCATCGCGAGCGCCTGGACATGCTCGTGGGAGCAGGATTTGGGCAAAAGAGGAGGAAACGGCACGTGGGAGGAGGGAGAGGGGAGGGGGAGGAGGGGGAGGGGGAGAAGGAGGAGGAGTAGGAGGAGGAGGAGGCGGAGGAGGAGGAGGAGGAGGAGGGAGGAGGAGGAGGAGGAGGAAGAGGCGGAGAAGGAGGAGGAGGAGTAGGAGGAAGTCAGGAGGAGGCAAGGAGGAGAAGGACGAGGGGGAGGAGGAGGAGGAAGGAGCGCGGACAAGGGACCGTTCCTCCGACGCACAGCTGCTCCTCCTTACCGTCGCAGGCCTCTTGGCGTTCGCTTCAGACATGGGGGGGATGAGGAGGGGGAGGAGGAGGAACAGGAGGAGGAGGGGGGAGGAGGAGGAGGAGGAAGAGGAGGAGGAGGAGGTCAGGAGGAGGAAAGGAGAAGAAGGAGGAGGAGGAGGAGGAGGAGGAGATGGGGGGGAGGAGGAAGAGGGAGCAAGGACAAAGGACCGCTCCTCCGCAGGCCTCTTGGCGTTCGCTTCAGACATCCCTGCGCGCGTGAACCGAGCCGCGCTGCGCGCGTGTGATTTATGGGCGCGTTGCGATGCCCCTCTGGGGCGCGCAAGTGTGTTAGATTGTCTTGAGGGGGGGGTGTGCGTGTACATTCGGTTGTCCGTTGTTCCATTGCAACAAGTTATACACGCGCGTGCGCGCGTTTGTATAACTTGTTGCAACCTAGTTATGCAAATGGTGATCCTGCGGGTCTTGCTAGCCACGCACCTTAGACCTGGGGCGCATCCCGGGTGGGTGCAGCGGACATATTTGCGCGCGCGCGTGTGCGTGCGTGTGCGCGGTTGTGTGCGCCGCGAGGCTTCTTGCGACTTCTTCGTGTTGATCGATGCGGTCGCTTCTCTGGAGTGGGAGCGGCGGTCCTGGTCACTGAAATTGTATCGTCTGCGCGACAGCGCAGACGTCATCCCAACGTCAGACTTTCAACCTGAGTTGCAGCACGCCGTGCCGATGCTGGCTCGCGAGGTCGATCTGTCGAGCGACGCGTTCTTGGGGATGCCGCCGAGAGCGCGTGGGCGCGGCCGCGGCGGCGGTGCGTCTGGCGGGAGGGGCCGCGCAGGCCGACTCGGGGAGGGCCTGTCGACTTCCATGCGCAGCGGCCTTGCTAGGGCCTGAGCGGTGTCTGTTTACGAGGTTGTCCCGTTGTTGCCCCTTCACGTGGTCAGAACATCATGTCGGGCCCCTGGGGTAGTGTTTGCAATTCTGGGTGAACAAAGGCATTGCGCGCGTTGTTTGACTACCTCTGCATGTGCAGCATGTAAATCTCGCGTGCCATCGAGGAGTCTGAATGCGTACGTGCGCATGTTAGACACGAAGGCACTGCGGATATACATGTGCACATGTAGTATGGTTGTTCAAGCAGAGCGCACGCGAACGAAGACACCCTGCAAGATGGGGGGGGCGGAGCCTTGCTTCCCACGCAAAGGCCAGAGCGGTTCTCGTGGCCGCGGGGGCGGCGTCGGCGAGGCCTGCAGCAGCGGCGCCCCTGCTGGCCGCCGTGGCGGGCGCGGTGGCGCGCCGTTGGCCCTCGAAGGTGCCGACTGCATCGGCGCAGACGTTTCTGGATCATCTTCTGGCGAAGGCGGCTTGTGGGACCCCGGGAGAGCCGACAGCTCTTCGGACGTCGATGCCGACGACGTTCGCGGCGCAGAGGATGCAATGTTTGCCGAGGCAGAGGACGATGGCGAGGTTCCATTCCTCCCCTTCATTATTGTCCTTCTGGCCCTCTCTGTCCCTCTTCCTTCTCCTCCTCTCCGCCCGTCCCTCCCCCGCCTCTCGCCGCGTCCTGCCCGCCTCATCCCCCCCAAGAGGTTTGCAGTGCCAGCCCAGAGCATGGGTCAGCGATTCCAGCAGAGTCGCCCGAGGACGACATGCCTGTGTTCCCTATGAGCGATGACGGATCAGATGCCTGAGATGAGTTTTTTAGGCGGGGGTTCTGATTTCCCTCCGCGGCCTGATTTTGCCGACGTGGAGCGTTTTGATATCGACGGTGGTGATCAGGCACACGGTGCCGATTTTTTCGATGACGAGTCTGACCGCCTTCCCGAACAGCCTGGTGGCGGGGAGTCGGCGGCTGGACCTAGCCCCGAGATGCCACCAGATGGTGACGGAGGTGCTGCGTCCAGCAGCGGCGTGCTCCGCCTGCGCCAGGCCCTCCACCCCCGCCGCCTTCGGCGCCGTCGTCAGCGGGGCATCGACGCCCTCGCAGAGATGCATTTTATGTGCCTGGTGGCAGCATGCGCTTGTATGAGCTTTCCAACAAGATTGAGTTTGGTTGTTGTAACCCTGCGCACGGCAAATGCGTCCTCACGCGTCAGCTCAATGCGGGGGTGCGGCCCGCCCAAGGCCGCCCGATTGGTCTCGGCATTGCTTGGCTTGCGAAAGGCCCGACTTGTTCCAAAGCCGATCACCATCCGCCTTCTAGAGGTGCTCAACCTCGGAGTTGCGCCTGGTGGCTGGCCGACTCACGCGGAGCGCTGCGCAAGCAGGGATCGTTTTAAAGGCATGGGCGGCCTTGCAACAGCGCAGTATTTGGCGGCCGAGCGGCCCAAGCGCGCTGGCGAGGAGTCAGAGCCTGAAGCTGACCCTTAGAACAAATCAAGAAAACAGAGGCCCGCTGAGACCCCCTCGGGAGGACCCTTAGAAGAAATTAGGAAACAGAGGCCCGCTGAGGCCCCCAGAAAGCGTACCAAACAACGCGAAGTGGCTCTTCAAAGGGTTCCACAAGGCCCCCCCCCCCCCCCAATGTGCTCACAACGCGTCGCGGCATGGTGGCCATAGTGCGCCTGAGGGGCCCCCTCACCACCCAAGAATAGTATGGCGAAAGGCACAACCCAACCATGTGCAGTTGTGAGTGCCTCCGTTGTCATTGTATTTTTTCAATGGAGCCCCTTATTAGCCACGAATCGGGTGACGGGTGTGCGTGCTGGAGTGAGTGGGTGGTGGGTGGGCGGTGGGTGGGTGGTGGGTGGGTGGTGGGTGGGTTGTGGGTGAGAGGTAAGTGTATGGTGGACGGTGGGTGGACGCGCGAGCGCACCTGCCAATCCGTGAGCCGACCCCGCCACTCACACACCGAAAACCAGCTGAACAACGCAATTGTCACCCACCCAGGTTCTGCCCCAGCATGCGCCCAAGAGTTGCCCAAGTGACTCCCAATTGGTTCCCTGCAGGCCGCGTTTGTTGTTATTCCAGAGGTGTTCGAGACGCACTGGGCTTCTCACCCGTTCGTCGTTTCAGTCTTGTCGCGGGCTGTTGTCTATTCAAGTGCTATATGCATACTGCTTTCGCGTTGCAATGTCTCCCTCCCCCCCGCGCCTTTTTCCAGACCCCCAACTCGGGCGGAACCCGCCCGTGACAGCCAGCGAGGACTAGTGCAATTCAAAACCAAATTTGCGCAGCAACTTTTTTCTCATTTAGAACGTAAACGACATCGGGCGTTCGCGCAATGCGACGCACATGATGCCGCGTACATGAAAAACATGTGCATTTAGCATGCGTTCGCGGCTGTGCCTCCTATGCGCCCCCGCACCTTGACCGACACCACACGGAACTTACAATGGCACGCATCGGGTGATCAGGGTGTTCCAGTGTGTGCTCGGCCCTTACATTCCAACATCGCTCTTGCAATGGCCACCAAAAGCGATAACAAGATGGCTTGTGCGCGCGTGCGCGCCCGAAGCTGCACCCCGTGGAGAAAAGGGCATACCGTCCCCATCTACCAGCCCACCCCGTCATCACCCACCCACCCCACACGCTTCAACGCCACGCCCGCACACTCCCACTCCTCACCGCCATCGCCGACTTTCCGTAACCGTATGGCGGTTCTCGTGCCTATCCCGTATCGTGTGCAGCCACGGACGAGGGGCTCGATGGGCCGCTGCAAACATATCCTGCCTCATCTCACGAAGCTCGTGAGGGAGCTGACGGATAGGGCAGAGTGGGAGGTGTGCGAAAGCACGACTATGGCTGGTCTCCTATCTCAACGCCTTCGGCCCCTTATCCGCCGCATTTCGGTCGCGCGGCCTTGGGTTCGCATCGTTCCGCAGGAAACCATTTAGTGAATTTAGTGGGCTTCTTGGGGCCCCAATGGCGGCGGACTTCTGGGCGACTGGTTTGTTTTGTTTCTTGGGGGTCCCAATTGGCTTCCCAGTGAACCTTCTCAGCTGGCGTCCAGCGGGCTTCTCAACGAGAGCCACAGGGAAACAACCATCAACTGCATTTTCGCTGGGCATCTTCAGTGTCTCCTAGTGGGTTTCTCAGTTGGCATCTCAATGTGAATCTCAGTGGGCATCTCAGGCGTCCCAATGGCCATCGCATTGGGCGGCGGTTATTACAGGCATCCAAACGGGGCGGTTCGGTTCTGCTGTCCTGGCCCAAAGACGTCCACAATGGGAAGTGCACCCTTTGCGAGTACGGGTGATCTCGGAACGCATGCTGCGACAGGACATGTCCTGCGCGCGACCTTGCCGACTGCAGTTGCGGTGAGCGGAGACGATGAGGCCGACGCCGTGTCGAAGGAGCCGACGGCGATGGCCGACGGCAACGAGGCAGGCGGCAGCGCAGACGGCAAGACGCTCGACGTGCAGGCCGCTCTCGGCTGCAGCGAGGCAGGCGGCAGCGCAGACGACAAGACGCTCGACGCGCAGGCCGCTCTCGGCTGCACAGGCGGCACGGATAGTGTTCCGACCAGCGGCGATCAGCAGAGCACCGTCACCGACGTTGCCAAGGAGATGCAGGACAGCGGCGGCAGCGCCGACGAGCGGCTGCAGCGTTCCAAGCCGATTCCCAGTGACTTGAAGATGGCGGTCGAAAGCGTGATCATGGTCATTGAACAGCTGGCGAGCAACAATCCCGCCTGCGAGGAAGTCAAGGACTTAGCGTCCCGCACGTGCAACGTGATGATGACCATCATGGGCGCTGCAGGTGCTGAAGCGGGCCCTGGAGACGCAGACGTGGCCATCCCAGATGCTGGCGTGATCACTGGAGGCAATGACGTGCTCCCTGGAGGCGGGGATGTGCTCCCTGCAGAGGTCCCTGAGGCTGATAGTGTCCCTGAGGCTGATCGGCTCCCTGCAAAGGTCCCTGAGGCTGATAGCCCCCCTGAGGCTGATAAGGCCACTGGAGGCGGTAGTGTGCTCCCTGGAGGCGGTGGCGTGGTCCCTCCAGAGGGTGATCGGGTCTCTGAAACGGATGTGATCGCAGCAAAGGCTGCAGGCCCGCCTGCTAAGAAAGCAGAGCAACTCGTGCCGAAGCCGCCGATTGGGCCGCCTCCGAAGTTTTTGTTGCCGCACGCCCGCCCGCCAATTGTGATCCAAGCTTGCGCAAAGGTGCAGTGCCCGAGTGCACCCACGAAGCCGACACCGATGATGCCGCCACCTGGCCAGTTCGACGGTGATAAGTTTTTGATGGGCCAGACGCCGAACTTAAGTCGTGCGGGCCCCTTTTGCTTGGTGGGTCCATCGATAACTCGTCGGTTTCAGTTGCCCGGAGCTCGAATCTGGAGGTACGCAATTGATGCAAATCTGGCGAGTGACCCAACCGTATGCAATTGTCAATGCAATCGCGTGTGTCTGGGGTGTGTGGAAGAGCTGTGGCGGGCCCTTTGGTAACCCAATTGTGTGGGAAATGCCTTAAACGATTCCGAAGCGCGGCAATGCTCCCCCCATAAATTCATTGGGTTTCGGCGTCGGATCAAACTTCTAGATCAGTGATACGGAAGGGTGTCTGGGTCCAGAGGCTTCCCGAGGACTCAAGGTAAAAGGATGGTTATGGGGGAACCGTGCTCCTATTCATGAAGGCTGTCGGGCCGTTGCCGTCTTTGCTCCTTTAGCTGGGGGCATGTATGCCACCGTCGTCCGCCGTCGGACGCTCCCTCTCTCCTTCCCTCCCTCCTTGCCTGCCTGCCTGCCTCCCTCCCGTACTCCCTTCCGCTCTCCCTCTCTCTCTTTCTCCCTCCCCCACTCCCTCCCTCCCTCAATGTCACCCTCCTTATCTCCCTCCGTCATCCTCCGTCTCCTCCCCCCCTCCTCCACACTTATGCAATGTTAATGCTATTTGCTTCTTTCGCCTGAAATCCACCGCGCCTTGGAGGAGGAGGATGAGGTCTTGTGCCCAGCGTCTTCAGCCACCTTGGGGCCCTCACCGTTGCTAGGAGGTCTGACTCTCTTCGTTGTTGGGAGGTCTGGCCCCGTCCAACGCAGGGCACCGGGGCCTCTCAAGGCCCTGGAGAGGCCTTCGGCCCACGACGCCCTCCTTCCCCCCCCGCCCCTCGGGGCTCAGGGCCTCTCAGGGCCCAAGGGGTTCTTATTCCCAGAAGCCTTCGGCCGATCCGCCTGGCCCCCTCCCCCCCTCGGGGCCCAGGGCCTCTCAGGGCCCAAGGGGTTCTTATTCCCAGAGGCCTTCGGCCAATCCGCCTGACCCCCCCCCCGTCGAGGCCCAGGGCCTCCCAGGGCCCAAGGGGTTCTTATTCCCAGAGGCCTTCGGCCGATCCGCCTGGCCCCCCCCCTCCCCTCTCGGGACCCCCTCCCTCCTCGGGGCCCAGGGCCTCTCAGAGCCCAAGGGGTTGTTATTCCCAGAGGCCTTCGGCCGATCCGCCTGACCCCCTCCCCTCTCGGGGCCCAGGGCCTCAGGGACCAAGCAAGGGGTTCTTATTCGCAGAGGCCTTCGGCCGATCCGCCCGACCCCCTCCCCTCTCGGGGCCCAGGGCCTGTCAGGGCCCAAGGGGTTCTTATTCCCAGAGACCTTCGGCCGATCCGCTCGGCCCCCTTCCCTCCTCGGGGCCCAGGGCCTCTCAGGGCCCAAGGGGTTCTCTCTCAGAGGCCGTCGAGTGGGCGCCACGAGCACTTGGCGGCAAGACTGGCGGGCGCACCGCCCGCCACCCCAAAGGCTATGGGCCGCCCCCCCCCCCCCCCTCCTCCCCCCCCTCCCAACTCCCACCCCAAAGTCCGCGGACAGGCCGACGGACAACTCGCGCGGACAACATCGAGAGGTGCACGCGGACAATGCCACGCGGCCAGGTTGGCCAGCGGGAGTTGCCATGGCATAACCCTCTGGCGAAAAGTATGCCAGGGGATTATGCAGAAGTACTCCCCAAGATATTAAAAAAGTACTCGCGGGCGCTGCGTCCGGGGCGCGAAGTTGCGATCGGTTGCCAGAGGGCACTGCGGCCGCACATCTTCGATGAGTGGGTTGCCCCCAGTACTCCCAACGATATCAAAAAGTACTCCCGCGTGCGCAGCAAGTACTCCCAAAGTACCCCCAAAGAACCCCCAAAGTACTCGCAACGTACTCCCAACATGGCAAAAAGTACTCCCGCGTGCGCAGCAAGTACTCCCAAAGTACTCCCAAAGTACACCCGAAGTACTCCCAGCGTACTCCCAAATATATCAAAAAGTACTCCCGCGTGCGCAGCAAGTACTCCCGAAGTACCTCCAAACTACTCACAAAGTACTCCCAACGTGCTCCCAAAGATATCAAAAAGTACTCCCGCGTGCGCAGCAAGTACTCCCAAAGTACTCCCAAAGTACTCCCAAATATATCAAAAAGTACTCCCAAAGTACTCCCAAAGTACTCCCAAAGTACTCCTAAAGTACCCCCAAAGATATCAAAGAGTACTCCCGCGTGCGCAGCAAGTACTCCCAAAGTACTCCCAAAGTACTCCCAAATATATCAAAAAGTACTCCCAAAGATATCAAAACAGTACTCCCGCGTGCGCAGCAAGTACTCCCAAAGTACACCCGAAGTACTCCCAACGTACTCCCAAATATATCAAAAAGTACTCCCGCGTGCGCAGCAAGTACTCCCAAAGTACTCCCAAAGTGCTCCCAAAGATATCAAAAAGTACTCCCGCGTGCGCAGCAAGTACTCCCAAAGTACTCCCAAAATACTCCCTAAGATATCAAAAAGTACTCCCGCGTGCGCAGCAAGTACGCCCAAAGTACTCCCAAAGTACTCCCAAAGATATCAAAAAGTACTCCCGCGTGCGCAGCAAGTACTCCCAAAGTACTCCCAAAGTACTCCCAAACTACTCCCAAAGTGCTCCCAAAGATATCAAAAAGTACTCACGCGTGCGCAGCAAGTACTCCCAAAGTACTCCCAAAGGGCTCCCAACGTACTCCCAAAGTGCTCCCAAAGTACTCCCAAAGTACTCCCAAAGTACTCCCACAGATATCAAAAAGTACCCCCGCGTGCGCAGCAAGTGCTCCCAAAGCACCCCCAACGTACTCCCAACGTATTCCCGCGCGCGCAGACAAGTACTCCCTAACTGTTTCCAGCGCATTCCCAGGGCACGCCTAAAGTAACCTTTTGTGCAGTCGGGAAATATCCCCAAAGTTTTCCGGCAGCACGCTCGCAGCATGCCCTCGTTCCCCAGAACAATAGATGGCGCCACCAGATGAGCCGAAAACATGCTCGAAAGTTTGCAAAGTACCCCCCCTCTGCCTCCGAAATGTTCCTTGCACACGCGAGATTCCTTTATATGTTATTAAAGCAAGCGTTCGAGTGGCGAAGTGGCCCACATGCTTTAACTGCGTGCCCACAACATAACGGTGAAGGGTTGGTTGCTTTTGTATGAATTGACTTATGCGGCAGCTTCTCAATTTAATTATGTGGTCGTTTCGCCTTGCGATCTGCCGCGGTCTGTATTCTGCGTCGCGTGGTTTCCGAGACGAGGTATTTCTGCAGAAGTGGTTTGATTCCAATGGATATTTCCATTGTCTGTTGCCTGTCGTGTGTTGGGTAAGTATTTTGGGTCGCTTTACAGCACTGGACCACAATATGCATTTCTAGTACATGGTTGCGTTGCATGCCGTTGTACTTCGTATGTCCATGTTGCATAACAATACGTAGGCATGGTGTAGTGCAGGTGACATGGCTTGAGCGCCACGTGCACTGCAATTTCGTGAGGGTGGGCCCGCGTATGAATGCCGAAAGCATGGGGTGATGATGAGGGAGTGTTGGGGAGCTGCCCCCCCAGCCGACGCAACGCGGCTCGAGTTTTCCATATCCGTTTCTCTCCAGGAAGAGAGAACGCGGGAGAGAGAACTCTCCAGGGAGAAAGCTTTTAGTTTCTGCCAGATCTATGGCGGCCGCCGAGTCTGACCTGGCTCGACAGGGCCCCGCTCCCGAGGACAACCACGGCGCTGCTGCCGTAGAGGGCGGCGCAAACGGCGCCGACCAGCCTCGCCCGTGCCCCATCAGCCGCCAGGCTTGCAGCAGCGTGAATTTCACACACGCCGTGCCGGAGATGACGTCGCGCGTGTTCTGCGCGGAGGGCGTGGGCCAACCCAGGGTGCCAGGGGTGTCAGGATTATCTGCCGCGAGGGCACCCCAGCTGATATGTTGAAGGGCCAGTCGCATCATCTTACGTCGAACGCGTTCGGCGTGAGATGATGCGACTGGCCTTCCACTGTCACTGTGCACCCGCTCAAGGTTTCACCGTGCGGCGTCTCGCGGGTGCTCGTTGCCATATAGACGGACTGCGTGCATGAGTGCTTCTCTCGCGGAGGGGTGATCGTCCCAAGCATCGTCAAGCTGACCGCCAAGACGAGGCCTGCGACACGAGAGAGGACGCTGAAGGAACCTCGAGTTTATTGTGACGTTGTTGTTTTTTGTTGGTAGGGGGAGGCGGATGAAGAGGATGCGGGGGATGGGGAGGGAACGGTGAGGATGGGGGGGGGGGGAGGAAGAAGACAGGAGGATGCGGCCTTGAGATAATTGATTCAAAGCGGCATCACAGATCAGAGGCCGCGAGATCACCATCGCGGGAAAGCCACCGCACATGGCCGTCAAAGCAACGACGCACAAGGGTATCCGCAGGCTGCCGATCCCAGAGCAAGGTCCAGCGCCAGCGCAGGTGGAGGTTGCAGCTGTGGAGGGCGCAGCGGTGGAGGCCCCAGCGCCGAGGGGGGGCGCTGGTCAGCGTGACCGCAGCCGCAGCCGCCGCAGGGCCAACAGTAGCGGCGAGAGTTCTTCGGACTCTCTCCGAGCTCTGGCCGAGTTTGCGAAGTCAGCTCGTGTGGGCCGAGTGGCTCAGTCTTTTCCGCTGCATCCTCTTCTGTCGAGCTGTCTCCTCCTGAGCTCCTCCCGAGCTCCTCCTGGGCTCCTCCTCAGCTCCTCTTCAACGATCCCTCGCCCCCCTCCCACCCACCCTCAGCTCGTCAGCCGCGCCCTCGTCAACAATTCCTCAACCATGTCCCCCTGCAATCTGGCTTCCACCAACCCTCGTCAGCCAGCCTGGATCCCGCTTCAGTCTTGCCGCGCTGGAGCTCGCTCGCCCGAGGGTCTCGCATAAGGCGCTCGGCGCTGGTGCACGCTTGTGTTTAAAGATCTTGCGGGCACGCGCTCTTCGTGCTTGGTTATTGCGTCGTGCGGCGTTCGCGCGAGTGGCAGCAAATCATCAGCAATTCATCTTGCGCTGCGCCTGGCAGAACCGAGTAGGACAGGAATGAAGGTGATAATAATTTTGATCTCTGTCGTCCTCAGACTATATGTGTTTCGTTTTGCTTTGTCGTGTTTGGGGTGCACGGTCTGGGGCTCGCAATCTGATTCGTTCTGAGGTTGGTTGTTCCAGAACCACACAGATCTGGGGGGCCACACTGTTATTGTTTTGAGCAGCTGATGGTACACACAGTTTTTTGGGTCAGTGGTTGATGTTCAAGTCGGGCGTTCACGCTGCTACTGTTCTGGGGCGTGGAGTCGCCGCTGATGCGGTGCGGGGTCCATGCTTGCACTGTTTGGGTGTCAAGACTGCTTGGGGCCCACGCAAGGCATGAAGTAACCTGATGTGTTTCGCAAATGTTGCTTGCAATGAGGGGCCCCGACACGGTTCGCAAGCCGCCGCTCAATTCGTAGCCAGTCGATTCAGGCTCGTTGGTTAGCAGCACGCTGAATATCACCTGAGCTGTTACAACTTACACCATGTTGTCCTCTTCGATAGGCTTCGAGCTGGTGGGGGGCCTTCAACTTGTGGCCCCTCTTCCGACCAGCCCGTGGGGTTCGAGAAGCGCATCGACGTTGAGATTCCAGCAGCGTCGTTGCTTGTCGGAGGGAGGGTGGATGAGCAAGTTCGCGTTCCTGTGAACGCGCCTGCTGCCGCAGCCGCCGAGAAGGAGTGGAGTGGGAGGGTCGACAGCAGCGCCGAGAACAGTTCGAAGCATGCTGGCCTCGTGGCGCCAGGCAACCTGGATCCCAATGGGCATCGCGGACATGTGCTTCCTGAATTAGGGCCTTTGCGTTTCGATGCGAATGTAGGTTTTTTGTTCGCGCCCCGCCGCGAAGGGGCCTGAGCCGCAGTCCGAGCCTGTTTTGCCCCAGCTAGAGTGCGCTAAGAATGATAGCGGTCAACCTTGTTCGCAGCGAGAGAGGTGCCAACCTAGGACAGGCACCCCGCGTGAGGTTGTGCAAATAGACGACAGCCCTGGCAAAGAGACGCGTGAACGCGTCAGAGTTCCCACCGCTCCCGCGTCGCTGTCGGCTGAGGCTGAGCGCCTGGATACTCCGATCCAAACATCTGCCTCGGGCGCGGCCCTCTCGCAAGATGAGTTTATGTTGGCTGCCTTTGCCAACGGCGACGACCCGCCGCATGCGAGGGGCCCGTCGCCCATGCCCAAGCGGCGGCGTTGCTGGAAGTTAGTCAGAAATGAGCGCGTGGCGAATCCGCCGCAGGAATCTTCTGCGTGCCCCTTTGGGATGCTCGACCATCAGCTCAGGGACGCGGCGTCTCTGGCCGCAGAGCTGAGTTAGGAAATCAGCTGCATGCGGAGAGCCACCATCGCCGTTGCCTGCTTCTTTCTGCGGCATGGGGGGTGGGATGGGACGACGGTGAGCGATGGTCATCGCGAGCGCGATCGACGATCGCGGAAACTATCACAGCATTTATATAACATGTACATGCTACAGCCAGAAGGGGGAGGCCAGGGCAGGACGCGCGCTCACGTCACAGCTTCAAGTAGCTAGTCGTTGCCGATGCTGGTAGCACAACCGCGCACGATCGATTTCATCCAGTGGTCTGTTTGGGGGTCGTTTGGCGCAGACTCGGTTGTGCAACGCGTTCTTCCCCTCATCCTCACTTACCTATCTCCGCCCTTCTCTGCCCAGCCCAGTTCACAGGCGATGCGACAGGATGAGGGCTGGAAGAGAAACTGCCCAAGTTTGCGGCCCCGAGAGGCCCGACTATTCTTCAAGAGGCCTCCAGGAACGATACATAGGCTGCCACCCAGACCATTCGGAGCTGTTCAGAGGGCTCCCACGAGATCACCAAAAGGGGCGCATGAGGCTCACCGAGGAGCAATATCCCCCCCATGCCCTTCCTCTCCATCTCCCCACCCACGCTTCCACTCCAACAAGCCAATGTACTCGCCATCACGTCGTCGCCCCTAGCAACGACCTTTAGCAACGAAGCGCGCCGTGTCAAGCTCGCTCCCATCACCGCCACGTGGCGGCGACGGTGGAAGCTCCAACGGTGGGGCGAGCTTGGCGCGGCCCGTCTTGGCCCTAAGAGGTCGTCGCATCTCGGCGCGTTGTCGCGTGGGTCTTGCGGGGGGGCCGTGAGGGGGGGCGACCGTTAGCATTCCAAGTTTCCTTTCGGAATTTGCCGAACGACCTCTCGGCGCTGACGCCATGTCCCAAGAACCCGCCGAGGAAGAGAGAACCAGCCCCAAACGGACATGTTTCGGACGGTGGGGCTTGGCGGCCAAGCAGTCGCAACGTTGGCCCAGTGGTGGGGTTTCAAGTGTGACCGCATGGGGTCCCACAACTACTCGTCAATTGTACTCCGATCACCATTGGCCCAAACTTTAGCAGCGCCGGCCCCGAACAGTTTGAGCGCGGGCCCCAAACAGTAGCAGCGTGGACCACAAACAGTACGCGCCGCGTGGGCCCCAAACAGTACAACAACAGAAACACTACGCAAGGGCAGCGTTGACCCCAAACAGCGGCAGCGCCATTCTGACAAGCGCGAATTGCATGCCTAGTGCTGACGTTGGTGATTTTTCGGGTTAGGACGTCGGCAACGCCCACGATTATGAACTAAGTAAGAAGTGGAACCCCAATGGTGACAACCTGCAGCGGTGATGGGAGTCCACCCACCCACCACCCACCCACCCACCACCCACCCACCACCCATCCACACACCCACCACCCACCCACCACCTACCACCCACCCACTCCCCACCCACCACCCACCCACCACTCACCCCCCGCCCACCCACCGCCCACCCACCGCCCACCCGCTCACCCCCCCACCACCCCACCACCACACACCCACCACCCGCCCACCCACAACCCACCCACCACCCCCCCACCAGCCCACCACCCACCCACCACCCACCACCCACTCACCACCCACACACCACCCACCCAACACCCACCCCACCACCCACGCCACCGCCCACCCACCACCCACTTATCATCCACGCGCCAGCCACCCACTACCCACCCACCCACCCACCCACCACCTACCCACCACCCACCACACCACGGGCCAACCACCCACACACCACCCGCCCACCACCCACCCACCCACCACCACCAGCCACCCACCACTCACCCACACCCACCCACCACCCACCCACCACCCACCACCACCCACCCACCACCCCCTCCTCCCCCCCCCACCAGCCCACCTCCCACCCAGCACCAGCACCCAGCACCCACCCACCCACCACCCACCCACCACCCACCCACCACGCACCCACTATTCAACCACTACCCATTCACGTCGGCACTCCCCTTGCACGATTCGTGGCCCATCGGGAGCTCCATTGGCAAATGTATAAGCAACTGCGGCGCCTACGGCTGCGCATGGTTGGGTATTTCGCCAGGCGAGTGTTTGATGCTGCGTGTGGGCATCCTCCTCCTTCCACCCCGCCCCCTTCATCCAATATATAGATGTTAAGTTCGTTCCTCCTCCGCCGCCCGTGTGCGTCACCCACGCGCTGTTCGGCACCCCCTCACGCGTTCCGTGGTGGCCGCACAGGGAGCCCCACCAACGGCGCCAGCGTCATTGCCCGCATGCGCTACCCACGCGCAGTCCGGCACTATTCTCACACGTTTCATGGCACCATATGGGGATTCCACCAGATTCCTTAGTGCCACCGCCCGCATGCGTCACCCACGCGCACTTCGGCATACCCCTCTCACGTTTCGTAGCCCATTTAGGAGCTCCACCGACGGCCCCAGTATTGGAGCCTCAGTGCACAGAAAGGCGCCCCCCCCCCCCCCCCCCCCCACACACGTTTCGTGCATGATGGGAGTGGGCTGATGGGACGGACGTTTTGACAGCGCGAGCTCTCGAGTCGCTGGGCGGGCCCCAGGAGGAGCTCAAGAGGAGATGTCTGGGGTCTGGGGCTTCTGGGTCAGGAGCCTGCGGGGGTGAGGGCCTAGACCCCATCAGTGCATTTCTTGAATGGTCGTTCGGAATCCTCCTCCTCTCCATCCTCTTCCTGTTCTCCGCAACCTAGTTTGTATAGCATTGCTGCTCGATTGCTCGCTACAACCTATGTTGTTCAACTTTGCGGCGCTATCGGGGTCACCCAGAAAGGACATCACCCTCATCCAAGGGTTAGTTTTTAACGCAGCTCCTCCGCTTCCTCCTCCTCCCACCACCCCATATCCCCACCCCCATCCACGAGTTAGGTTTTAACGTCGTACCTCTTCCACCGCCCGCATGCGTTACCCACGCCTTTTTTCGGCACAACCCTCACGCGTTTCGTTGCCCCATAGAGTTTTCCACCGACGGCCCCAATACCATCGCCCCAGTGCACAGAAGGACGCCCCTCCCACGTTTCGTGCATGGTGAGGGGGGACTGATTGGACAAGAGGAAGGGGGGGGGGGGTCGAGCTGGGCCCGCATGCGCCACCAGAGCTCACTTCGGCACACCCCTCGCACGATTCGCGGCGCCCTAGGGAGCTCCACCGACGGCCCCAGCAACGCCGCCCGCATGCCACGCTCACTCGGGCACGCCCCTTCCACGTCGCATTGCCCAATAGGGTGCGCCGGCCAAGACGGCATTGGAAACTGCAGCAAGCACAGCTGCATATAGTTTGGCCCTTCCCCAGGATAATTCTTGATTTTGCAGCGCGTCTTGCTGGATCCCTAAAGCAGCGTTTGAACGCAAGGATGTCTTCTGGTATCGATGTTGTTCAACATTGGGCGCGGCCCAGATCCGCCTTCGGATGTGCCCCAGGCGCTTTAATACCCCGCGCGCCCCCCCCCCCCACCCCCCACCCCCACCCCCGCCCCCAGTTGGTCGCAGCCATTTTGGCTCAACGCCTACGTTGTGAGATCGGCGCTTCGCATTCTCGAAGGCGTTCCAGTGCAATCTCCGCCGCCCGCGAGAGCAGGGATGAGCAAAAAAGGGGCTGTTGACGCGGACCCAGCACCTAAGAGACAGCGCCTAGGAGCCTCTGCTGCGCAGGATCGCGCATCGGCTGCACGCAGTGGCGGTGTCAGATTGTGTTTGATTTGCAAGGCGAACGAGAAGGATTCGCCGTTACCGACCAACGCTGGTGCGCCGGAGTCTGCGTGCCTTCGGTGCTACACCATCTGGATTCCAGCCAAACGCTTCATCACTTTCGCCGAGTACGCTGCCCTGTACGCCTCGGACGCGGAGCACAAGCAAAACGTCGACACAGCCATCAAGAACTACCCAGACACCCAGGCGCGCGCAGCTGCCATGACGCCAGTCGAAGTGTCGGATTCCAGCTCGGTTCTCATCGGGATTTTCCGCGAGGGCGCGTGGGTCCCCAGCAGCAGGATCAGGAAGGAGACTTCCGACAGCACCACGAAGCAACTGAAGATCGGCGAGCCTCTCGAGCTGACAGTCCTTGACGGCACGGGGCATTCTGGCTATATATATATATATATATATATATATATATATATATATATATTCTGACGGGCGGTCCGAGATGCGTGCGAAGATGTCTGTTCAAGCCGGGGTCGACAGCTAGCGGGTGACCATGCCGCTGACGGACCAGCTCGTCCAAGGCTCGGCGGGCGCAGCTATCGCTCGCGCCCGTAAGCGCGACACTATTGGCGTTCACAACGACACCATCTGCGACTTCTTGGAGAACAGCACCGTGTCTTGGGCAGAGATCAAGGATCGCGGTGCAAAGAATGATGCACTCAGGGCGGCGCGCCGCACGGGCAGTCGAGACGGTGCCGAGGCTCCTGGCGATGAGGACGGTGATGATGCAGCTGATGGAGGCGGGGGCGGTGGTGGTGGAGGTGGATCGTCAGCGGCATGATCGATGTGGCCCCCCTCTGTCAGCCCCAAGGTCAAGAGCGACAGCGCTCCTCATCGGTCGCCGCGGCCTTCGCCGTCTCCTCCGAGGAGCCGCAGATCGGGCGGTGCCCCTGATGGCGGGGGGCACGTCGTACCAGCGCCGCCATCATCAGTGCAAGTGCAGATCCTCTTTGGCGGCACCAAGAAGACAGAGATGACTGTATGTCTCGACGTCAGCCAGAGCAAATACGACGCCGAAGTTGACGAGGCCGCAATGCCTGATTCTGCATCCGTGGTCAGTTGTTCAGCCGTATCTACTACTGCCGGCAGCACTCGTGGCGGTCGTGGCAAATCTGGGGCCATCAGGGCCTCCAAGAACCCCACCTACTGGATCAAGAAGCTCAGTTTCGAGAGCGCGCTGAACGGCGTCACGGACAAGCGGGATCTGCACCAAGCTTCAGAGTGCGCTTCTAGGTCCGAAGTAAAGTCCAAGGAGGATACGACGAGCGACGCGCTGAGGAAGCACATGAAGCGCGTGGCGATCTTCGGTAAGATCAGCCCGACTGAGGTTCCACAGACGAGCTGGCCAGCAATTCGGTATGCATTTTCGGACCTCGTCTTGATCGACCTCAGTCCTCCTGGAAAAGTGTGTCTGGCTCTCGTGGAGAAGAGGGCCAATGAGCTTTCTGCAGCGGCGACTTCGAGCATGTGTATCCGTGAATCTGACATGAAGGATCTCGTGTCTTGCGTTGTCCCTTGGCCAATCAAGGGCGATCAGCATGCGCCCAGTGAGGATGGTGCCCTGGCTATTTTCGACGCCCTGCATCCGAAAGCACACCCGCTTTCGCCAATCGTTCCTGGAAGCCAGCAGGCTGTGCTTCTGAAGGATTTTATCATCAAGAAGTTCCTGTGTCAGATCATCGCGACTACGACAGAGGCAAACGTCAATAGCACCATGGCGGCCTTCACTAAGTTGATGGAGTTCTTGGGCTTGCCAGATGATGCGGATGTCCCCAACCGAGGTCATGGCGGCCTGTGATTCCATCTACGTCTCGGTTCGAAGATTTGGTGCCCTCGTGAACATCCAGGTTGGCACCGACACGAAGTTCGAGTACGTGAAGGACGCGATGGTGTTGCACAAGGCTGCTGAGAAGACAGTCGTGCAATCGGTGCTGCACGATGTTGGGACTACGCTGAACAGGAACCCGTTCCTGAGCGACAAGATGGGCATGATGGCAAAGTGCTACGATGAGTACATGGATCGCGGGCCCCAGCTGCAAGGGCACATGAGGGGGCTCTCCGACATGACCGACCAGTCCAAATTCGGCGCGATCATCATGTGTGTGAAGGATGCGTTCGGCTGGAACAACCAGTACTCGGCGGCGCTTCCCTCGTGCGCGTGCGCTGGCCTGGGCGAGATGACCCACCACGCGACGAAGCTACTCTACGAAATGCTTACCAATACCGCTAAGGGCAATGATGAAGAGGGCGGGTTCTCTGACTTCCTTACGTCGGCGCAAACGCTCTACCAGAACTGCTGGAAGACGTACCCTGAGGAGCCAGAGTACGACGCGTGCATCGAGGGCTGTGGGCACATGCTGAATTCCAAGATGAATTCAAATCTCACGGTGGTAGTTGCGGAGAAGATCCACGAGATCAGCGAGGACGTCATGAAGTCGTTGCCGATGTTGGATGAGTTGTCTGCCATCCTGCGCCAGAAGGCAGGGTTGCTTGATGGGGGCGAGTTGTCTGCCACGGATCCCATGATTGCGATTGCGACCAAGGCATTCCAGGAGCTTGCGCAACGCTCGTTGGTGGAGGTCTACGGCATGGTTGGGTTCTGCGAGCGGGTCGCTGAGGTCGTGCGCACGCTCTCGACAATCAAGGGGTGTGGCGACAGAGCTCAGGTGCTGGTGAAGCTGTCATCATCTCTCTCGTTCGCCGTCGGCGTGATGAAGCAGGCGAAGCCCGACGCCGACAACCAGTCGCAGCTCGTGGCCACCGAGGTCCTGGAGTTGAACACCGCGTTCCGATTGTCTCGCAACGTCAAGGGCCTGCAGGGGTCGCTGAAGGCGTTGGCAGCGATAGACAAGGATGCGGCCGAGTGGTGTGATAAGTTCGCGGGGCTTGCAGGCCGCGTGTTGGTTGACGCTGGGGGCGCGCACTTCTCTGCGATCAAAGATGGCGCGGCGACGTTGATCTCCGACCTCGGGTCCAAAGCTGCAGCCAAGGTGGGCGATTCAGACCTCTCGTGGCTTCAGAGTTTGCCACCCGAGGCTGACGGATGGAACGCTTTCGTAACCTCGTGCCAGAAGTCCTTGATGAAGTGCGACGTCGCAGAGATCCAGACGTTGCTTCAGAAGGCCGAGGTCGAGCTGGAGAAGCACGCCGAGGGCATCAACGTCTTCGGCAACGACTCCGAGGACCCGGCGTGGAACGACATGAGGAGTTCGATCGAGGCGGCTCGCATCACCTTGTCCGCCCAGAGGCTCATTGAGGCCTACACGACGTCAGAGGCGGAGAAGCCCGCCATGCTTTCCATCACGAAGGCGGAGATCAGTGCCCACGCCAAGTGGGGCATCCAGAAGAGTAGCTTGCCAGAGATGTTGGTGAAGCGGATGCAGGCCGCCATGAAGCTGCAGACCATCGGCTGATCAAGGATGACGGCCACGATAGAGTGGCATACCATTTTTTCGTTGCAGCACACCGCCCCGTGTGCTGCGCCCGCGTCGGCACGAGAATGGAGAGCTGCAGCGGCTCTCCAGGGAGGTGTGCGCAGTGTGCACATCGTCGGTGTCATTGCCATTTGCCGCGGTCAGTTGTTAGAGATAGAAGGGCGACCGCCCACCTGCCACCCGCGTTCAACCCGTCATGTGCTTTGTTTATCTCTGGCGTGTTTGTTGGTGTGTGTTGTATGTATCCACTTGCCAGCATCCAAGACGAGCTTCGCGTGTAACCAACGCCCAGAGGCACATCCCCCACCGCCCCCTGTGGAAAAGAATCTCCGCGTGCCCTTCATCAGCCTATCCAGTGACGATGCCTAATTGTGTTGTCTTGGTCATGGGCATGGGGTGGCCCGCAGATGAATGCAGGGCTGGTGAAGCCGCCGTGCCAGACAAGGGGATTGATAATACACCAGAAGGTGGCCGTATAAGTGAGTACGAGAACGATGCGGAGAAGAGCTGGTGCCCCCCAGGGTCTCTTGGACCGTCTTGGGTGTCCCAGCTGGGCCTCTTGGTGCCTCCTGTGGTCATCGTTGGGGCCTCTCGGGGGGAGGGAGCGTGGGGTTCGCGGCTAGGTGGCCTTCGGGCGTCTTGAGGTCATCCGCGGGGAGATCTATCAACGAACTGGCATGTACGCGCGTGCTGACTCGAATTGCCAATCTGGGGTCACGAAGCTCGACCCATGGTCGTTTCTTGGGGCGATCTTGGGACGCCCTCAAACCATCCTTGGGCCGCCTTGATGTCCTCTTGGCTTATCTTGGTGCTATGTCGGGCTCTTGCGGAGCCGTCTCGAAGTCTCGGGGTGCCATGGCAAACACACGTGCTAGACTGTACACCGCAGTGAGTTGCCCCTGGAGCTTAACAAGCACTTCGGCCTCTCGGGTATTCAATGGGTGGAGCATCGTGGTCATCATGCGTTTCTTTCGGGGGGGCACTGGGCTTGGTCAGCGGTCGCACTACTTTGGGCAATACTCACGTGCGCTCGTGATCTTTGAACTCATGTTTGGCTATCTGAGGCCTTATCAGAACCACATTGTTCCAACGCGCCCCTCCCCGATGGGTCCCGAACGCCCTCGCCGAGGCCCGTAAGGGCAGGGCTAAAGATGGGGGGAGTGCGGGTGGGAGTGCCCCCCCCCCCACCCTCCCCGAAGGGGACAGAGGCATGTGAACAACACTCGCGCTAAACCACCTGCGTCCTGAGGGCAAGCAGGAGTCTCGACGCAACAGGTTCGATCAATGTTTTGCACATTCGGCCTTCCATGAGGCAGCGGGGAAGGTCGTGCACTGTGACACCTCGCATTGCTGCATGTTTAGCACAACGATGTGGCAAGGCAGTCGCGCCCGCGCAAGGGGTTTCGAGGGCCCACGGGCGAGCGCACGAATCTGACATCGAAGGATGGGCAGGCTGTGGGCGCGGCGCACGTCGTACGAACGAGAGAATGCCTTACTGGACGGGCGGGTGGGCGTCAAGGCTGGGTGGTAAGGAAACACTTGAAATTTTGACAGAATGTGAGCCAGACGGGAAGGCGGGCTGGCGGGCTGAGGGGGTTAGGTCGGGACAAGAAACGGCGGGGGCGGTCTATATCCGCACGACAACGCGCCCGGGTTGTGAGTCGGTTTAAGCTTGCGCGCAATGCGTGGCGGGTGTGCCGAGCCTTCCGACTGCGCACTTCAGAGCGATATCACGGAACGGCGTGCTATAAGATTCTTCTGAAAAAAACATTAAAAACGATAACATTTCAAAACATCTGCGGGGATGTCTTTGGGAGTTCTTTTTTATTTCTGGGAATATCCTCCTGGTGGGAGCTCGCCGACCATAAAGCTAGATGCGCTCGCGCCTCATCTGACATCCTATCTCTCCCTCGTATCCCTTCCCATGGCGCTGCGTTTTCTCTATCCACGCACGCGTGTCATAGCCAACCTGCGACTCACACAGAAAGAACACTTCGTGTTATGCGCAATCAAGAAAAAGGGGAGCTGTGTGCACAGGAGGAGGAGGAGGAGGTGGCGGGTGAGCAGGAGGATGAGCGGGAGGAAAAGGCTGAGGACGAACAATAGCAGCAGGAACTAAAGCGGAAGGATCGGGAGGGAACGGAGGACCAGGGGAAGGCGGAGGAGGGGAAATGAGGGGGGCGACAACGATGATGAAAGACTCGGGTTCAAAGAATGGCTCGCGCTGGGGCGATACGAATAGCAGAGGCAGGAACTGGAGTGGAAGGAGCGGGAGGAACAGGAGAACCAGAAAAAGGCGGAGGAGGGAAATTAATAAGTGAACACAAAAAAACAAACCCGAATCCAAAAAAAAAACTCGTGCTGGGGCGAGATCGCCATTCTGAACGACGGCAACGACGCGCCGATCCAAGAATGAGGCCCACGCTGTAGCGGTAACACAACTGTGAAACACCGAACATATTTGGCTTGAAACAACCGCAGGAAACATCGATCTGTGAACTCTGGTGTAAAAGCAGCACGCGGATGAGGCGGGAGATCTAGGGAGAGTACGATCAGCAATATTCATATCGCTTCAGTGTGCAGGGGAAGGGTGGGAAGCTTAGGGCGTTGCGCCTCTCTTGGGCCTCCTGGAGGACCCCGGCCGCTACGGCTGGATTCCCCCGGGAAACTGATCAGAGTCCGCCTGAAGGCAAATCTGGGTTTCCACTCTGAGGGGGAGAGGGAAGTGAAGGGATGAAGAAGGGTCCGACTTCGATTCGTGAAAGTGTTTCGGGTTGTTCCCAACTGCCCCCCTAACATTGCAATGATCATCTTGAGGTATGTTGAATAGTAGGAACCAAGAGGAATGACGACGAGAAGGGGTAAACATATGAGAGGCATCGGTAGTAGCAGTGTGAGCAGCCGATGCAAGAGGATGACGACGAGCAGGAGGAGCTGGACGCGCAGCGCAAGCAGAGGATGAGAATGATGAGGAGGGTGACGACGACGACGACGAGCAGGACAAGCATGGGCAACTGAAGAAAGAGAGGAGGAACAAGAAGAAGTTACTACAAACCTTTCTGTTATTCCGCGTGCCCTCACCTTGTTCTCCTTGTTCTGTCGTTCTTGTCTCTCTTCCCCTTTGTGCTGCTGCCCCTGCTCATCCTTCTCCCTCCGACTGTTATTCTCCCTCCTTCCACATGCCTCCTCCCGCCTCCCTCCTCCCGCCCCCCTTCTCTTCCTCCTTCTCCTCCTCCTCATCTTCCCCATCTCCAGCTTCTGGGAGCCTCCGCGCACGTCCGAGAGCTCCCCCAACATGTGCGACAATATCTGCATCACCCTCCGAGAACCTCCCCCAGATAAATTCAAACAATCGACGGCAAACCGCCCCAACTATTGAGAAGCTGGCGACGAAGTACCTCCCCCAAACACCCGCAACCCGTCGACGAAAACCTGTTCTCCGGACCTCCGCGGTCGCTTCCCATCATGCCCCGAAGCATCCGAAAAACCACCCTCGCTGTTGCCGTCGTTTTCACGAATGCTGGCTGCTCGGGGGTCGACGCTCCTCCCGCCGTGGCGCCGCGGGTCGAGACAGGACGTTAATCTTGGTCGTCGTCGTCGTGGTTCTCGTCGTAGTCGTGACTGTCTGTCGTCGTCGACGTGGTGGTCGTCGCCGTCGTCGCAGTCGTCGTAAGCGCCGTCGTCGTTTGCGCCGTCGTTCACGTCGTCGTTGTCGTCTTGATGGGCGTGGGCGTCGGCGGCGGCGACGACATCGTCGTGGTCAGATTCGTGTTCGTGTTCGTATTGGTGGTCGTGGTCAACGTTGTCGTCGTCGTCGTAGTCGCCGTCATCGTCGTCGTCATCGTTGTCGTCTGCTTGACTGGCGTCGTCGCTCACGTCGTCGCCGTCTACGTTTACGTTTACGTTTAAATTTACGTCTACGTCTACGTCTACGTCGTCGTCGCCGTCCTCCACGTCCACGTTCACGTCCACGTCCACGTCGTCGCCGCCGCCGCTGCCGGCGCCGCCGTCGTCGTCGTCGCCGCATGAGCAGGCTTCTGCCCGTGGGCCTCTGGCGCCATCGGCGTGACGTCCCCGCGAGCCAGGCGCGCGTGCGCTGGGGTCGACGCGCTGCGTTGGCGGCGTAGCTGCGTGGCCTCCTCTCCTGCGCGCGACGGGGGGGGGGAAGGGGGAGTTCTCAGCGAGCCCGGGGGGAAGTGAGAGCAGGCAGGACTTCTCTGAAGGCACGCGGGTTCTCCCCTCAGACTCGCAGACGAGAGAGGGAAGGGAAGGGGGGCAGTCAGGAAGGGGTGGAAATTGGGGTGAGAGAGGTGGGGGAGGGTGGGAGGGAGGAAGGAGGAAGATGAACGATGAGCAGCGATCACATGGAGCGCGGCGAACTCGGGTTTGGGATCTACTTGGCTCCAACGAAAGTTTCTTTGGGAAACTTGCAAAGAAGTCGCATTTGCAAGCGCGCCCTCGGCAAAATGACACATTGAGCAAATGTGCTCAGAGCTCGCGTGGAAATGATCCCGCGACGACCCCGTGACCACACAAGTGCTCCAGGAGGGCTCAGACCACAGACGATGAAGTCCAGGCGGCGCTGGGACGACGGTCCCATAATGACCCACACATGGCTTCAGGATCGTATCGGGCCGAGTCTGGACTGGCCCAACATACGAGCAACGAGTGACCCCGAGATGGCACGATGGCCACAATGAAATCAGGCGCAGCCGAAGTGGCCCCAAAATGACCCAACGACGCGGGCGCGATCCAACAATGAATCGGATAAGACCTCAAGATGATCTCGAGATGACCTCACGACGATCCCAGCACGCCATGGAAGCTGCAACTTTGCAGCCCATTTTACGTCGGGCCGATCCCAAGCCGAGTCGGCTGAAATAAACTTATATCACTGCACAGAAGGGATTGAGTCAGGCGGGACTCCGCCCATCCCACTCAAGAAGGCTGCCTTGCTAGGCTTTTTATGGGGTAGAAAGACTCGGAAAAGACGTCCTTACTTCTGCTGGCCTTCCGCGTCGTCGGCGTCGCTTTACTGCCGCCAGCTTCTGCTGACGAGCTCTGTGGTGAAACATCGATGAACTTTCTGCCCGGGCGTCGATTTTTACGTCCCGCGCGGACAGGAACGACTGCTCAGTTCGGCCGCGGGGCATGTCAATGGCAAGTCAGTATCATGCCTCGGCGCGTCAGGTGCCCGCGTGCCCGAAACATGGTGTGTCGATGTCCTCTCCACGCGACAAGAAAGACACTTCAGTTTGGCCGTGGGACAAGTCAGACTCATGGTCAAGGCGCGACAGAAGCCCGCGTGCCCGAGTGACGGCGCGTCGATGTTTACTCCCAGAGCGACAGGAAGGACAGTGGGACAAGTCAATTTCATGGCCAAGGCGTGTCTGAAGCCCTCGTGCTCGAGTCAAGGTGCGCCGATTCTTACGTCCCGCGCGACGAAACAGACAGTTCAGTTCGGCCGTGGGACAAGTCAATTCAATGGCCAAGGCGCGTCAGAAGTCCGCGTGCAAGAGTCAAGGTGCGCTTGTGTTTATTTCTCGGGCAACAAGGGAGACAATTCACTTCGGCCGTGGGGCAAGTAAGTCTCATGGCCAATACGCGTCAGAGGCTTGCGTGCCCAGGTTCCAACTGCAATTCCCTTGTTAACTCGGAAAAGAAACTGCATTTGCAAGCGCGCCCTCGGCAAGATGGCACGTTTCGCAAGCGTGCTCAGAGCTCGCCTCAAGACGATCCCGAAGCGACCCCGTGACCACACAAGTGCTCCAGGAGGGCTCAGACCAAAAAACGATGAAGTCCAGGCGGCGCTGGGACTACGCCGTCCCAACATGACCCCAACATGGTTTCAGGATCGTCTCAGGCCGGGTCTAGGATTGCCCAACCTGCGAGCAACTGGCAGATAAGCAGGAGAATGGGCAGGATGCTGCAGGGGAGGAGGATGAGCAAGGAAAATGGCGAGGAGGAACACCAGCAGCAGGAACAGGAGTGGGAGAAGCAGGAGGAGAAGGATGCCCAGGGGCGCCTGGGAAGGGGAACCGAGCGGGGCGACAACGAGGAGGAAACACTCGGATCCAGAAAAGTGATCCGCGCTGTGGTGCGTGCGCTATTCTGAACGATGTCAGCAAAACACTGATCCTAAAATGAAGGCGGCGCTGCAGCGGGAGCGCTGTTTTGGGACACCGAAAACGCTTCGATCGAAAACCACGAGCGACTAAGCTTAGACATCCTTTGTAACAAAAATACGCGTTCACGGAAGGGGGCGGGTCATTCCCTGGCCATCTTCGAGGGAGAGAAGAGAATAGTATTCAGATTGATTCAGTGTGGAGGAGGAGGAGGAGGAGGAGGAGGAGGACGATGATACTGCCGCTGCACAACTCTGACGCACGCCCTCCAGCAAGCGCTCTTCCTGGACGCCGAGCTGCGACACCATGATGACCCCGCCCAAACAGATCTCGAGCCGATCACATACCCTCATACGTCGCAGTGATGAAACGCTGTTCGAGCCATGGCGGCCAGCACCAGGGGGCACGTGAAGATGCTGCAACTCTCGCGCCACAGTGTCGTCCGACCCGTTGGCCTCAGCGACGACGACAAAGCAACATTCAAACGGGAGCTCCGCGCAGGACGGGATAAGGACAGCGTCGACGCCCTGGAACAATTTGATGGCGGCGCACCGATCCAAGCGAACACCGCTGGCAACAGAAACGCTACACGCATCACTGGTGAGGAACACGTTGCTGAAACCCCAGCCATCGCAACAGGCAAACTCGAAGTCAACGTCCGCGACGATCGCGCCACTCCTGGACCTATCAGCGCCTTCCCATAGCGTCACCCAGAGGCCCTGCAGGAGGCTAGAGGTGTACAATCCTGTAGGCGACCCAGCGGCTTCCCCCATCCTGGGCGCGACGCGCTCGTCCGCTCGCACCACGCCCAGCTCTGACGAGTCGACTCGCTGAGCACTGTCGGCCGCACTGGCGACATGGGGCACCACCTCCTGCTGCGGCTCTGCCTGCACGACAGTGCCAAGCTCCTCCTCCAAAGCCTGCGCGGCGAAATACCCTCGTCGGACAGCCCGCGCCACAGCGTGCGCCGCCAGGCACGACAAGCCAGCATGCTCCGAGAGGACCTGAGGGCCTGCGCTTTGCTGACGCCGCCGTCGAACATCACGTCCATGATCCCCAGCGGCTCCGCGTGCCGACTCAGCCCTCGAGCCCGGGACGGCGCTGAGCCTTTCGAGGGGTCGTCGCGTTTGCCGTGTCGACGGCGACGCCTGGCGCATCAGAGTGAAGCGCCGCGTTCCTGCGCAGCGCCGCCAGCCACCCAGGCGGGCGCCCCTCGAGATTCGCCCTCAGTGTGGGGAGCACAGCGAAAAGGCGCCCAGGAACCCGTCTGGCGCGCCCACCGCGGGTGTCCACCTCCGCACTGGTTCGGGCCAACTCGTCGGACAGCCTGGACCACGGCCCCGTCAGTTGAGCGCCGAACTAAATCGCGGCATGTTCTACGTTCGCCAGGCGAGCGCCTCTAGACGGGGCAGCGCCCCCGTCCTCTCGTGCCATTCCCACCGCCCGTGCCTGCCCGCCGATCGAACCAAACGGCAACTGGGCCACGGGGGCGAGAGCCGCATTGGCTTCGGATGCAGGAGGAGGAAGAGGAAGATGAGGAAGAGGAGGAGGGAAAGGAAGAATACAAGCAAGATGATAAGATCGATGAATGCTGATGATGATGATGCTGATGATGATGATGATGATGATGATGATGATGATGATGATGATGATGATGATTATGATGATGATGATGATGATGATGATGATGATGATGATGATGATGATGATGATGACGATGGTGGTGATGGTTGGGATGATGCTGATGCTGATGACGATGGCGATGGTGAGAATGATGATACTGACGATGCGGGTGATGATGATGATGAGGATGGTGATGATGACGATCTGATGGTGCTGTTGATACCTGCTCTACGTGGCACACATACCCAGCAACCCACAGCACTCACGTATGAAACTTCATCGATGTAATGACGGCATTCGGCGCTGTATCGCATAGGTGCCCTTCTACAACACGATGTTCGGATCGTCTCCACGCTCTCTTGTCCCTGGCCGCCGTCATCCAACCTTGACCGTTTTCCGTCCAGTAATACCGCGCAGGTTGGTACTCCCACAAACTCCATGGACTCAAACGTTGGACTCCTTGGTTCCGCACCTCCGGCGGATAATGCACGGCATGCTGGTGTCCGCTCCACAGAGGTACCCGTGATAATGTTGCATTTGGGTGCGTCGCAATTGCAAGATCGACGTGGCAAACAGGCGACTGTAAAAACGGAAATCCAAGACAGTGAGGTCGCACGCATGGTTCCCCGCTAAGATCTGCTCAACCTCGTTCCGCACGGCATTCGCGCAAAATGCATCGGACTCCCCTGTGGCCCTCGGCCATTGTAGATGCGGTGCCGTAGCCTTCGCCTGGTGCGCCCGTAAACGCGATGCATCTCGCTTTGGAAAGTTCCAGACCCTGCAGCTCCACAAAGCTGACTGGCGCCTGGGTCACACGATGTATAAATTTGAACATCGAGGCCATTGCGCTCTCCTTATATGCTACAAATGATGAGCAGAAGCGCGAGGGGAAGTGCTGCGAAACGTCCTCGCGCGCAAATCGTTATCGTTCTGCCCTCGCGAATTGATCCGCGCCCCAGTCACTTGCGTGGGTCGATCCGCTCTCAGGACCGCAGGCGCCCAAACCAAATCGCACTGACGCGCCGTTGCCCCACGTTGTTCGCATCGAACTCCGCGCGGCCGGCCGGCGCAGCCCAACCGAGCGCCGAGAGTACCCGTGCACAACGCCCCTATATTTCTCGACGCTCCTCCGCTGCATGGCCCAGGATCAAGATGTTTTTGCTCCACACCAACAAGGCAATGCACCACGTGCGTCGCTCTGCGCGCCGCTGTCGCTGGTGGGCCCCGCAGCGCGCGAGGCCCCGCGCGGCAATGCGAAGGCAATCCCGAACGAGTGAAGTCCCGCGCGGAGCACGGGCGATCGCTCAAGACAGCCTTGAAGAATTTGGGCCCCCATCTCGATCTCTGCGGCGCCCCCCTGGCAAGCTGCTCGGTGGCAAGCTCTGTCCAGCGCGCAGAAATGCGCAAACTCACAGAACGCATGCGGCGCGATGACCAGTCAGCAATTACACCGGGCGCCCCCGCTTCCCCAGGGGCGCGAGCAGAAAACGACGCAATAGAACATCGCGTGAAGTCGGATGTCTGCGGGCGCGAGAACCGCGCCAACGCCTCCCCGCGCGCATCTCTGGGCCAAAGGCGCAGACGCCAACGCCAGGTCGATCGCCGAATGTCCTTCATTATGCGCGCGCTGTCAACAGGACTCGGGCGCGCGATTATCGCGGATAGCCCCCAGACTTGTTCCAACCGTAGCTTCGCGGATCACTGGCATGACAGCGTGGGTCTATGCCCCAGAAACCAAGCAGCCAACAACTGTTTTGGTAAAGACACCATTTCACGCAAAGTACGCTGCGTGTCTGCGCTAAAACGCCGTTCGCCCATGCCGAGTGGCATATCATCTAAGCGCCAGCATCGTCGGACAGGCGGCTCGAGAAACGAGGTTGACGGCGCAAAATTCCTCGCAGAGGTCTCGATCGATCGCCGCCTTGATGGTTCAAAATGGGTTAACCGCAACGCTCTCGCGGGGTGGCAGCCGCGCCGGAGATTCCGTCGACTCGGCCGCGACTTCCCCTGCGCCGGAACCTGCTTCGTTCGCTTGTAGATATCGATCGCCTCATTCGCCGCCCTGCTGGCAACCCGATTGTCGCACCTACGAACGCGACGAATGAAAGCGGCCCTGGGCACAGAAACAACCCCGCAATCGGACATTTCGAATATTCGGTGTCCATACCATCCGTTCGCCCACCATCTGCACGACGACCGGGTCGCAATCCCCGTCGACCACCAAATCCCGAACACCTCGTGCATTTAAATTTCGAAAGTATAGACCAACCTGTGCCGCTCTGCATCGATGGACGTGCCCCCCGAACCCGCGCGGGCGGCGCGAGCGCGCAACCCGTCCCATGCCGTCGCCATCGCACAGCGCAAACTCGCGCCCAGCGCGAGCGCCATCTCAGCGAGCGCCGTCGAATTCAGCGACCCAGAGTCCTCCATGGCTACCCGGTCCCATCTCACCCTCGTGAAGGAGAAGTGGCGCGTATGCAGGCGCTGCAGGGCGTGCCGCCGCAAGTGCCTGGATCGTTCCCCCGACAAACCAAATTGATTGTCAACAAATTGCACTGGGAAGCGTTCAATCATCCTGAATCAACAAATTCACCGTGCACCCAATCAGGTAGAGGGCTGTGGCCCCCAACTGGTTCCGCGAACTGTTTGTTGTAAAACTGCTCGGCGTGATGCTGAACGCCGCGCGTACTTATGATGCACCGCCCGCCCATTAACAGGATCTCGCAACGCCTTGCGGCATGAAGGATTGCGTCGAACACGCTTTTCCCCATCCACCTCGCTGGAAATTCGCCAGAGCATCCTCTGACCAGCTTCTCCGATCGCAGACGATTGCGCTCAACCTTTACCTGTCGCGCACACGCAGTCTTCTGCCCCTGGGTCGTGTCCGCCCGTCACTGCACCTCGAATTTATGAAGGCGTCGTCGGGCGTGCCTGAGTCCGCTTGCTAACCGGCCACCCGGCATCCCGAGCCGCCCAACCTGTCGCCAGAGACATCTCGGACAAGCCGTCCGTTATGCTCATGTCCTGCGCCGCCCTGTCGATGAAATCTTCGGCTGCCTGGCTCGCAGCCCAATCGGCTTCCTCTCGCGCCAGCTACGTGACTGCTTGCAAGCCAGCTACACTGTCATCGCCCTATGGTAACTACGCGTGCTCTATCCACGACCCGTACGTTGAGCACCCTCTGGGGTTGATCTTGACGCACAACTATCCCATCCATCGAAGTGCCCTGTGTAATGTCGGAGTGGGTACCAGACCCCACACCCGAGGGACAAGCGCACTCCTCACGGAACGTGTGCGCGAAACTCACGCGATGGAGCGCCGCATCGCGAAGAAGCAACTCGCCCCGCTCAGCGAGACGGCCCATGGCGAAATTGCCCAGGAGGTCTTCCTACGCAGCGCACTGTCGGCACCCCAACTCATCGTCGCAATCGGCAACGGTCAGCGCGTAATCGTGAACGTGCGACTCAGTCCTGGTAGCGGCAACAACACTCGACGTGACCACGTAGGAAATCATCGTTGGTATGTTCACACTGTGGAGGTAAGAAAAAGAAAAATGAAACGAATGGCCTCCCAAGGCCAATCGGAAACTCTGATAGCCGGAGCATGTTGAAGCCGAGTGCGTAATCACACCGCTCGCGGTTCTCTTGCGAATCACAACGACACACCCCGTGCGGAACCGGGCTGGGCCTCCTCTTGACCTCCCGAACCCGCAGCGGGGGTCGGCGGCGGAGCCCGCAGGGCTCGAAGTGAGAGTGCGGCCCCTTTTCCAGTCCTGCTGCCAGGAACCAAATCGCCTCAAGCCGGCTCGAACCGAGCCGGCAGCAGTGAGAGAGCGAGAGAAGAGAGAGAGAGAGAGAGAGAGAGAGAGAGAGAGAGAGAGAGAGAGAGAGAGAGAGAGAGAAAAAAAAAAAAAGAGAGAGAGAGAGGAAGGGGAAAAAGAGTACATAGGGGGCTTAACGGCAGAGCAGTGGGCATATCCAATCCGAGGGGCATGTTTGTCCACGCGGATTCTTTATCCTTGTGGATATGCGCCCGGCTCGACAGCCGACCTCTGATGGGCAAGCCGCCCAAAAACCTTCGACAGCCGACCTCTGATAGGCATGCCGCCCAAGAACCTGCTACTCAGAATTCCAATCCAAACTCGCACACGCAGGGCGGGAGCGACCCGCGAATTATGAAACGTAAAGCACAACTTTCTCTCAATAAACTCTGGTCGCAGCTAACGCTGTCGCCAAAACCTTCACAGCAACGCTATCCAAACCTGGGGAGTTATCGCACTCCGAGGATGGGGAGAGAGGGGTAGGATAATTAGCGCAGCACTACGCTCGAGCGTTCAAGCTCGCAGCAGTCTCGGCACAGCACTGGCGTAGACAATTGGAGAAGGAAAGAGATGTCCATCATCACTCACTATGGCTCAAGGACTCGGGCTGTGAACCTGCCATCCTTGGCCAACTCCTTCATTCGGGATTCCCAGCGCTCTCGAGCGACGCGCCGGGCCGTCTTCACCACTTCCTCACGGAGCTCAATGCTCCACGCGCCGCGCTCCAGCGCCTCTCTGAGATGGTCCGCCGGCAAATCCTTCGTCAGCACGTCGCTCAACATGTTGCTCCCGTCGGTCCAGCGTGCCATCGTCTGTGGCCTATCCAAAATCTCCCTGATGCTCGCCAACTCCAAATTCACCGACTTCTGGGCCGAGCTCCCCACGCCGGCGCCCGAGTTGAGCCTATCATGTCCATCCTTGCTATCCGTCGCAACCGTCATTGGCACCTGCCAGCCCGACAGCTTCATACCTGCGCCCCTTGCCGCGGGGCCGCGCAGCATCTCTGCGATCTGGTCGCGTATCCCTTGGGCGACGTCCACGGCGTCACCCGCGGAGATCACCTCCGCAGCGTAGGAACTCCTCGCCGCGCGCTTCAACTTGTGACTCTTGCCCTCCAGCAACGAGAACCGGCCCGCGCCGCCGTCCACGAGCGCGCGGCCCGCGAACAGGATGAGGAAACCAGCCTGGGTGCCTATCTTCTCGGTCGCCGGGTCCGACTGCAACGCCGTCCCGTCACTCATCGCATTGCCCAGTGAGCTGTCCGACACCACCGCCAGGCCGAATCTCTGGAGGTCGGTCGGTCGCATCGCGATCTTGAGCGTCGAGCTGCGCTTCAACTCCCTCAGCAACTGGTTCGCCTTGATCAGCGCCGAGATCCTCGGGCCCTTCTTGCGTTCCTTTTCGCGCTGCAGCACCGCCAGGTCGTACGAGTAGTCCACGCGCAGCTTGGTCACCAGCCAGTTGATCTTGCCGACCACCTGCTGATACTGCTTCCACTACATCGCGTTCATGGGCTGGTGCGCCGCCTTGCGTCGTGCCCTGGGCACAGTCACAGGCTCCAGACCAGCTGCGTATTCCATCATGTCAGTCGTAATAACTCCTCCAGGCTGTCGCTAAAAACCACCTGCCACAGAACGCGAACTTATCGTACTCCTCGCTGCCGAAGCCGAACTCCTTGCCCAGCGCGTCCATCACCTTCGCCATCTTCCCGTTCCCCGTCCAGAGGAAGTCGTCCACGTGAACGCAGACACAGCCCCACATCGTGTCCGGCCCGCGCTTCCTCTCCTTCGAGTCGTGGAGCACCAGGAATGCGGGGTCCGAGCGAGAGGGCTCGAGTCCCAGCTTGCGTGCTGCTGAGACCACCTTCAGGCACCGCAGCCTCGGCGCCGCAGGTAATCCGAACACGCCCTTCCGAACTCGCGCCAGTCGACCTCGAGGAAAATCTGAAAGCGAGGGGCCGTGCATCGGAGCGCGGATCACCGAGCCGCGCTCGTCCACCTCGCCCTTGAGGAACGCGCCACTCACGTCCTTCGACCCGAACTTCCACTCCGGGTGCGACGCAGCCACCTGCGTCAGAATCATCTCCGGCTGGGTGGTCGCACAGGGCGCGCCCACTCTCACGTTGGCCTTCTCGTCCGAACGCCCGGGGTCGCCACTGTTGACCACCAGCCTCGCGTTCGCCTTCAGCGGTAGGTCGTTCGCCTCCGTCCTCAGCGGGTCGTTCTTGTCAGTCAACACACACGGCGCACTCATGATGTAGTCGCCCTTGCCCTCGCGCTTCATCTGCTCCTCGAGTTCAGCGGACTCCTTCACCAGCAACACCTCCACGGACTCCGTGTCAATCCACTTGGCCCACTGCGACGCTGCTGCCTCTTCGTACTTCGCCTTCGTAGGCGGGTCCATCCGACTCCATACCTTCTCCTTCCGGGCCTGGCCCTGAACGGGCATCGCCTCGAACTGGGGGTCAAAAGCAGGCAACGTCTCCAGGTGGTCCAGAAAGCGTCGCCGATCTGCTTCAGGAGCACCTTGGAGCCACGCTTTAGCTCGTTTCTTCACGCCCTTGACCCAGAGCGCCTCATCGGACTTGGGCTCCGGTGGTCCATCACGTCCTCCACGAGATGGCGCCCCTGGCAACTCAGCTTCCACTACGTCGCGCTTCCGACCTTGAGACTGGACCCCAAGCGGCGCGGACGCCGACTCCACCACGGGCGTGATGGGACTCGAAGCATCACCTTCACGTCCCGGGCCTTCGTCTTCCTCGGCGCAAAGTTACCGTAGGGCCCGAACTGTCCGTCGGAAATAACGTTCGCCACCGGTGCTGCAGCAATCGAAAGTTTCTATCGCTCACGCACCTCTCCGACCTGCTTCTGGATAGTCTTGGCCACGCGCAACGCCTTGGACTTGCTCGGGTCCTCGCCGTGAGCCCGCGGCCGCTGCGCCACGTCCTGCAGGAAGTCGGTCTTCCCGCTCTCCCGAGAACTCGTCTTCCGCGAGAACTCGGCGCTCGAAATGGGATCGAGCTCGCCACTGGCCGAAACGCCGGCCATCGCAGCCACGACGGCAGACGGTGGAATTCCTTCCGTTGACTCCTGCTGCTCCTGCCCGGCGCACTCCTCGACGTCTTCGTCAGCCTGAGAAGGTCGAGCCTCAGCCTCCGGCGCTTCCCCTCCATCGACGGGTACGACGTCGTCCTCGTCCTCATGCGCCTTGGTCGCGTCCTCCATGTCGAGCTCCCCATCGGCCTTCATGTCGAGCAGCGCCTTCTCCATGATGTCCAGCTGCTCTCGGCCGCTGATGCCCAGCGCCTCGTCGGGCGACGCCCGTCGCACTGCCGCGGGGTCGCGCTTGGTCGACAACCCTTCGTGCGAAACGTAGATGGCTGCCAGCTCGACACCGATCACGACCGCCGGCCCATGCCAGGCCTTGAAGATCAAGGACGGGCCCTCTGCCGCCGGTTCTTGCGCTTGCCCTCGCGGTAGAAGTAGACCACGTCGCCGAGCTTCACATTCGTGCAAGGAGGCATCTGGCGGCTGCGAGTAACTAAAGCACGTCGCAGTCGCTTACGAGTATCCAGCTTCTCCAGGGCCACCTTCGCCGCACTGTAGACCTGCAGCCGCTTCGTCATAGATGGGCCATTGTCCACCGCCTCGTGCGCCGCGATCTGGGAGCGACCGCGCTCGCTGAGCAGTCCCCGCGGCAGTGTCTGGGACCGCCCCAGCACGAGTTGCGCTGGCGAGAACCTGGACTCGTTGATCCGCTGGTTCTTGGCCCAGGTGATCATCACAGCGGCGGCCGTCACCTCCAGCTCGGTCTCGATGTCCTTCTCCGTGGTACTGGCCTTCCAGAGCACCTTCCACTCGCCTCCAGCACGCTCGCACATGCCGTTCTGCCACGGCGCCTCCACCGCCGTGAACCAAACTTGCACCCCGCAGCCCTCCAGCAAGCGAAATACCTCCTTGTAGAACTCGCCGCCGTTGTCGCACACCAACGAGTTGGGCGCGCCGGCCCAGCTAAACCAGACCAGCTCCAGCGCCTGGGCCACATTGCCGGGATGCTTACTCTTGATGGGCGCGACCACCAGGAAGCCCGTCTCGATGTCCACAATGTTGAGCATCCCCAGCGCCGCGCCCGAGTTCGTGTGCACAGTAAACAGGTCGATCGCGATCTGTTCGCCGAACTCCTTCACCTTCTTGAGTCGTGAATGGAATCTGGTGTGTCCGACCGCCGGTCTGTTCATCTCGTGGCACACCGGGCACTGCAACTGCACCGCCGCCGCGATGGCCTCATCGCTTGCCCCGCGCGCACGGAACGCCCTCACGAGCTGATCCTTCGAGGGATGTCGAAGGTTCTTGTGGATCCTGAGCACCGCGTTCCGCGCCTCCTTCGATGCCTTCGTCTCCTTCAGCGTCGGCATATCCTCCTGCGGTTCTTCGGTGGCTGGGAAATCCACAAATCCCCGATCGTCCACCTCCTCTAGGTCCTCCTCGGAGCCCTTCTCAGCCGCGAGAACCTCCTTCGGGCCGAACAGCTCCAGCATGCCCTTCGCGATGCTCTTCGCCAACTCCGACATGCAGTGGCCCGTCCGCGCCGTCGCGCTCGGGCCGCCCATCACGAGGTCGTGCTTGCGCGAATGGTCGCACTGCCGGTCGAGGTCCACGAGCAGCTCCTCGTGCGACGCCGGGAACCTCGTCGGCATCCGATGAGGTACCCCGCGCTCCGAGGTGTGCCCGTACATGCACTGGTCCACCTCTGCGGCGTATCCGTTCCTAATGAGCCCCTGAAGTTCTGGTTCGCCCTAGACTCGAGACCACCTCGGATTCTCGATCATCCAGGCGCCACTGTAGTTCTCCACGACCTTCGTCACCTCCTTCACAAACCTCAGGAAGGGCCGGTCTCGATCGCGCCGCTCTCGAACCTTGGCCTGATCCTTCTGGAAGTAGGTCAAGTTACTCCAAGGCCCGCAAGGAAAGGCCATGAGTACCATCTTCGGTTTCTTTGTCTTTATGTCCTGCAGCACCTCGCGGCGATCCTTGGGCGACCTGAAGTCGTCGCCGAACTCCAGCGAGTAGCTCCGCATCGTCGGAAGCCCCTGCCTGGCCGCCTCCTTGCGCACCGCCTCCGTCGTCGTGAACACCTCCGTGATCCATGGCTGCGGCTTGGTCTTCTCGCTGACCACCGCCTCGCACTCGGCCTCCCATGAGCCGAAAGAGGGCCCGAACTCCGTCAGGAAGGCCTCAAGCTTGATGTCCACCGTCGCCAGGTCGCGCCGCAGGGAGTGCAGCTGGTCCTTCACCAGGGTCCTGGTGTCCTTCTTCATCGTCTCCACCGTCGGGGTCATGTCGACCCGGTCCGTGAAGTTCACCTCCTTCGTAACCTTTACCGGCATACGCATTCCCAACATCGCCGCGCCGAACAGCCACCTCGATAACGCCGAAGGTCTCCGAGCAACGGGTCGCGCTCGAGGGTCGAAGGGCGGTGGGCGAACCACCGCGCTGCCGGCCGCTGGGCGTCGCGGGCCCATGCGAGCCCGCACGAACAGCACCTCGTCGTACGCATAGGCCGCGTCCTTCAGCGCAGGCATCGTCATCAGCTCCGGGTTGCCGCCCGTCGGCACCTCGCGATGGCGCACGTAGTCCACCAGCTCGGCCTTGTTCTTGGGTCCTAGAGCAGGAAGCACCCGCATGCGCCTCCTTGTCCCGTTGGATATGGCGGAGCTCGGTGTCCCAGGGGCCGGGCTGCCTGCTGGCCCGGCGGAGCCTGAGGCTCCAGGCGACACGCCCACGCTCACAAGCGCCTCGCCTTCCTCCTGAGGGGTCCTCCTTCTCTGCTTCGCGCCCTGTTCTATCAGTCGGTCGATGAGCACCTTGACGCTCAAATGCTCCGCCCGCGGGATCTCCGGCACCGTCGCCATGGCCTCCAGCGCGTCCCGGGGAACACGGAGGAGCTGATCTCGATCGCGCAGCAGTGGCCGGCCTTCGGATACAGTCGGCCTTGGTCTCGCTAGCTCCGGCTCCCAGTAGAGCCGGGTGACCGTGTTCCTCGGCGGGTCGAGTTGCTCGAACATCTCCTCGTTAGGTAGCCCCTCGATCCACCGCAGGTCCTCGATGATATCGCCCGTATCCACGCACAACGTCTCAGGCCCGCGCCAGCTTCCAGTTCGGCCCGTCGCGGTTCGAGGACTTGAGCGCCCTCGCGTTGTAGTCCTGTCGCTCCCACATCTCGAGGCCAGAGACGCCGACCTCGCCGTCGGGCATGTCCCAGTCGCCCTCATCTTCGGGAACGGGGGCCACGTCCTCGACCTCCGCGGCACGCTGGTCTGCCGCACGGGCAGCCAACTCAGACTTCACCGTCATCAGCGCCTCCTGCACCTTGGACTTGACACGGAATGCCGCCTCCTCCGTCGGAGCCCCCGACGGGGGCTTCCAGCTGTCACGCGGGAAGATCGGCATCGAGTAGTGCCCGCCGTCGGTCTCGTCCAGCCGCTTGGGCGTGATGCCGAGCCGGTCCGACTTGAACGAGTCCTCCGCGAAGTTGATGTCTGCGTCCATGCCGCGCAGAGCGTCCTTCCCGATGAGCAACTGCAGCGCCGAGTCCTCGATGACCGAGAAGGCCAAGTAGGCGTCCACGCCGAAGACCGACGCCGGCACCGCCCAGCGCCCCTTGGAGATCTGCTTCTGGCCGTCCCCGAAGCGGAAGATCGCGAGCTGCGGCTCCTTCTTGATGCAGCTCTCGACGCCCAGCTCCTTGCAACGATCCTCGAGCCTATTGGCGCACACGTCGCCCGACGCCGTGCTGTTGCAGGCTGAGTCGAGCGCGCCGTCGTCTCCTTGGCCCCCGATGGATGCCGATGAAAGCAACACCTCCTGAAAGGCTCGCCCGTCACCTGACCCATCCGAGGGCGTCGGACCGGCAGAAGAATGGGGGCGCAGCCCAGCGCCAAAACCTGGGCCATCCGCCGACCCTGCGCTATGGTCGACGGAAGAAGAGGGGGCACCCCTCCCCATTCCAGGAATCGGCCCATCTGCCGGCCCTCCGCCAACGGAAGAAGAGGGGGCACCACTCCCCATGCCAAGGACTTGCGTCGCCATCAGGACTTCATACGAACGGGTCGCGCTTGCCAACGCGTCATCCTCTGCTGCCTGCTGGCCGGCGCCCTCGTTGATCTCTGCGTAGCCCCGCCCGCGCATCGCGCGCCGGACGTCGCGATCGCCCCCCTCGTAGAGGCAGTCCGGGCAGAGCGGCGGGTAGTCCAGGTGACTGCGCTTGGTGTCCGTCTCCTCCGTCGCTGTCGCTTCGAACGCTGGCGTCTCGCACTGCTCCTGCCCGAAATTGCTGGTCATCAGCACCTCGAACACGACTTTCTGAATATTTGTCGTCTGCGCGTCCAGAACTTCTGGCGTCTGCAGCAAGTCCATCACCATCGCGTCCTTCGGCTTGAACCGCTGCTGCAGCTTCTTCTTGGCCTGCTCGGCCTTCCACTCCTTGAGCTTCGGGCAGCGCGCGTCCCCGGCCCAGTGGCCCTTCTCGCCGCGCGCGTGGCAGTCCGAGTTCTTCTTGTCGGGGCTGCTCTTGCCGAAGCTCGTCGTGAACTTCTTGCCGCTGCTCGAGCTCGAGCCTGAGCCTCTGCCGCCGCCCTGGCCGCCAAACTTGCGCTCCTTCCGAAGCTCCTTCACGCGCTTCTTGCTCTCGCGCACCGTGATGAGGCCCTCCATCATCGATTCCATGCCGCTCTCTAAGCTCGAGCTCCTGGGCCAAGTCGGGGTCGTTCTCGGCCTCCTCGAGCACCGTCGAGAGCGCCTCCAGCTCCGCGGCGGGGATTCCCTCGATGTCCTGGTCCTGCTCGGTCGTCAGCACCTCGTCAACCGTCTCGTCGTCGGCGTCACCGTCGAAGCTGCCGAGCTCCGCGTTCAGCGCCTCGAGCTCGCCCTCGTCTAGCTGGCTGAGCCCGTCGAGGTCCTCCGTCACGTGCGCCTCCTTGAACTTGCGAATCACCTCCTTCTTCAGGAGCTGCGTCCCCGGACGGTTGAAGGTGATCGTCCTTCTGTTGCGGCCGAACGTGCCAGGACGCCGCTCCGTCATGTGCAGGTTGGGGAACACCCGCATCATGGCTGGGACCACCTCGCGAATCTCCATGCTGCCGCCGGTCGAGGTCATCAGCATACCTTTCTGCGTCTCGTTCAGGCCGGTCTTCTCAATCAGCCACCAGCCCGCCGTTCTCGCTGGCAAGGCCACGTCCTCTTCGTCCAGCTGGCTTCGAGCCCCGCCGAACCTGATCATCCACGAATTCAAATCCTCGCCGGCCCGGCGACGCAGCTGCTTGTAGAAGTAATTCATGACCTGGCCGCGCCTCGTCGAGTCACCCACGCCCATCGTCCCGAGCACCTCCATCAAGCGGTTGATGCCCGCCATGGTGTCGGGTTCCTGCCAGTGGCCGCGCTCCTCGCGGTCCCTGTCCTCGGCCGCCGCGGCAGCCGCTTCCTCGTCCAACTCCTCGGGGATCCACTCCCAGGTCTTGGCGCGCAGCTCCACCATCGGGATGGACTCGCCGAGCGTCTTCGCCGGGCCTGTCAGGCACCGAACCACTCGTGCCGCCCAGCTCCAGCTCACGTCCAGATTGACGCCCTCAATCCACAATGCCACGTCTTTCTTGTACCGCCGCCACCGCCCAGGGCTGCCGTCCCACGTCGGAATGCCCTCGAGGTCGCGGCTCGTCCATGCCGGTGATTGCACCCAGCTCATTGATCCTCTCTCCTGCCAGGTGCCTCCACCGCCTCCGCTCGGCCGCGGAGGGAGGGCGTCCGGGCTGAGCGTGCCGCCGCCCATCGCCGGAAATCGCCCGGGAGACGATGCCTGTCGCATCGTCCCTGTCGTCGCTCTCCGTGTACACGTCCAGGTAGTACTCGTCCTTCAACACTCGCTCTGCACTGAGAATCGTCGTAGATCTCGCCCTCGGCCGATGGCGCCCGCGCAACGGCGGGCTCCGCTACCACTGCGGAGCCGGGCTGGGCCTCCTCTTGACCTCCCGGACCCGCAGCGGGGGTCGGCGGCGGAGCCCGCAGGGCTCGAGATGAGAGTGTGGCCTCTTTTTCCAGTCCTGCTACCAGGAACAAGATCGCCTCAAGCCGGCTCGAACCGAGCCGGCAGCAGTGAGAGAGAGAAGAGAGAGAGAGAGAGAGGGAGGGGAAAAAGAGTACATAGGGGGCTTCAAGGCAGAGCAGGGGGCATATCCAATCCGAGGGGCATGTTTTTCCACACCCCGTAACCTCTGCAGACACTGCGGCGATGATCACAGCATGCCCGTTTATTTCACCCACACCTCCTTCACGAACGTTGCAAACTCCCTGGAATAGCAACACATCCCGCTCAACCTCTATATCCTCGAGCACGTCCAGGAACAACAAAAACATCTTTCGCACCCTACAACAAGTGAGGTTCACGACAATCATAACCTGCACGTATTGCTTCCCATCCCCTGGCGTGCTAGGGTGTTTCCCTGGCCCCGCTAGGGGCCGAAACGGCAGATTTCGCTCGAAGACCTTCCTCTGCGCATCGATCTTCACCTGGAAATCTCCCAGGGTGAGGCTCGAAACCTTGAGCTCCTCATGACAATTGTCTGGCATCACCGTGGGCACCCCATCGTCGGAGAGGTAAACGACGACATGTTGCTGCTCGGGACCATCCAGAAACCGCAAAGACTAGTGCGAGAACGACATCTTGAACTTCCGGCCGCGGTCCTGCGCGATGGACAAAAACGCCACCATGTTCACCAAGGTCGGAATAGTGGCCCTACGTTCCTAAGACTGGTGCTTCTTGACCCATAGCTTGAGCGCCGCACCACCTGGAAGGGTATATGTCGCCCTGCCCCCTAAATTTGTCCTCCCCCGTCAGGCCCTCCTCATCCACCTTACGCTTGTGGGCCTCCAGCAGAGCCCAAATCGCCTTGGAGTTCTGCATGACGAACGACGCGTGGTTCCCTGGGTCCGCATGGCACCGCCCCGTTACCGCGCCTTCCTCGTCAAGAGCCACAAGCGTACCTAAATTCGGCTTCATCTCTGCCTGCTCCGACGCCCCCGGCAACCCGCCAACGATGATCTTCAGGCCATCGTCCACGGATGTTCGCCCTGCACCTCCTCCCGCCGATCCCGGAGCAGCCGCAGACGAAGCTTTCGCGATGCGGAACGCCTCCTCGGCCCTGGCCCCCGCGCGCTCAGTGGAGGTCACTGCCTTATCGGCATTCTCGTCGAACTTCTGGATGGGATCGTTGATCTCATCATTATTCTTGTCCATCTTCTTCAGGAGCCGCATCAGGTCGTGCTAACCCTCCCCTCCTCATCCTTTGAAGTCCCCTCATGCCCACGTTTCGCCCTCACGGCCCCTCTGGACCGGCCTGCAGCGGGGAACCCGCCTCCAGCGCCAGCCCATGGGTCACCTGCACCCTGGAGAACATCCATGCGCTCGTTGGTGGCGGCCCCAGCAGTTGCACGATCTTCGTCCAGTCGACCATCACGTCGGCGCGGCCTGTCACCATCGCGTAGCTGCCAAGACCGCCGCGGGGCGGAACGGCCGTCACTCCGGGAGGCCGAACGAGATTCGCCTGAGTAGGAACTCTCAACCTCTCGGGCCCGCGGCCGACGATCCAGATCACCAGCAGGTTCCATTGCGCGAGCAAGACAGACGGGTATCTTGGGCGCTCTCGGGCGCTCTTGAGTCTAAGCGCGCTTGAGCCAAAATGGCTACGGTGATGGTGATGGTGATGAGAATGGTGATGATAAGAGTGATGAAACTCGTGATGGTGATGGTAATGGTGATGGTGATGATGCTGATGATGATGAGGATGCTGATGATAAAGGGACAATTGTTTAGTTGTGATGAGGATGCTGATGAGGATGATGATGAATATTATGGCTGCGGTGATGATAATGATGGTGACGACGACAACGGCGACGACGACGAAAACGACAACGACAACGACAACAATGACGACGACGATAATAATGCTGATGCTGATGATGGTGCTGCTGCTGATGATAATGATGATGATAGTTGTGGAGATGATTCTTCATGGTGGCGATGACGACGACGACGAAAACGGCAACGACAACGACGACGACGATGATGATGATGCTGCTAATGATGCTGAGGATGGTGGTGATGCTGCTGCTGCTAATAATGATACTGATGATGATTGTGATGATGATGATGATGATGATGCTGATGATGATGGTGGTGAGGAGGAGGAGGATAAAGAGTACGAGGAGGAGGACAAGGAGAAGGAGGAGGACGACGAACGCGTCGAAGATGAGGGGGGCGGTGATGATGAGGCGTGGGCAAGCAAGGGCCCTCACCGTGGCGAAGGGGGGAGCAGGAGTAGAGGGAGGAGGAGGAGGAGGAAAAAGAGGAGGAGGAGGAGGAGCAAGACCAGCTGTATTTCGACAAGCAAAGGAGAAGGAGGACGGTGGGAGATGACAAGAGGAACAGGATGAGAGAAAAAAAGGAGGTCGGTGAGCGGATGAGCAAGATCCTTCGTGGGGGATGCTGAAATTCAAGAACGTGTTCTTCACCACTAACGTGGCTCCACCGGTCTGATCCGTGCCGTGGCTAAGGGCGCAGCCCGCCTCGGTGACCGCGAAGTCGCAGTCGTCGAGCGCCTCTGGGAAGAGAGAGCTGTAGTCGTAATGGTGGCCCTGGCAAGTGTTCTGAGAGTCGCTGCCAATGAGATTCAATCGCACGCTGTCGGACTCCTCACGGGGCTGCGACATATCTTCGGGGAGCGCCACCCTCCTCTCCTTACTCCTCTCCCCTCCCCCACCATGGAGCCATCATCACCACGATTGCAATCATCGCCTTCATCGTTTTGCCAGCGGCATCGTGTTAGAATTCCTCCTCCCCTCTCCTCTTGCAAATGGTACGCGCGTGACACTTACCAAACACTTCAGGCAACTGGCTACTAATAACTCACTTGCTTGCTGACTTGCGCTGTACTACCACTAACCGTCCGCCCCCTGGGCCTAAGCCGTTTCCGACTCGACTGGAGACAAATATAATGCTTTGATCATGTCTGGCATTACATTGCTAGCCGGTGGTTTCGAGTATTCTGTTGATCTCACGTTTCGATTTGCTTACTGCCCATCTATCTTCCTGCCTCCCCTGCCTTTGTGCGTGTGGGGGAGGGACAATCCGAGAGAGACAGAGGAAGTTATGAGAGAGAAAGAGGGAGGCATGTACATTCGCACAGCTGTATACACATACAACTAGACAGGAGCTTTAGAGAGAGAGAGGGAGAGAGAGAGAGAGAGAGAGAAAGAGAGAGAGAGAGAGAACACGAGCACGAAAGAAGGAAACATACGCCATCCCTCCGCCAATGTTTCGTCGAATGCTCCTCATCCACCATTGCTGCGGGGGAGGACAAAAAGTGAAGGCAAACAGGGAGAATACATATCGATCTATATCTATATACATATATATATGTATAGATAGAAATGCATGCCAAAGAAACAAGCCACAATACATACACACGATCATGTGTATCGGAAGTTCGGGGATGAAGCCGACGTGAGACGTGAGGTGCCCCAACATGGAAATGGTTTCGAATCGTGCGTGGCGCACGTGCGAGCGAGGCGGAGCTGCGCGAGTTTGTCCACTGGCTTGTGCCACGTCAAACGAAAAAGGCGCGCCACGACCCTGGCCATTGTGTGAAAGTTGCCCCGATGGTTGCCCCAACGAATGTCCCGATTGCTGTCCCGATGCTGTCTCGATGGTCGTCCCGATGGTTGTCCTGATGGCTGTCCCGACGGTTGCCCCGATGGTTGACCCGATGATTGTCCTTATGATTGCCCCATTGGTTGTCCGGATGGTTGCCCCGATGGTTGTCCCGACAATTGCCCCGATGGTTGTCCCGATGGTTGGCCCGATGGTTGTCTTGATGGTTGACACGATGGTTGTCCTGATGGTTGTCCCGACGGGCGTCCCGATGGTTGTCCCGATGGTTGTCCCGATGGTTGTCCCGATGGTTGTCCGGATGGGGTGTCACCCCATCCAGCAAGGAAGCGGGTGGACACCGACCATTCCAATTCAGTTTGTTGTTTTGCGGGGCGAGAGCGAACCTCTTCCGCTAAAAGCTAGGCGGGCTACGCGCAACTTTCATTAGAGAGTCAGGGCACAGGAAGGCGGGGCCTCAGGCGGCCGGAGTGGGCGAAGCCCGGGGTGCAGGCGGTGCCGAAGTGGATGTGCAGGGGCAGGAGCGCCGCAGACTGGAACCGGGGGCGAAGACCCGGAGGGTGGAGGAGAAGTTGTTGCCGTCGACGGCGCATCGCGAACACCAGCCTCGAACGCTGCGGAGGGGGACGTGCCGCTTGACCAGGTCGACGCCCAGGAAGAAGAGGAGCACCACAAAGGCGATGCGCAACGTTGTGCCACCGGGTGATGCGGAAAAGGCCCAGGGTGGTAGTCCAATCCACGACCAGGTAGCAGCTTGCTTGAGGAGCGGCCTCAGATGAGGGGGCCGCTCATGACCGACAGGATTTCGGTGGGCTGCAAGGAAAAGCCTGCCCTGCACCGCCAGCGCGCGAAGACGGGCAGCAGCCGCGCACGATGCGCTGACATCCGCATTGCCGAGGGCCGGGCCTGAGCCGCGCAGCGCCATGGCGAGCGGGGCCGCCGAGGCGGCGACGCGCAGCGCACGGCGCCGGGCCGAAGCCGCGCAGTGCCGGGCGCCGCCGCCATGGGAGGGGAGGAAACGAGCGGGGGGGGAAGAAGCGAACAGGAAGGGGAAAGGCCGGCTCTCACCGTCAGCCGTTGACATGCCAGCCCGAACCGTAGGTGCTCACGTGGGAGGAGCCGGGCCCCCAATGGGTGCAAGTAGGACACACGGTCCGAGCACGCGTTAAAGACAGGTGGGGTGGGGGGGGGCGGGGGGGGTGGCAGGCGACGCAGTCGGGGGCCAGGTGGGCCAGCAAGCGGCCGCTGCGAGTGGACCGCGCGCGTCTCAGGTGTGCCGCTACTGCGCTCGCCAGGCTGCGCATGCCTGCGCCGCGCGCCCGACACCAGCATCAGCCTTTCCTGCCAAGGCAGTGGGGGGACAGGTAGGGGGAGGCAGGAGGACGCAAGGTCCCGAGCCAGGCGATGAGCGAGGGGGAAGGGGGAACAGGTGGCGGGCGTGGCCGGCGGTGGGTAGGACCAGGACCTTGCCGCAAGTTGTTGGGAGCGTAGGAAGGCGGTCGCGGCGCGCTATGCCAGACAGGGGACCGGTTGCAGGCTGGTCAACGCCTGGGGCGCTTTCCGGTCCAGCTGCCGTTGTGCCCGGGGCTGCGTGCCTGGTCCTCCCCGCGCCCCTCACCTTTGGCAACCTCTCTTTTCTGCTGCCCTGGTACAGGGCCTTCTCCCGGCCCCAGTCCACGTAGACGCCGGCGTTGCGAGGCCACGTCTCCACGTGATGGTTGCAGCTGCCCATGTCTTCTAGAAGTTTGTCGATTATCATGTGTTGCCAGCAGTTTGGGTCGAACGCGACCTGGTCTTTGGATTTGCCCTTGCCCTGCTCCTTACACATATGCCTGCACCGCGAGTGCCGGGCTGCGGTGATGCGGTATCCTCCCTCGGCCTGCAGCCTCTTCAGGTGTGTGACTGGTGTCTCGTGCGAGCGGCGCTGCCAGCTGACGCGGGAGATTGTCCGCGGGCGGCTGGGGTCAGGGTAGCGGCGATCGTCCCTGTGGTGAGAGCTGCGTGGACCTTCTGGCTGGCGTCAGGGGGTCCGCCCTGCACCCCTGCCACTGTCGCGGCCCTGATCCCAGCGGCGCTCCCTGGTTCTGTCCCAGTCGTTGGTGTCTTGCTGGCGCCACGGTGCCCCAACTGCGCCTTTGTTGCGGTCGCGGTCGCGGTCGCGGTCGTGCTCACCAGCACGGGCCCGGTCACTGGTTCATGGACGCGCGCCTCACCGCAGTCTCGTGTGACTCCCAGGGAACTGGATCCCGCGCCCTGCCGCGCAAGCGCTCTAGCTCGTGCGCAGGGAGGGGGTTGAGTGCGGGGCGCCTGTCTTCCGGGCCTTTGGATCTGGGCCGCGTGTGTTGTGCCCGGTTGTCGGCAGCGGCCGTCAAAAACACCGTCGGTTCCGTGGGTGCGCAGGCTGGCTGGGTCCGGTAAGTACTGGTTGAATCGCGCTCGGGACTGCTGCTTCGATCGTCACGAGGGCTCAACTTGGCCTGGCCCTCCTCGGCCGTGTCGGGATCTGAGGATGGGGAGACCGAGTGGACCGCGCTTAGGGCCTCCGCGAGCCTTTGCTTCCTCTCTTGTTCCTGGTCGTCGCTGGTCCAGTCGGGGTCCTCCTCCTTCGGGTGCACAAGGGGTGCAGGTTCGTACGTGGGGTCTTGTGTTTCCGTGCGCGGCGCGCAAGGTTCGGGCTCGAAGTCGGGCTGAGTCCCTTCTGGGGACGTCGTGTTGGCGACCCCGATGTCGGCGCCGAGCCAGGAGCTGGCGGGGGCCGCTGGCGCCTGCGCCCCGCGCGCCCCGTCGGAGGCCCTGCCCGGGGAGGCGGCTGCCCGGAGCGCTGCGTCGCCGCGGAGGACGTTCACGCGTGGCGTCCTGGTACCGGCGCCCCAGACTTCCAGCCACTCGCTGTCGATCTGGACGATAAGGATCCGCCCGTCCTGTTCGCGAGCCAAGACGTTCAGGACCGGTCCGGATACCGCTCCGTCCAAGGGTTGCGTGGACAAGGGCTCGGTGCTGTCCGCTGAACTGAACCACCTGGCGCAGGGAAGGGTGTCGCTCCTGATAGCCACGTAGTCGCCGCCCTGGATGCACGGGCTGTCCGTTGCGACCGGGCAGAAGAAGCCCTGGGTGGGTGCGTCTGGGGCTCGCCCTTGCTGCCGTTCGAGGCTGCTGGGCCCCTCGCTCTCGGGGAGGGGATCAGGGGCCGCGCTGACGGCCAGTGGCGCCCCGACGGACTTGGCAGCCGTGGGTCGCGCGGCGGGAGGGGTCAGGGCCGGCTCGTCGCCACGCTGAGTGGGCGGGAGTGAGTCGCCACCGTGAGTGGGCGGGCAGGGTGTCAGGCGCCTGCGCCCGCTCGGGGGGCGGCGCGCTGCTGGGGCTCGCTGCTGGACGTGTGCCCGGCGGCTGGCTGAGCTGAAGAGGTGGCGCTGGGGTCTGTGTGCCTGACCCCTCCGATGTGCGCCTCCCCGTCACCTTCGTCCCTGATCTGTGCCGCCACCTTTGCGTGCGTCTCCCTGGCCGCCGGCTGACGCTCCCGGGCTAGGTGTTGCTGCTTGTTGGAGGCGCTCCTGGTAGGCGCGCGCCTCCTCGTGCCAGGCAGCGGCACGCCGCTGCGCTTCCTTCTGATTGGGGCGTGCTGCGACCCCTGTCGAGGAGGCGGGGATGCCTAGCAGCGCGGCGAGAGGTCTGGCTCCTGCGCTACGGTATACGTCAGGGCCGCACCTGTCGAGTACTTGTTTCACTGCTGACGGGGCCATGTCCCATTGGTGGATCAGGCACTCCTTGCAGCACCAGCCTGCGTGCCCGCGCATGGTCGGGAACATCTCTCTCATTAGCTGCATGGGTGGGAGCCCGTGGACCAGGCTAAAGCCGGCGCGGTGACCTTCTGGGTCAGCGGCGTGTCCGTACATTCCAGGGAATGCCTGCCCTGGCCCCCCATCTGTGTCCCTCTGTGCCCAGGGGGCAGCCGTCGCATCTCCAGATGCCGAAATCCTTCTTGTAGAAGTGAGAGGTCAAGCGATCGTCGTTCGTGTTACTGGCTGGGAGGGCAGCACCGACATTGGGCGGATTCAGCTCGCCTTCCAGCGGGACCAGCAGCTCCTCCAGGGGCGCAAAGGCCGTAGGTGTTGACGTCGGGCACAGTCCCGGCAGGGCGCGCGTTGTGCGCGCAAGCATGTCGTCGGGGTGGTCGTTGATCCAGTCCTTGAAGTCCACGTCGTCTGGAATGGGCCGGCGCTCTTCCATGGCCTTCGTGGTCCAGCAGCAGATGCGCAACCGGGTGAGGTCCCCTTCCTTGGTAGTACTCCGTAAGCCTGTTGACCGTAATGGTTTGGCGGATCCGCTTGCTGACGTGGGCCCCTCTGTCGTGCTTGAAGGGGCCGCGTAGACACCCTTGGCAATATAACTCGGCCTTGTTCTGTTCCTTCGTCCACCTGGTGTCTCGGTCGTCTATCCGCGAGGGCCTTAGCGCCACTCCAGGGCGTGGCCCGAGCGGGGCGGGCGCGTCCAGGTGCAGGCGCGTGAATGAGTACCCTCCACCTATCCAGGTGACGCTGCTTGCCTGCTTCGTCGAGTCGTCGGTGAGGCCGATGCCGGACCCGAGCACGTCAACGTAGAATGCACATACGGCGCGCTCCTGGTTCGCCAAGGCTGACAGGTCGGCGGTAGACACGGTGCCTTCGATGACCGCAAGGGTGGCCTGGAGTGGGAACTTCCTAGCCTCGAGGCCTCTCCAGGTTGCGGGACAGTTCGCGCGCTTGGCCAGGGGGTGGTGGTGGGCAACCATGACTCGGCGGGACACTGCAGTGAACAGGAGCTCCAGCGCCGAGTGCAGCTGCTTGAAGTGCCGTCCCTGTAGTCCGAACAGTGCGCCTAGCTGGTCACGAGCAGACTTGTCGCGCGGGCGGCACGGCTCGCACAAGCCAAGGATGGCCTCGATCACGCCGCCGATGCCCTCAGCGTCCCCGAAGGGACACAGGCAGGTGCGCGGTTCGCGTTGTATGAGCAGGGACAAGGCGAGCAGGATCCTGGCCTGGATGGCTCCCAAGGTCGCGCCGGTGCTGTCCAGGAGGCTGTTGAGGACTGTGGCCGGGCGCCCTGTCGAGGACATGTCGCAGAAGGCTTGAAACGCCGGCGGTGTGGGTGGCTCGTTGTGTTTTTTGTCACTTGCAGGTGGACGGCTGCCAGCATTTGGGTCTGCGTCTGGAGACATCGGCGGGGCTGCAGGCTTCCTTAACGTACCACGCTGCCAGCATGTTCGGTCGGCCCCTTCGGGGTGGGATCAGGCTGGGGTCGACTGCCTGGGCGTTGTCGTTACTCGTGACTCCGGGCTCTATAGCCCACATGATGGTCGACAAAGACCGCCGTGTAGACCAGGTTGCCGGCGCCCAGTCCTACTAGTGCAGAGCAGACAAAGAGGCGCCCGTTCATGCCCCATCCCTTCCTGTCCTGCAGGCCGGGGTCCGCTGGCTGATCCGCGACGCCGTGCCGACGCGGATGTAGCCCGAGGCGCCATTGCATGCAGGGCCCGAATGCTGGGCAGCCTCGTAGTCTCACCACTGCGGCGTTGACGTCGTCCTCCAGGTCCTTCCAGCTGCGGTCGGCAGGGGGCGGTAGGTCGGCGCGCGCCGAGAAGCCAGCCTGCTGAGCCTGACGAGCCTCGATCACTTCCTTCTCCTTTCCCGACCAGCGGTAGCTGGGGGAGCTGTGGTCCTTACCCCCCTGGGGTGCCCATCAGATCCAAGATTTGCTTTCCTGGTGCCCCCGCTCTCTCGATGAGCGCGACCAGCGCGTCCGCCATCGCGCTGGGGGTCGTTGGGCACGCAGCGAGTGGGACATTCTGAACTGAGCCACCACGCGGTTTGTTGGGCGCGGCTCGCACAAATTGATAGACATTGCCTGCTCAGCTGCGCCGCGCACGCCGCGCCAAACGAGTGCCCCCCCACCCACCCACCCACCCACCCACCCACCCACCCACCCACCCACCCACCCACACACACACAGCGCAGGTGCGATTGCATGTTATCGGCGCGCACGTGCCAATGTCAGACGGCAGTTCGCTCGCGATTTCGAGTGGCGCGGGCGATCGCCTGAACTTAGCTGCCATCGGCTTCGCAAGTTCGGTTCAGCATGCGCTCCAGCCCGTGCAATGCCGCTCCGATTCGTAGCGCCTGGATGCGGAGCGCTGCCGCTGGGTCCGCCAGAGCCTGCAGCCGCGAAGTTAGGACCGCGTTTCGCGGGAACGTGGTTACAGAAGTTGGCAACTCATCGGGAATCTTTCTCGGCGCATTACATGCCTGCGAAGTTCGCGCGCGCGGGCGTCCCCGATCGGTGACTCGCGCACTGCCAAGGCAATGCCCGATGAATATGTGCCTCTGCGCTGCGTGGAGGCGCGCTCGCTGGGCTGCGCGGGCGCGATCAAGGAGAGCGTTGAACCCGCTGCGGGCGTAGGGACTTGGCGCGGAAGCTGGCGTCGAAGCGGGGGGGGATCGTTCTGCCTGTTTCTCTGCCTTCGGGCAGCGTCTCCCGCCGGCCAGGGGCCTCCGTGCGTGGCGGCCAGAAGTTGGGGGCGTGCAAGCCGTCAAACGGCATGGGGCATGGGGGCGCCCCGGCCCGTTACCGCCGGGCGGCGGGCATTGGCATAGGGCGCGGCCCGGTCAGCGGCGCCGGGGCTTTCGGGCCCCCTGCAGGACTGGGCGCCGCCAGGGGAGGGGGCAATAATTCGGGGGCGGGCACGGGCTCCAGAGGACTCCAAAAATATCCGTGTAAGCTTGTTGCAGGCACCGCCGCGGTAGCCTCAACTAGTAGTGTCCCCCTTGAACGATGCTGCCCCCGGTCTTCGCGACAAGGTCGCAGAGGCGGAACCAGTCCGGCCCCCTTTTGACATGCCCGGAAGTGCTCCTCTGGGGGACGAAAAAGCATACCTAGTAGTGTTCCTCTAGCGGACGAAGAAAGCTCACCTAGTAGTGTTCCGCTATGTGGAGAGAAAAAAACTGCCATTTTGGAAGCCCCCATGGGGGAGGCACAAGCCACTTTGGCGGAGAAAAAAATCGGCGCGCAAGGGTTGCACAGGAAATTTTGGGCGGCCGAACGCCACCCCCTGGCCCCCCCATCCTCGCGCGCCGTCGCTGCGGAGGACCAGCGCGCCCAGCGGTCCCGAGAGGGCGTGTCTGGCATGCCCGTTCCTCCTCCCCCTCCTCCTCCTCCTCCCTGTCGTCCCGCTCCTCCTCCATATCTCGCGCCCCGCCCCCCCCCCTCTCCGCGTGGCCTCTATCATCCTCACCGCCTGCGTCGATATCCTTTCCTCGTGCCCCTCCTCCGCCCCTGCCCTGCATTCTCACTGTCGTCGTCTCCCGCGTGGTCAGGGTTGGAAGGGGGGATTCGCAGCGCCGCGCGCGCTCGTTCCGAATCTTTGCAACGGTGTCGCGCCGACGGCCGGTTGCTGGCGGCCACCCCTGCCCTTTGATTTACGAGGGCCCCCGCATTCCGGTTCAAACCATGTCGCACGACGTTCAAGTGCTGTCGGGGCGGCGCCCCCTCGGACGCGCAGTGGCGTGGTCTCCTTGCTGCGCGCTGCGCGGTGGGCTCGGTTTGTTTCGATCGTTGTTGCGAGGCGCGGGTCTGTAGGATATTGTCTTAGTTTGTCGATGCGACGCCGTTTATCGTCGCGCGCCAAGCTGTCACATGTCAAGCGATTGCGTTGCTTCGCACCCGATTGCCCCCATGCCTGCGCGCCGTCCTCATGGAAGCGCTTGGCTGGCTCAGCCAAAGGTGCAAGATGCATGTTGTGCCGGTGTCCTGACATCGGGGTACTATGGGTTTGGCGTTCATGTTTGTTTGGCGTAGCTGTCGTAGTAAAGGTGGCGTTAGCTTGAGACGGCCACCCCAGCGCTGGGTCGAGTGGGATTTCTGGCCCTGTCTAGCGACGGGTTTCGCGCCACCTTCAAGGCTGATTCCAAGGCCGTCGCCGCTACCCTACAGCGTCGCAGCAGCACGAAGTCTCAGGTGCAACTGCTTGAAATTACATAAAGGAGGAATATCATATTGGAGGGCGCCCCCAGCTCCCCCAGACCCGTGCTCCCCCAGAAATGGCTGGTCTGCTTTCGTCTGCGGCCGGCTTCCGCCAGCAGCCGGGCCTTCTCTTCTGGGTTGGTAATCTCGGGGATGTCGTCCTTGAAGACACTTGAATCAGCTCCGGACTGGCGCAGGGATCCGTCCAGGGCGTGGTGGAACTCGAAGGCGAGGTCCGCTTTTGGGCCCAAGTGCTCAGGTGATGGAGTGCAGCGTCTGTGGCCGTTCGGAACATCCTTGCGTCCGCGGCCATGATAAGGTTGCATTGTGGGCGCGTCAGCCCCACGTTGATGCGGTGCCGGTCGTCCACGTGGCCCCAATTGAACATAGAGTTGGCGCGGGTGGTCATTAGGATGACGACGGACTCCTCTTGTCCCTGGGTGGCATCGCTGGCAGTGACGCGGATCGCCTCGCTTTCCAGGAAGTCTGGGAACAGGTCGGCGATTCCGCTGAAGCGTTCGCTCAGGCCGTTTGCTGCCGTGGCGCGATTGACCGTCAGGCCCGTATTTGCCGTCCTCGTTCTTTGCTGCTTCGTATTCTCGGTCGGACACAGGTCGTGCGCGCGGCCACTCCAGTCCTTCGGCGCATGGTCGCTGTCGCATGGGGTCCAAGATGGCGGAGACTAGCCTGTCCCCGTAGAACGTGAGCGAGGGCCGCGCGAGCAGGGGCGGATGGATCCGACACCACTCTTCCAGAGTGACGTTGCACTCGGGGATGTCCCCATATGGCTGTCACGTACTCGGCGAGAATGGACACTCCTAGCCCCCAACGCAGTGCCTGCTGGGATTTGACCGTCGGGCACAGCTGCCGCTCGTCGCCGAAGAGAACCGTTCTGACCCCGCATCTGACAGCGTGGTTCAGGGATATGATGGCCATGGGTTCGGACGTCTGTCCTGCCTCGTCGATGACACATATGAGGAACTTCTTGTCCCAGAAGTCGGCCCCCGCCTCGCGTGGCCAGGGTGGGCCCTGCTTCCGTCGCGACTTCCGCTCGGAACTTGTGGAACCAATTCGCATGCCCCGTGGTGACCTCGCCCTCCGATATGTTGTACATATTGGCGTACTTGGCGACGGGGGTGATCGTCTTGGCTACGTCGCCCTTTACTTTGTCATTGTGTGCGAGGCGCGCGGCCAGGCGAGGGAACAGGTCGTTGTTGGCTGGGTTCAGGTTCTTCCCGATTTGCTCTGTCAAGTTGTCCATGGATCCGTCGGTGCCGACAAAGCACCCTACGCCGCGCCCTGCGTCGACGCACGACATGTGGGCGTCCGCCGCGCAGGCGGCGACCTTGGTCTTCGCGCTTCCGGGCGGCCCGTGACATAGGGTAAGGAAGGGATTCTGGGTCGCAAGCACGCAGCGCCGCTGGGCGTTGTTGGCGCGGTGCAGGTCGCAGGTGCGCCCCAGGTGCTCCTCCTTGGGTGCCGGCAACAGTCGTTGGAAGACGCTGCCAAGGGAATTCTCCGCCTGCTGGGCCGTCAGTGCGGGTGTGCCCGTGCGTTGGTGGGCGCTGGGTTGGTCGGGGATCGTCGATAGTGCGTTCCAGTGTTGCCGAGGCCTGTGCGAGCAGGAGATCCGCCGCTGCGCCTCGAGCCGGCGCAGCCAGGGCTCTGGCCTTGTCGCCGCAGTCCTCGCGCCGGAAAACGAGCGCCCAGACGATGGGCGGGAAGGCAGTGCCCCAGAAGGCCGCCCTATCGCACCCGGCTGAAAAGAATTCACGCATCGCCGCGTTGACCTTGTTGTATTGGGCCTTCCTCGTGGTGCGGTCGACCCTGTACTAGTGTTGGCCCGGGTTTGGCCTTGGAGCTGTCTCGTCGTTGTCGTGGAAGGGTCCGTTCCTCTTGGCGTCATAGTGAACCAGCGCGATGCCCGCGGGGCAGCGCCGGTCGGTGCACGAGACCCTGGCGCCGGGGGCGGGAGGTGGGTTACTCTGCCAAGACGCCCACCGTTGGCGAGGACTTGGAGATTAGGAAGGGGTTCGGGGTGCCTGCCGCCATGTCGCGCTCGGTCCACTCCATGGCCCACCTCGGGTCCCAAACCAGCAGGTAGCACTCGCTTTGGCCCTGTCGGCGCTGCTCGCTCGGCTGGGAACAGGTAAGGATCTGCACGTCTAGGGCGCAGGTTGTCTTGCTAGCGATGACTTGCCGGGCGCGGTGGAGCCGTCGTCGGGGTCCACGCCCGCGCAATACTCAATGAAGAAGACCATCTTTAGCTCCTTGCCGCGTAACTGCAGTCGCCGAATCCAATCGGTCGGTAGCGGGGCTGCTCCCGGAACTGGTCCTGGGCAAGGGCGCGGCGCCGTGCCGTTTGGGGCCATGTACCAGGGGGCGCTGTAGAGGTCCTCGGCGTTCCTGGCGAGCTGTATGCGCCGCTCTTCGATGGCGGGTGCCCCCAGCGACGTGGGGGCTGGCATTCCGGCCCTGTGGAGCGCCGTGGAGGTCCCAGGGTGTCCCCCGTAGCCGGCGGAGCCGCCAGAGGAGGGCGCCCCGGGGGGGGGCCCAGGGATGGCGGGCTGGGTTGATGGTGGAGGCCCAGGGGGGGGGTAGCGGTGCGTGGGCGGACTGTCCCGAGGCAGAGCTGGACGCACCCCTCATGGCCAGGGAGCCGGCCAGTGCCTGTCCAGCGCTGTGGAGTAGCTGTTCCTTTGTCTGTTGCTGGGGGCAGGTGGTCTTGGTCCAAGGGGGCTGTGCTTTGTCGTTGCTGATCACCAGACCTAGCGGGGGGGAGTATCCTGGCCCGTCGTAGCGCGCTGGAAATCAGATCGGCATCGCGTCCCAGTCCGTCATGGCCCACAGGTCGCCTCCCATTATGAAGCGTTGGGGATCAGGTTGCCCCTGCGGTGGGACGCCGTCCATGTTTTTTTTGCCCCACGATCAGCGCGGACTAACGACAGTGCGCCGTTCCTCGCGCGGCACCGCGCCCCCGTCTCAGGGGGGCGAGACGGGGGCCCCCGGGCCGTCGCGCGCGCGCGGAACTACAAGTCATCGTCGTCGGAAGGGACCGCTTGGTCTGATGCGTCGACAGGGCCGGCTGCCGCTGCCCGCCCTCCTCGCATGTGAGGTCGGGCTCCAGCGTCACCACCCTCTCGCTGACCAGCGCCAGGGATGGCTGCCGCGGCCGGCCCTTCTCGGACGTGAGCCTGACCTCCAACGTCGCCACCAACATCGCGCTGAACGTCGCCATGGCCAGCTGCCACTACCGGCGCTTCTCGCACGCGTGGTTGATCATGGCGGGCTCCAGTTTCAACACGAGCATCTCGCTCAGCAGCGTCGCAGCCTGCTGCCGCTGCCGAGGCCACCTCTTCTCGCAGGCGCTGTTCACAGTGCCGTAGGTGATGATGTCGGGCTCCAGCCTCGGCCCCGACGTCTCGCAGAGCAGCCGTGGGGCCAGCTGCCGCTGCCGGCACTTCTCGCAATCGCTGATCGGGGCGCTGTGGCTCACCATTTCCGGCTCCAGCTTCACAACCCACATCTCTTTGTGCAGCGGTAGGGCCGGCTGCCCCGCGGTGTGGCTCATGATGTCGGGCTCCAGCTTCGCCGCCCGCCTCTCGCTGAGCAGCGATAGGGCCCGCTGCCTCTCCTCGCCCTTCTCGCGCGCTCTCACCAGAGTGCCAGAGCTCTTGACGGCGGGCTCCAGCTTCAACACCAACATCTCGATGAGCAGCGATGGGGCCCGCTGCCGCTGCCAGCACTTCTCGCACGCGCTGTTCTGGCCGCTGTAGATCGTGATGGTGGGCTCCAAATTCACCCCCAACCTCTCGCTGAGCCGAGCCGGAGCTGGCTGCCACTGCCCCTTCTCGCAGGCGCTGATCACAGTGCTGTAGCGGCTGATGTTGGGCTCCAGCTTCGCGACTGCCATCTCGCTCAGCAGCGCCACAATCTGCTGCCACTGCCAACGCCTGCTCTTCTCGCACGTGCTGTTCACGGTGCCGTATGCGATGATGTTGGGATCCAGCTTCACGACCAAGATCTCGCTCAGCAGAGCCACTGCTGGCTGCCACTGCCACCGTCTGCTCTGCTCGCGCGCGCTGTTCACAGTGCCGCAGGTGATGTTGGCGGACTCCGGCTCCACGACCACTATCTCGCTCAGTAGCGCCACTGCCCACTGCCACTTCCAACGCATGCTCTTCTCGCACGCGCTGTTCAGGACGCCGCAAATGATGTCGGGCTCCAACTTCGCGACCAAGATCTCGCTCCGCAGCGCCACAGTCGGCTACCACTGCCAGCGCCTGCTCTTCTCGCACGCGCTGTTCACAGTGCCGTAGGCGATGATGGTGGGCTCCAGCTTCACTCCCAACATCTCGCTGAGCCGAGCCAGAGCTGGCTGCCACTGCCCCTTTCTAGCAGGCGCTGGTCACAGTGCTGTGGCGGCTGATGTTGTGCTCCGGTTTCACGACTGCCATCGCGCTCAACAGCGCCACAACCTGCTGCCACTGCCAACGCCTGCTCTTCTCGCACGTGCTGTTCACGGTGCCGCAGGTGATGATGTTGGGCTCCAGCTTCACGACGACGATCTCGCTCTGCAGCGCCACTGCTGGCTGCCACTGTCAACGCCTGCTCTTCTCGCACGTGCTGTTCACAATGCCCTGGGCGATGATAGCGGGCTCCAGCTTCGATCCCAGCGTCCCGCTGAGCAGCGCCAGAGCCAGCTGCCACTGCTACTCCAACGCCACCACCGCCGCCGCAACTGCCACCCCCCCCCCCCCCCGCCCTGCCGCCGCCCACGCCTCCACTGCCGCCCCCCGCCCCCCCTCCCCCCCTCCCACGTCTTCCGCCCCGCCTCCCAACGTGCCGCCAGCCAATGCCCTCCTCCCCCCTCGCCTCGACGGCCCGTCCTTCTCGCGCGAGCTGATCGGGGCACTGCGTGGTAGGGCGACTGCGGATTCCAGCTTCACTCCTGACATCTCGCAGGGCGGCGCCAGGGCCAGCCGCCGAAGCACCTGCCGAACCCTCTCGCGCGCTGATCGGTGCGCTCTAGGGGATGATCGTGGGCTTCAGCTGCACTCCCAGTATCTCGCTGACCAGCGCCAGGGCCGGCTGCCACTGCCGCCGCTCCATCGCCACCGCAGCCGCTGCCACTGTCGGCCCTGTCCGTTCTGCCTTCTCGCGCGTACTGATTGGGACACTTTAGCAAATGATCGCGGGCTCCAGCTCCATTCCCAGCGTCTCGCTGAGCCGTGCCAGAGACAGCTGCCGCTGTACTTGCTCGGCCTTCTCGCGACCGCTGATCGGGGGGCTGCAACGAAAGATGATGGTGGGCTTCAGCTTCCCTCTGGTGCTGCTGGAGTTCGTCGTTGCCGAGGTCATCGTCTTCGTCGACAATGGCAACATTCATCAAAGCCCCCTGCAACCCCAGTTCGCGCTGGCCGAGCAGCGCAATGTCAATCCGGATGCCCGGGGCAGGTGCTGATGGAGTCGGTCGTGGTGCGGCTGGAGTTGGCGTAGATGCTGCTGGAGTTGCACTGGTGCTGCTGGAGTGGATCGCTTGTTGATCACGGCGTTGTTGGAATTGGTGGTGGTGCTGTTGGTGTCGGTCAGGTGCTGCTGGAGTCGGTCGCTGTGCAGCTGGGGTTGGTGGCGATGCTGCTGGAGTTGCACGGGCGCTGCAAGAGTCAGTCGCTGGTTGGTCGTGGTGCTGCTGGATTGGGCGGCGGCGCTGCTCAGGTGCTGCTGGAGTTGGCCGTGGTGTAGCTGGGGTTGGGGTCGACTCTGCTGGGGTCACTGTAGTGCTGCTGGAGTCGGTCGCACGTTGGTCGCGGTGCTGCTGGAGTTGGCTGCGGTGCTGCTGATGTCGGCCAGGTCCTGCTGGAGTCGGCCGTTGTGCAGCTGGGGTTGGTGTCGATGCCGCTGGAGTCGCATTGGTGTAGTTGGAATTGATCGCTGGCTGGTCGCCGTGATGTTGGAGTTGGTGGTGCTGCTGTTGGTGTCTGTTTGGCGCTGCTGGGGCCAGTCGTGGCGTGGCTGGGTTTGGCGTTGCTGCTGCTGGAATCGCTCCGGTGCTGCTGGAGTGGGTCGGTGGTTGCTGCTAGAGTCAGTCGCTGGTTGGTCGTGGTGCTGCTGGAGTTGGTGGAGGTGCTGCTGGTGTCGGTCAGGTTCTGCTGGACTCGGTCGTGGTGCCACAAGGCTTGGTCGGCGTTGCTGCTGGTCGGCGGTCCTGCTGGTCGGTGGTGCTGGTCGGTGGTCGGTGCTGCTGCTGATCGGTGCTCCTGCTGCAACCGACCGGTGGTCGGTGCTGTTGCTGGTCCGCGCTGCTGGTCAGCACTGCTGCTGGTCGGCGCTCCTCCCACTCGGTGCTGCTGGTCGGTGGTCGGTGCTGCTACTGCTGGTCGGTGCTCCTGCTGCAGCCGGCCGGTGGTCGGTGCCTGCAACCTCGGGGTAGTTTCCCCCGGCGCAAATCCACGGGTCAAGGCCAGCATGTAGACGGCCACATGTTAATTACAAGGCGGGGCGATGTTTGTTTGCAGCACATAGCTTACATCGCACAATTTGCATGCATCCCACCAAACTGCACGAGTAGGCATATCAGGCGGATGGGGGCCCAACCTGGCCAATTCGGGACACATGTGGGCGACTTCCCAAGCGAGGTGCCGTCCCAACCATGTCAAACCATGCCAATTAGGATGGCGCTGCAGTCGAAACCCAAAACGACCCATAACACATTACTCTATTTGTGCCGGTGTTTCAAGCGACGCCGCGGCCAAACCAAACGCATCGCAAGGATGTCCGAATGGAAACCGTGCCCAAGCCAAGCCAAACAAGGCAACTTGCGAGGACGTCTGAAGCGAAACCGCACCGAAACCAAACCACGCCGAACAACTTGCGAGAATGTCTCAAGCGACGCCGCGTCGAAACCGAGCCAAACCAGGCAATTTGCGAGGGCGTCTCAAGCGAAATCGCGCCGACACCCAGCCAAACCATGCAACTTGCGAAGACGTCTCAAGCGAAACCAGCGCCCAACCAGGCCCAACCAATGCCCCATCCAAGCAAATCCCGAGGATGTCCCGAGCGGAACGCCCCGAGACAGTCTCCATCCGCTGACCATAATAGAATCCCCCTTGATCTAAACAAATTGACAAAAGGGCCCCCTCCGCAGGGGGCGCAACATCGCGCATGCGGCTGGGGCACAGCAGCACGCACTTGCCTTTCTACTGCTCTTCGGGGTTTGGCGTGGCGTTCGGGGAAATCTTCTCGAGGCTGTAGAGAGGTGTGCTGGCAATCTCTGCACCCAGTGTTAAAGAGGGCAGGTGGCGACAAAGGTTTATCTCAATGCTTGTCACCCCGTCCATGGTGGGGGCGACTTGGCACCGCGCCCCATTTTCCAAGTTGCAACCGGGGTGAGACGAACGCTGCTTCATCCTTCTCGGCGGAGGAAAAAGTATGGCGCGGCCACTTTCCCATTCTCTCATGGGAAGAACAGCGACGGAATGCCGCGCCCCCAAACGGTCCATGCAGAGAGGAATTGGCTCGATTCTCTCGTCGCGAAGCCTTGCGGGGAAAGATTGCGGGGCAGGCGCGCGCCCGTGCTCGCCGCCCGCCCCGACTTGAACGGGGGGTCGTGGACGCCGATGCCCTTCGCGCCTATTGCCGGGAGCTTGCGGGCCGCACGAGTGACAAAAGTATGTAGGGCAGCCGAGGGGATGGCGAATGGGTTGCTCTGCATTCCGTGCTTGACCGCGGCCTCTGTGGGTCAAAATTATGGCGCGACAGCTTGGGGAAGTGGGCGGCAACGCTTGCGGCCGAGGCACGATGCCGAGTGCTGCCGGCCAGCTGCTCGCCGCGCAGGCCATGGGGCTCCTGGGCGAGCCATCCGAGGCGACGTGCCGAGCCGAGCGCTGTCGGCCTGCTGCAGGCCTGCATCGCGCCGCGCGGCCTGCGGAATTGCCGACAAAACCGCCGGCATGTTGCGCGCCGTGCTGAGCGAGCGCGCCGAAGCAGCGCGCCGAGAACTCCCGGCACGCTGCGCGCCGCGCGCGCCGTGGAGTGGCCGAGGCAATGCGCCGAGCGTTACTGGCCTGCGCGCCGCGTGGGCTGGGGTGCTGCCAACCGAGGTCGCTGAGGCACAGTGCCTAGCGCTGCTGGCCTGCTGCGCGCCGCGCAGGCCGTTGAGCTGCTCGCCGAGCTTGCCGGGGCAGAGTGCCCGGCGCTGCCAGCCTGCTGTGCGCAGAGCGGTCTGCGCCGATCCGCTCGAGGCATCGCCCCGCCGGCTGCAGGCCTGCCGCGCGTCGTGCGGGCCGCGCATCTGCTGGCCGCGCCGCGGCGAGGCAGCGCGCCCGAGCGCTACCTGCCTGGGCGCGCGCCGCCAGGGCAGCGCGCCGAGCGCTGCCGGCCTGCGCGCGCCCCGCGGGCCGCGGGGCTGCTGGCCGAGCCCGCCGCGGGCAGCGCGCCCAGCGCTGCCGACCTTCTGCGCGCCGCGCGGGCCGCGGAGCTGCTGGCCGAGACCGCCGTGCCAGCGTGCCGCGCGCCCAGTGCAGCCAGCCAGCTGCGCGCCGCGCGTGCCCGTGGGGCTCCTGGGCGAGCCCGCCGAGTCAGCCCGCCGGGCACCGCAAGCCGGCTAAGCTCCACGCGGGCATTGAAGCTGCTGCGCGAGAAGTCAATGCGCTGAGCGCTACGAGCCTGCCGCGCTCCGCCGGGCAACGAGCCGAGCGCCTCCCGAATTTTGCACGCCGCGCGGGCCGCGGAGCTGCTGGGAGAGGAGCCCGGCCAGACAGCGCACTGCCGGCCTAGTAATCCAAAGGCCCCAATAACGAACCTTAGCAACTTGGCGAAAACAATCCCCGGTGGCTGTTTTAAAGAACGCGGCGTTCTTTAAAACGATCCCCTGGGGCTGTTTTGTTTATGTTGTTCTTTCTTATTTATATATATATTATATATATAAAAACGCGACAATGTTGATATTCGATAGCGACGATGGCGGTTTTTGTTCGCTGCGATGCCACGACTGCGGCTTCATTGAGGCGGCGCCAAGCAGCGGCGCACACAGCCGAACGGAACGGGCGGTTGAGCCAACGCCGCGGCGGGCGGAGCCGACCAACTGCCCGACGCCGTGGCCGACGGACCTGGCGGAGCCCATGCACTGTCGTCGGCCGCCTGCTCGCGGTCGCCAGGCCGCGACTGCGGCGTCTTAGTCTCAGCCGCGGGCGGCGCATCAGCCGCGACTGCGGCGCCCTGATCTCACGACCACCTGGGGCCCCATCCCGCATCCCAGGAATCCCAGGAACCCCAGCGTCATGTCGGATCCCATGACCCCCCAATCCTGCCAACTGCTCCTTGGCCAGCTGCCGCGGCGCCCCTCGCGCACCGCTACTGCGGCATCAGGGCCGCGAGCTGGAGCTTGGAGAGGTGGTCGCTCATGGTCGCCCTTGCCCTCGTCGCCGCGGTGGCCCCAGCCGCGGCCGCCCTTGCCCTTGCCTTGGTCGCCCTTGGGCTGGTCGCCCTTGGGCTGGTCGCCCAAGGGCTGATTGCCGCGCTGGCCCCCCTTTCTGATGGCCGCCCTCCGCTCTGTCGCCTTCGCCGTCGCCCTCCCTCCTCTCTTGCTTGTAATGCCGCCCCATGGGCCTCTCCGCTTGTTTCTCTGGCGGCCTGCGGGGCTGGTTGTGTGTCTGCGCCGTGCACCAGCGATGGGAAATGCGCTCCGCTGCGTGCATTTCCCTGGGAACGCTTCCAGATGTCGACGTTCGGCTCTTTCTGTCGGGTTTTGAATGGGCGGGGCGCCCGCTCTTCTACTTCTGCGACCAGCCGCTGCGACTTCGGCATATATTTGATCGGCCCCATGCTTCTACCGAACTCCGCGACTGCGGTGGCAGATTCTGTAGATGGCGTCAAAAAAAACGCAACTTGCCCTCCTGGGCACAATTTGCGGGCAAGTCTGTCTGCAGCGGCTTCCCGGCCCAATCTGGAATTCGAAAAGTCAGGAATACGTCGGGCTCCCGTCGCACGAGGAACCAGCAGCTGCCTTCGCGTAAGACGCCCAGGCCTTTGGCGACGCGGCGTTCCGCACGGAGACCGAAGAAACAAATCGCC
>CAUYUJ010021638.1:135000-202058 GCA_963575745.1 Prorocentrum cordatum
GGGGCTCACTATCACAGAACCGTCCAAAGATGATACGACAAAATCGCCCCGGCGCCTGCGGGATACTTGGTCGCCAGTGGGTGCTCAAGCAGCGCATCCGTGTGCGGAGCAAGCTGAAAATACAATGCGGCCAGTTGGCGCAGTTATGTTGTAATCGTGTCCAGCTGCGCCCCCGTCTGCTATCACTGCAGCTACCAATAAAACGCATCCATTTACTACGACTACTACTACCACTACTAGTGCTACAAATACTACTACTACTACTACTACTACTACTACTACTACTACTACTACTACTACTACTACTACTACTACTACTACTACTACTACTACTACTACTACTACTACTACTACTACTACTACTACTACTACTACTACTACTACTACTACTACTACTACTACTACTACTACTACTACTACTACTACTACTACTACTACTACTACTACTACTACTACTACTACTAAAGTACACATATACGGCTACTACTAATACTACTACTACTACTACTACTACTACTACTACTACCACCACTACCACAACTAGTGCTACGACTGCTGCTGCTACTACTACTACTACTACCTTCACTACTACTACTACTACTACTACTACTACTACAACTACGACTACGACTACAACTACGGCTACTATTACACTACTACTACTACTACTACTACTACTGCTACTACTACTCCTACTACTACTACTACTACTACTACTACTACTACTACTACTACTACTACTACTACTACTACTACTACTACTACTACTACTACTACTACTACTACTACTACTACTACTACTACTACTACTACTACTACTACTACTACTACTACTACTACTACTACTACTACTACTACTCCTTCGACTACTACTACTACTACTACTACTACTACTACTACTACTACGACGACGACGACGACGACGACGACGACGACGACTAAACATAAGAACCCTGCCGCACCTACAACGACGGCTTGCACTGATGATTGTCGAACTACGACAACTGATTACCGCAATCACTACCATCGGCGTTACCGCTACTCTGCCGGGTACAACTGGCATAACGACTGCGGCTACGACTGCCACTGTCCCAACCGCTGCGGCTACTATTTGCACACTACCAGTGCCACAACTACGATGAACTCTCGCGCTGCCACTAGAAGTGGCACTGGTACCATGTCTGCCACGACTGCTGTCAAGTTAATGCCGCTGCCAATGCCATTGCCACTGTCGATACCACTGACACAAACACTGCCCCACAGTTACGGGGCCAGTGTTCGAATGGGGATCCAATGGCGGGCCTTTGCGTGTTGCCTGCTGCAACAACGATTTGCCATACAATGCCGCAACACATTCGCCTCCCACCACCGCCTCCACTACGTACTCTATCACAACCACTGCTTTTACACCGCAGACAGTGCTACATCAAATGTTGCTGACACACACAGGGATTACAAGTGAAAGCGGCTGGCAACCATCTCCTCCGTCCCACATCCACTTCCACCTGCCCCTCCTTCATATCCTTCGCACTCTTCCGCAATCCAGTCCTGGGAAAAAAGGGCAGGGGGTGGGGCCAGAAAGCGCCAGCAGGAAAGCAAGGATCATGAACACCAGCGTGATACCTCCCTCGGCCAGCCCCTCTCCAACAGCCCACCGCCTGTCGTTTTTCTTTGACATTGCAGAACTCATTGCAGGAGTGTGACGCGGAGTCGCTCTCGCCTCTCGCCCTGGCACCGCGCATATTTTTCGCTCGCCCGATCGAACGGGCGAAATGCCACCCTCCTCCAGGCGCTGTTCATCTTTCGCGTGAGACTGGCGTTCCCTTTTGGGCGCGAAAGCCTTCCGTGGGAAAAGGGACGACGACGACGACGACGACGACGGAAAGCGGCAGCGGGGCCGCGCGCGAGCGGGCGAAATGCTACTCTCGCTGGAGCTCCGTGCAGACTTCGCGGGAAAATGGCGCTGCTGCTTCGGAGCGTCGCATGTGCTGTCTTTTGCCACTCGTCGAAAAATTCGACCGCGCGTGGAGAGGGCTGAGGGTGCTCGCGCCAGAAGTGGCGCGCAAGTTTCTTCCGAAGGCTACCGTGACTCCCCCCTCGCCAAGTTGTCGCAGGCGGGACCGCGAGCGAGCGCCTTCCGCTCGCTTCGTGGAAACGCGCGCCAGTGCCAATATCCAGTTGCACCGACACTGATTCTTAAACTTGACAGGAGGAAGGGTGAGCGGCCCGGCTAACTTGGTTTTTCCTCCTGCTCATGCCATTGCTCCTCCGTTTCATCCCCCTCCTGAGAGGAGGCCGGGGGGAGGAAGGAAAGGAGCACATCGCTGCATGCATTTCTGGCTCCTTCCTGGTGCTCCCAGCTGGAGGCGCCGGTGCTCAAGTCGGCTGCACTGGAACTGGAGCTGGAGCAGCGACGGCGGGGGCTCAGCGCGAGGCCTCGGGAAGGGGCCAACTATCCACCTGCGCCAGCCATAGTCAGGGCCAGGCAGTTAAATCAAAATTCTCAAGCGTCCGCGGCCGACGTCGTGAAACAACCAGCGCCGTGCGCAAATCACGACTGGAGCCATGGACCGTACCCGAAAACACTTCCCTGGGCCGGACCGACCCGTGCGGGCCGCAAAGCCCTGGACATCATGACAAACCCGCCGTGCTGTGTTCTGGCTTCGCGGCGCCAGGGCGTCGGGGGGGAGCAGGAGGGAGAGCAGGCGGAGGAGGGGAAGCAGGATGTAGACGGGAAGGAGGAGGCGGAGGAACATATGAGGAGAAGGAGAAGGAGGACAAGGAGAAGGAGACTGAGAAGGAAAAGGAACAGGAGGAGGAGAAGGAGGTGAATCTGATGGAGGGAAGGAGGAGAAGGAGGAGGAGGGGGAGGAGAAGGAGATGGAGGAGGAGGATAATATGATGATGAGGAAAAGGAGAAGGAGAAACAGACTGAGAAACATAATGAGAAGAAGGAGAGGGTGGAAACGGAAGAGGATGGTACTACGATTATGAAGAGAAGGAGAAGGATAATGATATGGATAAGGCAGATAGGACAATCATATCATGATGGGAGAGAAAGGAGAAGGAGAAGGAGAAGGAGAAGGAGAAGGAGAAGGAGAAGGAGAAGGAGAAGGCGGATACTGATCATGATGATGATATTCTAGGATGATGATGGTGGCGATGAGGAGAAGGAGAAGGAAGAGGAGGAGGAGGAGGAGGACAATCTGATAATGAGGAGAAGGAGAAGGAGAAGGAGCAGGAGGAGGAGGAGAAGGAGGAGGAGGATAAACAACCTGAAGGTGATGAGAAAAAGGAGGAGGAGGAGGAGAAGAAAAAGGAGGAGAAGGAGGAGAAGGATGATATATCATAATGAGGAGGAGAAGGAGAAGGAGGAGAGGGAGAAGGAGGAGAAGGAGGAGAAGGAGGAGAAGGAGGAGAAGGAGGAGAAGGAGGAGAAGGAGGAACACAACGACGACGACGGCGGCCAGGACGGCGACGACGGCGGCGGCGAAAGGACGCCACGCCCCCCCACCCGCAAGAAGGCGGGCCTTTGGGCGTGCGCCCCAGCGGCAGGCCCTCCTGGCAAGCGGGCGCGGCCCCCTCCGGCTCCGGGGGCCTCCAGCTGCGCGGGGAGGACGGCGGCGTCGGGGAGCCAACCATCGCCGCGGACGCGCGCGTGCGCGGAGGCCGTCTCAGAGATCCGACGCTTCCAAAAAGTGTGCGGCTTTTTTTTGGGCAATGTTCGGCCTCCGTGGGCCCTCGCTGGGCCTCGGGAGCATCAGAAAACGACTCAGGACGCAAAACTGGCCCTAGGGGAGTGGTCCAGACCTCGGGGGCCCACGCATCGAAAAAATTGAAGCCACCGAGTGTCTGGGAAGGTCGCGGCGAGGGCAAGAATCGTAAAGGTCCTCGCGAGCCAAGGGCGACAGGCCACGAACTCCCGCAGGGCCCTGCCCACCCACCCTTCCCTGCTCTGCCAACCCCACCTGCGCCTCCAGCTCAGCTCCTCCTGCTTTCGCTCCTGTTCCTCCTCCCGCTCACCCCCCTTCCCTGCTCCCTCCTCCTCCTGTTCCCCCCCAACACCCTTTCCTTCTCCCTCTCCCCCTCCCCCCCCCCGCTCCCCCCTCCTCCTGCTCCTCCTCCTCCTCCTCCATCCCCGTGACGTTCGGGTGGGCTGGGCGTTCGCCTGAAAACACCTCACCCTTTACAAGCTCGGAGATTGAAATTCACAACAACTACACGGACGGAGGGAGGGGCGTTTGTCAAACGGGGCTCTCGCGTTGGCGCCGCGCACGCGCATTTTTGAGACATTCAACAATTACATGGATCAAAGGCGGCTCGTGCTCGACATGAGAATATCTCCTCGGTTGGAGCCGCGCGCACCCGTCAAACGAAACCCAACAACTACACACATCGACGGTGGTTCCTTTTCAAAATACGGATTTCGCTTTGGCACGTCGGACACTCGTCTCAAGGACACGCAGTAACAAGGACGGGTGACGCAGGGCAGTTTCGTTTGAGAACGGGGCTCTCGCCTGATACCTTCTGAACATTGAATGCCACGCCTAAAGGTTGTGCAATTCTTACATGGATGGGGGGTGACCCCGCTTTGTTGGATTTCTCATGGCTCGAAGGATGGCGACAGTTTCTTGCGAAACTGCCCGAATTGAAGGCCAATGGGGCGCTCGTCTTTCAATGAGGCCGCTTCGAGCAGAGAAAAACAAAAGCTGGGAATGGAAGGTGTCTGACAGCATCGCTGAGACGTCTTAGGCTTACTCTGCTGCTCGTCCTGGAAGCTGGAAGCTGGTGGCAATGTTGTCATCCTGGAGCTGCTCCCCCCCAGGGGCATGTGCCCTTGGGAAAGGGGTGAATAAAAGTAATTTCTGTAAAATGGAAAAGGTAGGACGCGACCGGCAGACCCCCCTAGGAGAAGGGCATGTAGGTCCCCCTACAGCCTGGGGGGGAGTAGGGTAAGGCATGCGAAAAGGATCTATAAGGAGGGAGGGAAGAATACTGCTCCTCCTCCTCCCTCCCTCCCTCCCTCCCTCCCTCCCGCGTTCCCCTCCCCACATCCCCCTCCACCTCTCTCTCTCCTCCACCTCTCTCTCCTCCCCCTCCCCTTCCCATCCATGCCCCCTTCCACTCCGCGCCCCTCCGCCCCTTCCACATACCCGCCTCCTGTCCCCGTCTCCGCTCTCCTCTTCCTTCTTACCCCTTCCTATCTTCCTCATTCCCCCCACCCCCCCGCCCCCGCCTGCCCCCTTATTTCTCCCAGTCCTAACAAGGCTCATTTTTCCTGAAGAGAAAACCTGGTAGAAGAGGTGGGCCTGACACCCTCCGTCCTCCCCCCCTCTGGCACTCGGAGACGACGGCGCGCCAGGAGACGTAAGCAAGAGAAGGCCGACACAGCACCCATTCGCGTCGACACCCTTTCGGGACCCTATCAGCCTGCCCCGGCCCGCTACTCCGGGGGGAGCTACAGGGAGGGAGGGAAGATGCATTGTTTTACGTGGGCCTCCAGTGCACGCCCATCTGCCAACATTGTGGGCTGCCGTGCCGTAGCAGCAAGTCAAACGCAGTGTGCCACCTCGTCCACGCGGGCGCGCCCGCCCGCGCACGCAGGCGCCACAGACCCATGACCACAGCAAGAAGCAGCGCTGAAAAAAAAGGCAAAACGGCCGCTCGCGGAACTCAGTTCTTGCACAGCTCCTAGGCATGCCACGAAACATGCCGCAATGCCATTTTCTGAGCCGCGCCTGCGAGCTGTGCCCGTTCAAATAACGACATGCCCCCTGTGTCGTGCTGCCCCAGGCCACCCGAGGGGTACCACTCCCTCGGGCGGACGAGGGGGGAGGGAGGAGGGAGGAGGGTGGAGGAGGAGGTTGGGAGCGAGGAGGGTGGAGGGTGGAGAAGGAGGACAACGAAAGGGAGGGAAGGAGGAGGGTGGAGGAGGAGGTTTGGGAACCAACTGCACGCAGACAGTTATCCCAACGCCGGGAGCGAGTGTGCATCGAAGCACGCGCTGGGCGGTCGGGACGACACTTGCTACAGGCAGCATTGTCTGGACCCCCCTCTTCCCTAACCCCGCCCTGCTCCCCCACGCTAACTTCTCGACATCCGATGCAAAACAAGCTCATACTTATTGGGGGTAGCGGCCTCGCGCGCGGCGACGAGGTGGGGACAGGAAGAGTACGAAACAAGGAGCCGCCGCCAGGCCCTCAGGAATCGCCCTGGATTTCGCAGCACCCACTCGCCACACAAACACCCACACACACCACATACAACACAAGCACACACACACAACACACGCACACACGCACACACACACACACACACACACGCTCTTGTTCCACCACCTAATGAAAATCATCGCCACGAGGAAAGCCGGAATGGGGGCAAGACTTGCCGAAATTCCACGCGACTTCGCGGGTGGGTGGCTGCGCACACACATGCACAGATGCACGCACTTTTATGTCTGGGGCGCTGGCTTCGACTCGCATCACGGCAGAGGTGGCCGAATCCACTTATCGCCCCTGGCCGCACGCGCGCTCAAGACAATAACATGGTGCCACTTTCTCGAATCAGGGAGAGAACAACCGGGAGGCAATCATCACCTGCGCCATCATTGCTGCCGCTGGGGCTGCCGACCGTTTTACCGTCCACTCGCCTGTATGCATATACGACCTTCCTACCACTCATTCATCTGGACACAGACTGGCTACGGCGACGGCGCGTCTAGGCTAAGCCCGTTATAATTCATAACTTCACCACAGCACCAGACATAATCACCACAATTCACAACCGAACGTTAGTTCGGTGGGGCCCAATGGACAGCGGGGAGGAGCTTGTGGTGCACCCACTATGTATACATACCGAGAAAGCATGTGCGCAGAGCATAGGAAGATACCACACACGTCGTTGTGTCTGCTTTGCGGCATACACTGCTACTCACACGGGGCATGATCACTCAGTGGATGTTCCCACCCCCGTTGCTCAGAAGGTTCGAGAGTTCGTGCCGCAGTGGAATCGTTGACCGTCTCTCCTCGCGAAGGCATTTCGTTTGGTCCTTAGGCGTCTGAGCTCCCTCACTGCGGTTGGCCGATCGCGCGGCCGACCCCGAAACCGGACTACGACATAGACGAAGCCGAGGAGGCCCCTTTCGTGGAGGAGTGCGAGGCCCAAGCTGGGCAGCACGCGGGGTCGCAGCTCCCCGCGGCTGAGCGGCAGCGCGACCTGGCCCAGCAGCACTACTGCATGGCCCAGCAGCACTGCGACGTGGCCCAGCAGCGGCACGCGACCCAGCAGCAGCACGCGGATCACCAGAAGTGTCAGGACCAGCAGGACGACGCTGATCAGCTGCCGATGACCGAACGGCAACTGCCGATGGCCGAACAGCAACAGCACGCACATCATCAACAGTGTGGGGTGAAACAACAGTCCATGGCCACGCAACACGACATGGGCCAACAAAAGGAGGATGCAGACCCGCAACTCGAGGGTCCACCGCAAGCCATCTGGGACACCGCGAGGGACCTCCTACATGTGCAAGGCGTGGTCTTCCCGTGGCAAATCACACCCGATCGCTTCGTCCAGAACGAGCGGCCGGGAGCCTGGCCCTGCACGCCCAGAAATATCCTCACCTGCCGCATGGAAGCGGTCCGACAAAGCAAAGTGGCAACCAATATCCGCACGGAGCATACGGGGCGTTGTTCTACACCAGAGGGCGGTTTCATCCCGACACTGGCGGGCGCCATCGCGACGGCGCTCCTAAGTTCACGCTATTCCATCGCCCGTCCATGCCTGTAAAGGCCACGCCGGCGGCTGCCCGAGCTCCACATAAGGATTCATTCGACTGGCCTACCCAGGCGCTCTATCGTACATGGGCGGACGAGGAGGTACGAGTCAAACATCGCTATCTCTGTTTTCCTTCAGCAGGCAAAGCCAGACGCATTCGGCAGTGGACGTGGCTGGTTGTGCGGAAGCGTGGACTCCCAACACTGTGCATCGAAGTAAGATACTTGCTACGCGCGATGCTCCCTGGCGGCGCGCGCATGTTCGAACGCTCCACGCTTGGCCACGATGGCGGTGTACCTCTTCATGGGGCTTGGCGCCCTGCGGCTCCGACGCGGTCTGGAAAGCCGACGTGTTCCACGTGGGTCGGTGCGTGTCTTGCGGGTCCTCCTGCCTCTCGTTCGACAACCCGTGCTGAGCCCTCACCACCATTATTTACGACATCTCCTAAATATCCTGGACAAACTATGTGCTGCGCGCACGGCAGTATGTGTCGTGGGGTAACTCTAGCATTTACGCTGGAAATGCTAGCAGTGTTTGAACTGTTCCGACGGCGGGTTTGTCAACTCGCTTGTGGGAACACTTGCAAGCTGTCCCGGGAATGCGGTCTACCGCGCTACACGCACCATCGCCAAACGGTTAGCAACCTTTGTTCCACCGGCAGCCGTGTTTTCGGAACCCAGGGCCAATGGTAGAGACAGGCAGGCGAAAGTTTAGCGAACGGGGACGGGTCATTCACTGCGCCCCCCCGGGACCCACCTGCACGACGCAACCCGCCACCGAGGCTGCGAAACCCACGGGATACGGCTTCGATATGAACGGTTCCGGTTCCGTGCTTTACGTGACATGCGGGAGAGGTCCTCACATCAGGATCACGGGTCCAAGCAGTTCAGTCATCAGAGAACCTTTGAGGCTCATATTCGGAGAACTACACTTGCATCGATCGAATCCTCTCGGTCTAAATCGGGTCCGTCGGCTCGTGCACCATGGACCCGCAGCTTCAACAGTTGTTCGCAACCTATTGTGCATCCGATTCGCCATGCATCGCGATTCCAGAATCGTGGAGCGGAGAGCAAATTGCAAATATCCTTTGCACCAATGCCGAACTACCTGGACTTGCACATTCCTGGGGCGGCACGCTTTCGTGCAGCACGGGCTTTCACCGACTACCCTGGCAGTCCCACACTCATGCTAGCAGCAGCTCTCCAGCGCCATCTCTCTGATCTTCGAAGGCTCATTCATCGGTTACCGCCTTGACATAAGGGCGACCCCTGTGCGTGACCAGGCACGACGAAGCACCAGGGCGAAGCGCGGCACGTTGAACAGATGGATCGAGAAGGTCAGCGCCAACAAACACGATGACTATTGGTTGAACTATTCGGGGCGAGAGATGGGTCCTAATATTGCTCGACTCGCCCAACGTCCAGACCTTCGTGCTCTACCTGCCCCATGGCGTTTACCCGTCTGGCCGCGCGCAGTGGGAGTGGAGGGTCAGCTGCGAAGAGTATGGAATTCTTGGGCAGACAACCTTCGCATAACACATCGGGCTCGATCATTGGCGCGCTGTTTCTTACAAGACTTTCGCTGCAAGACCAGGGCGGTCACGGTCGCCCCAGTGGGAGAAATTCGAGAGCACGATGGCTGAAGCCAAAATTTCAGAGATCGTCCAGGTTGCCGAGGGCCGCGATGCCTCCAAATTGTGGATGGTAAAGATGGAGGGGTTGCACGGGCATTGACACAGCAATGGTGAACCATGCACAGAGCATTGGTCTCAAAACCAATCGTTTTTTCCAGCGGATCGTGGATGTCTGCTCGAGGCTCCAGGAGACGACGATTACAGAGTACATCGACTGGTGCAAGGTCTGGCAGATGTACAGGGGCGCTACGGGACACACCTGCCAGGTGAAGAACAGTATGCGAAGCGGGCGCAGCACATTCTCCGAACAATTTGTCGAGCGCGGTGCCTGCAGATCGCGTGCCGGACAAAACGAAACTCCGAGGCAATCGACGAAGTCGACGTTGAGGCGCTCTCGGGCAGATCCTTCAAGCTCTACGTGGAGCGTCTTTCCGCCGCCCGCAACCAGCTTCTTGGAGTTCTCATGACAGGCGCAGTTTCGACGGAGACAAGGTGGCAGGCGCGGGGCGCCCGCGTGCATGCTGTGAGGGGCCGTGGCCGAGTTTCAGACACTGTTTCCCAGATCCCGCGTATCATATTTAACGTGCCAACATCGAAGACGGCAGAGCCTCCCCGTTAATTTCTGGACTTCGGTCCCACGAGTCACAGCGAAGTCGGTTTGGATCACGCTGGACACGTCGCCGAATCAATCCAAACGCGCTGAGATGATGATTGCGGCTGGCGAGCTGGGAGCTGGCATGCGTCAGGCAAAACCTTCACCAAGTACCCTGCGTGTGCGATTGACCTGCGTAGGCGAAGTCCTCGCTGCGGCTGCCCCACTCACCATCACCACCATCACTCGCCATCATCGACAGACAACCCGAAAATTCGCCGGCCCAACGGGCCAGGGCGTGCTAAGATCTCCGGTAACTGGTTAACAGTATTAACAGTATTTCTAGTTCGCGCGCGCGGGGCGGCCCCTGGGGGTCCCCCGGCGAAAAGTACCCCGACCAACGCCCGGTCGCCGCCCGGTCGCCGCCCGACCGCCGCCCGACCGCCGCCCGACCAAGTCTACTCAGAGATGGTTTTCCTTCTGGGTGCGGCCTCTCAGGCTCCCCAGAGCGCGCTCAGAGTGCCCCAAGAGGCCCCCAAGACTGCCCAAGAGGCCCCCGAGACGCCCAAAGAGCGCTCGAAGACGCCGAAGATGACCCCAAGACGGCCCAAAAGGCCCCCAAGACAGCCCAAGAGGCCTCCAAGACGCCCCAAGAGCCTTCCAAGAGGCCTCCGAAGAGAGCCCCAAGAGGCCAAAATCGTTGATTTTCATTGGTTTTTTCTATGTTTTTTGTGTTCTGGCTTTTTCGGCTTCCGGACGCTCCAAGACGGCCCAAGAGGCCCCCAAGACCGCTCCAAGACGGCCCACGAAGCTCCCAAGACGGCGCCGAAACGACCCAAGAGAGCCCTCAAGACGGCCCAAGTGCCGCCCAAGACGGACCAAGAGGCCCCAAGACGGGCCCAAGAGGGACTCAGGAGGGATACCGAGAACTCAAAAATGGAGCCCTCCGTCCCAGAAGGCGCCCAGGAGGTCCCAAAGAGGCCCCAAGAGGCCTCCAAGAGGCCCCAAGATGTCGCCAAGAGGCCCCAGGAGACTCCCAGGAGGCCCAAAAGAAGCCCCAGAAGGCTTCAAACATGTCTCCCAGGCGCCCCCGAACGGCCTCTCAACAGACCCCAAGAGGCCCCCCAAAGAAGCATCTTGACGACGACTCTATTTCGCCCCATCGAGAGACGACCCCCAGGGAACTGCTTCACCATCAAAACTCCCCACGCAACGCGTCCGAACGACACCCGCCCCCAAGAGCGCAACATGGGCAACGAACACACAGACAAAAACCAGCGATGCCATATCACGGGCCGGCGGAATGAGCGAAGCGATTCAATAAGAAAGGCTCTCCCCCCTCGATGAGTCCAGCGGCCACCATCGGCGCCTGGAGGGAGGATCAGACTATCGCCCTGCGCAAGCTACTACGTCTGCATCGTCGTTTACTTGCGCGCATCGGACCAGGCGGTGAAGGCCGCCCCGATGCCAAGCTACTCGCTCACCATCGCAAGCAGCTGGCACAAGCGGCTTGAGATGAGGTGATCCAGATCAACGCGACAGGCATCCTTACCTATTTTGACGCACTGGAGGTGGTCTCGGCAGGCATCACTCGCGAGAACCATAAAACCCAGAAGCAAAAGTCAAATGAGTGGCGCTCCCGTTTTACCTCATGGTCGCAAGACACGCACAAGCTGGCCACTCCCCTGTTCAGACGTGCGTCACCGACGGCGCCCATGGAAGCTGAAGATATGCGAAGGACCTGGGAACAACAGAAATGCCCACAGGTACATCCAGGTGCTGACCATCTACGCGACTGGACAAAGTGGTTTCGAACTGTGGCCTCCCCAAAGAGTGCGAAGCCCAAATAATGGTATCCACCGTTGAAAACTTTCGAGGTGGCGATCGGCAGCTCGCACGGCAGCCCTGGCTTCGACGGCTGGAGCGCCAAAGAGCTGAAGTTGATCAAGCGCACCTTCCCGACGCTCATCCGAGAGCTCTGTGACCCCTGGGCGACTAGAAAGAGTGGCGCATACAACAACGTGGCCAGCTGGACCTGGACGTGCTGGACATGGGTTTTCCCTGGCGGGCGGTTGGTACCCCGAAGGGTGAGTGTGATGTGCGCCCAATCAAAGTTGGAACAATTATTCTGCGTTGTTGGTTGACGGCCTTCGCTGCGGGGCTCCCCGACGGCCAGGAAAGCGAGGTGTCTCTTGTGTACATGCGACCCCAGCCTGTCTTAAACAAGCGAGCCAGACGGATGCGGGAGCGGAGCTTGATCTCACCAAAGCATATGAGACTATTGATCATCAGGTCGGCGAAGCAGCATTACGAGCAGCAGAGGCGCCCGATTCAGTTGTCTTTACCTCGGTGGCGGCTTGACAAGGCCCCAAACGTTACGGCTCATCAGGCGCGGTCGCGCCCCTCATCAAACCTCAACGCGAACTGCCTCACGATGACCTTTTTGCGCCGTCATCGATGGTCCTCAGCCTCGCGCCCTGGCAACCTGTCAGCGGCCAGGCCTACGTGGGCGATCGCTCGCTGACTGCAGCCAACAATGATCTCTTGCAAGACGATCTTCAATACACAACCGTTTTTGACCGAGCGGTCGAGTTCGGGGAGAACCAAGGCAAGCGCCAAACGTGGACGACGGACGATGACCCCCCCAAGCTGATCGAGCACCTGGGGATCGTGGTCCGCCCGACTGACCCAGAGTTTCCCATTGACCTGCGTGGAAGATTGGAGAACATATACACATCTATGCATACGCTTGGCTCCATCCATGGAGCATCTGAAGTTCTTGAACGGCTTGCAGTATCGTGTATCCGCCCGCTGTGGACATGGTGTTTCCCACTGCTCAATGTTTGCGCTGCAGACGCGGCGAAGAAATTACGCATTGCGATCCAACGTGGGCGGAATGCCATATTGCACTGCGGCTGTCCCAGAGGACGTTGTCGATCTGGTTGGGCCTGTCGTGCCACGTGCCGTTGCGGTCGCGCGCGCCTAGGATGGCGTGGGCTTTCTTGCATATCTCCCGCCCCGCCCTGTAGTGGGCCGCCAGGGGTGAGCGCCCCGCCCCGGGACCTCTCTGTGAAGGGGGACAGGCGCGCGGCTCTTCTCTGCGTGACCTCGGCGCCCCACGTCCTGAGCCACCGGCCAGCCTGGTCTGGGGTTAGGTCTTGCCCGTCCCACCCATATTCGTAAAGCCAAGCCGCCAGTGTCCCCACCGGGCGTGTCGTCTCACTCCCCGGACTAGCTGCTGCGAGCAGTAGGCCTGGAGAAGCTCGCGTTCGGTGCGTTTTCCATTTTTTCCACCAGTCCCGCAGTGCTGAGGAGAGGGCGTGCCTGCCGAATCTCATGAGGGTAGGGAAGACGGGCGGGGTGAGGCCGCCGCCCTCTGGCCCCCCCTACCGCGCCTGGTTGCGCTCTGGGGGGATTGTCGAGGGAGGTGTCGCCATCGTCGTTGTCCGGGTGTCGGTCGGGGAACCCGCCCGGGCAGGCTGGTCTGATCCAGTCGGTCGGCTGGAGGAGGCCGCGTAGGCTGACAGGCGGGGCACCGAAAGAGAGCTCGAGATGAGCGTATAGCTGGCGGAGTTCCGCGTGCGCAGCAGTTGGGAGATTCCTGAGATCTGCGGCTTTCATGGTATCGCCCCCTCTAGCCCTCTTCGCACCCTGTGGTTCGAGTGAAATGAGAGCATGGTCCGACAGCTTGGGTCTCCACAATTTGCGGGGCTTGTAAGTGTGGACATGCTGGACCGGGCATGCACACATGTCGATCTGCGATTCGCTCTCATTGTCGGTTCTGGTGGGGCCGGGCATGTGACTGGCGGCTGAACCGGAGCTGGTCAGAACGTCCCTCAGGAGGGCTGCGGTCTCCACCTCTCCATCTCTTGGGTGTTCGAGCTGTAGGTTGACGTCCCCGCCCCGATATGTGTCGAGCGGCTCCCAATGCTCCTCCGCTATGGCGATTCCTGCAAGGGTGTCCTCCTTTCTGGTAGGGGGGAAGTACACTGACACCAGACGGACTCTCCTTTCGCTTTGCTGGACGATGGCGGCAATGGCGCAGCCTGGGACCAGGATCTGTTGCTCCAGAACGGGAATACTGTGGGGGAGGAGGATGCCGGCCCCTCCGGCGAGTCCTCCAGTTGGCCCGAGGCACCCACCCAGGGGAGGCCGCAAGAGTCCTCGCTGGAAACATAGTTTTCCAAACCTCAACTTCATGCTCAGACCAGTGCGTCTCTTGGATCAGGGCGATCCTATTGTTCATCGTGACCAGGGTCAGCAGTGCATGCTTAATCTGGTTCTTTCCAGCTGTGCAGCTTCTGAGGTATCTCACGTTCCAGCAGCTGAACCTGGGCAGGCTGTTAGGGGGGGTGGCGTTGAGGGCTCGTATCACGTCATCTAGGGTGAGGCTACCGCACATGGTGTCACATGTGGGCTGTCTCCAGGGATCGGTGTGTAAGAGTGACCAAAGGCCACGCGGTCCACGAATCTTGTGGTGGCACATGGCTTCAAGCGTACTGTTGAGTGCGCGTCGTGCCTGCGCCCAGGCGCGTGCGTGAGTTCCCGGTGCCAAGACGTGGCGGGGGGGGGGGGGGGGGGGGGGGAAGCGCTCGGCGGAGCGTGTTGGGGCCCTCAACCGAGTCTAGGGGCTTGCTATCTCGGAAAGGAGGGCTTCTTCGCGTCGGAGCTGTTCCGCGATGTCATCTGGGAAGGGGTGGTTTCTGAGCTGTGCCCACGGGCATTGTCTCCCTGCGCATGCCCGTGCTGTTGCCCATGCGCGCGCTATCTGGCTGCCCGTCGGAGCGGGGGTGCAAGGCCAGCGCTTCCGGTCTTCCTGTGTTCCAGGCACGCATCGCAGAGACTATCCTGCGTTGGAGGCAGTGTGGATCGAAGTGTATGCCGACCGCGTCGTGGAGCGTCCTGTCGCCCACTCCGAGTCCGCGGTAGTACCCGGCCACGCATATGGCTCTTGCTCTTTCGTTTGCGTTGGGGGGCCTTCACTAACCGTCTTCCCCAGGCCCTGACCTTGTCTTCCGCGGCCAGGCTCTCCCTTTCCCTTCCGGACATGACTAGCCCGAGGCCTTCGGTGCACCCTTGAAATCGCTGTTCTGCACCGCAATCAGCGAGTATCTGCCTTGCCCCTTGCTTCAGCTCCGTTGGGTTCCGGAGGAACCACCTGTAGTTACTGTCTTCGTTGTATAGGAGGCATAGGAGGTGGGTCTGGTAACTGCTGGGAAGAATGGCGTCCGGGTCGCCCTGGGCGGTCCTGGACTGCGTCCATGTCGGGATCCATCCGTCTGGTCTGTGAGCCCATCTGGGCTCCCAGGGGATGGGGAGTCGGTTGTATGATATCGTGCTGGAGGGGGGAGGGAACCTCGCGATCCATAGTCGCTCTCTGGGACTGGCCACATGATCACCCGCGTTCATTTTGACTGCCCATTCGGGCGAGCTCCCCCATGGCCATTCTCATGGTTCCCGATGGGCCAGTGGCATGGAGGCCACGTTTTCCACTGGACCAGGACGGAAACGTCTGGCCTTCTTTTGTTTGCAAGGTACCAGGCTGCTGGGACTGCAAAGAAGTGGGAGGACTGAGCTCCTGCCAGACCATCCCTGCCAGCGCGTGCGCCTGCTGCTGATAGGTTGTTACAGGGGGGTCCTGCCACTATTAGAAGGGCGCTGCCCTGGTCGAGTGAGTCTACATGTTTGTTTGTTGTTTCCCCCAGGGGGTCTTGTTGTCGTGGGGGTCTTTACGTCTGAAGAGGTCCCATACATCCTCTGCTATTTGTCAATGCGGTGGGCCTCCGTCTTGAGGGTCCGGGGCGTTTGCCCATCTGCGCTTCGCCGCCTCCGCCGTAGCCCTATTGTGCTCCACGAAGGCCGAGGATCGAAAGTTGCTGGTGGCTCCTAACTTATTAACAAGGTCGCCCACCGCAAGTCTGGCGATTCCTCAGCCGTCGAAGTGCGACACCAGGTGTAGGGGGGAGCGTTGATTCGTGGGGCCGTGTTGTGCTGCAGGTCCGCCTTCACCTGTCCCTTGCTCCTGCTGTGTGAAGTCCCGTTCCGCTGCCTCCTGTATGCGTAGCCTGCCCGCAATGTCGTCGACCGCCTGGTCGGGTCCTAGACGGATGGTGCCTTGTTCATGCAGGGACTGTAGCGCGTCTCGGATGGTGTTGTTGTCCAAGCCTGCTACCTGGTAGGCGGCAAGCACCTGGTCGGGAGGGGCTACTGGGGAGAGCCCAGTTTCGCGATCTCTCAGAGAGCGTGATCCACCGCCGCTTTACTATGGAAAATTGCCAACCTTTTCCTCCGGAACCCGCCCCCCCCCCCCCCCCCCTCCCCCCCCTCCGAAAATCCCCACCTCCCCTGACCCCCCCCCCTCCCTCCCGGCAAACCCCCCCTCCCCAACCCTCCCCCCCCCAACCCCTCCCCCCCCTCCCCCTCGAAAACCGGGGAGGGGGGGGGACTACCGGTTCGAACCCCTCCCCCCCCCATCTCCGGATCCGGAAAACCGGAGGGGTCCTACCGGTTGGACCCCCCCCCCCTCGAAAACCGGAGGGGGGTCACTACCGGTTCGACCCCCCCCCCCCCCCACGCACCGCCAGCAAACGACTCCCGGTCCCTACCACCGCTCGCATCACATCCCCCACTGTTGTTCCCAGCACCACTGTCCTCACCACCACTGTCCCCACTGGTTCCACCACCGTCCCTATTGTCCCCACCAGTGCCCCCACCACTGTCGCACTGTCCCCACTGTTCCCACCACTGTTCCCACCACGGTTCCACTCTCCCCACTGTCTCCACGGGCCCAACCATTGCCTATCCCCACTGTCCCCACTGTCCCACTGACTCCTCCGCTGTCCCACTGAGCTGTCCCACTGTTCCCACCACTGTCCCCACTGTCCCCACCACTGTCCCCACTGTACCTCTGTCCCATTGTCCCACCGCCGTCCTCGCCACCGCCTTTACCACTGTCCCCACCACCATTGTACCCTCCACTGTCCCACTGTTTCCACCTCATTCCCACTGTCCCCACACCACTGTCCCCACCACCACCGTCCCACCACTGTCCACTGTCCCCCCTGTTCCCACCATTGTCCCCACCACTGTCCCCACCACTACCGTCCCCACCACTGTCCCACTGTCCCCCCACTGTCCCCACCGCTGTCCCGCTGTCCACCGCTGTCCCCACCAACACCGTCCCCACCACTGTCCGCACCCCCACTCGGTTTTCGGGGGGGGGGGGGTCGAACCGGCAGTGACCCCCCCCCCCTTTTCATGATGAGCTGGGGGGGGGGAGGGGTTCGAACCGGCAGTGACCCCCCCGGTTTTCCGGAGGGGGGGGGGGAGGGGTTCGAACCGGTAGTGACCCCCCCGGGTTTTCCGCCAGCAGCGGTAGAACACGCTTTTTCCGATCTCTGTGCTGTGTCCATACCTGTTGGAGGACGTCGATTGGTTGTGGGGCCGCGGAGGGTTCATTGGGTGCAAGGGGTTCGATCCTGGGTCTTACCCTCCTTGTTCCTTCTCCCGGTCCTCGCAGTTCAGTCGAGGTGCGTGCGAGACCCCTTCCAGGTCTACTCTGCACCCGCACTGTCGGTTGAGATTCCCACATCGTTACCAGGGTCCGGGAATTGTTCTCTGCCGGCCTTGCGGTTCTCGGCCTTGTCCTGGGTCGTGTCCTCGTTCCCAGGGGGCCTGCCTGCCGGGTCCTCCTACTTTGACTTCTACCTTGCCGTCGCACGGGGCCTGTCGGCGTCCTGTCCCTGTCCTGCTGGTTTGACTGCTGCTGTTGTTGGTGTTGGGCTGCAGTCCCCTCGGCAGCGCCTACCCCTCGGGGCTGGCCCTCTGGGCTGTGCATCCTCTGCGGGGGGGTCAAAGGAGGCCCTGTCTCAGCTTCCTGTGGCGGTCGCTCAGTGGGGCTGGCGTGGGGCGGGTCTCCCCTGAGGTTGAGCCAGGCGGGATCGACCGTCCTGAGCCTGTAGGTGTTGGGGCCGGGAGCGTCGCCCATGGCGACGGAGAAGATCCTTTCGAGGATCTCTTCGGTTAAGGGGGGGAACGGGCATGCCGGCTCTCCCGCTTCGGGGGCTCTGTTTCCTGCGGCTTGTAGGTGCGCGCAGGCGTCGTCCGCGGTTATGGCCGCGTTCTTGGACAGTATGTTTCTGCCAGCAGAGCTCCTTGTGCCGATCGGCGGGCGCTGCGCCCAGTACGCCTTGAAGGGGGTGATCAGTCTGCGGGATAAGTAGGCTCTGGTGAACACATGTCTGACCTGCTTTTCGAGTTGAAGCATGGAAGTGCCCCAGGCGATGGCGCCGAGCACTGTCCTCCACTCTGCTCTGTCCGTGCGCCCTAGTCCCTCCCACTGGGTAGGGGGGCCGAGAGCGCGGAGCGTTTCTGCTGCGCTGCTGAGGAGCTGACTCCACTTGTGCGTCATGCAAGGTTGCAGATGCGAGCTCGCCCTGGGGGGGTCGCCTCTTCCCAGCGGGTCTCCGGGCAGGCTTCGGGCGACGCTGTCCGGAGGGGGTCTCGCTCTACAAGCGCGGGTTTGTGGTGGGTCCTCTGCTTGTGCCGCGCCTGCTGGGTCCTGATGGGTTTGTCTGCCCTCTCCACCGTCGCCCATCGGTTCGTCTCTTTCCGCCTGGGGTGTCGGTGCAAGCGCTGTAGGATGCGCAGCACCTGGCTCGTCCCGCTGAGGGGCCGGGTGTGTCAGGCATTGTCCTGCGCGTGACTCCGTGAGCCGTCGTGCCTGCTGGTTAAGCGTCCCGCCAGTTGTCCGCGGTTGTGCCCGGGACTGCGTTTGTGGGTCCTGCGGTTCCCCACGGTCCGCACTGCTGCGTTCCTCCCCACGCTCCTGGCTGGGGGCGCTTGCCATCCCAGCATTCGGGGTGTTGCTCGTGCGGGCGCTTCCTGGGGATGCCGAGGGCGCGGTATTTCCTTCGCTGCCACTTCCGCCTACACGCCGTCTCGGGTTGTGGGACGGGGGGCTGGAGGCCTGGTTGTCCGGGCGAGGCGGTTGCGGTGTGCGCGCCTGCACCGGTGGGGGGTGGTTGGCCTGCGGGCGCGGGGGGCTATCGGCGGGGGTCTGCGGGCGTTGAGCAGTCTCCCATTCGTCTACTGGTGGTCCGTCTTGTGCCCTGCTGCGTGCCGCCTGAGGCTGTTCCTGTCTTGTCCGTGTGTGACGCGTTCTGGCTCCGCCAGAGGGTTCTCCGTGGTTGCCCCTGGGGGCCCTTCGCGGCCTGGGAGCTCTCCCAGGGTCGTGTCGAAGTCTGTCCTCCTGGGCGGCCCTCCGCAGCCTCTCATCTAATCTTTGGAGCCCATCGTGTGTGCCAGGAGCCAGCCTGTGCGTTGCGTCGCTGTCGATGTCTGCGCCTCTGCTCCCTGGGGCCTCAAGCCAGGGGTGATGGGCGGTGTATGTGGGGTCCGGATCTGGGGAGAGCCACTGCGAGAAGGGGAGCTGTCTGGTGACCTCCTCCTCTATACCGAGCTCCCTGATGAGCTGGTAGAGGTGGTCCCTGTCCAATGTGACAGGGTCCGTTAGTTGGAGGATCCATATGGCCGCGAAGAGGTCCCAGTTATATCGCCTGATGGGTCTGCCCTCTTCTTGTCGTCGCTGCTCGAGCACAAGTCTGGCTCGGATGCTTCTGGCCAGGTCGCGCGTGCTTTATTCATCAATGCATGCCTGGAACCTACCGAGCATGCCCTGGGCGCATGTGACGGCGTCGCTCTCCGCCCTGACCCGTGCGTTGCCCGTTTCTGCCCTGGGCCGGGGTCTGTGTGAGAGCACCTCAGCAAGGAGAGGATAAGACCTTGGGCGCCCCGGGCCGGGGGGGGGGTCGACCGCAGCGTGCCTTCTCGAAATATTGATCGTACTGTGAGGTTAGCTGGTGCCACTTCCCAGATCATCAAGCGTTGGGGCGCGCGCGGGGGTAGCGTCCAGCTTTGCGAGGTGCACTGGCCCGTGTAGTAGCTGCAGGGGCACCCTAATCTGCGGGCGATCGGCGCCTCGATTGGCTGCCCTCAGGTCGGCCTCGGCGGGTAGCGCGATGGTGGCCCACATGGGGGTAGACGTGTATAGGTGGCCGTACTCGCCGCAAGTGGCGATGGATACGGCTCCTCCCGCAGCCACCGCCGCTGAGAGGTACTCCCCTGGGTGGAGTATGGTGCTGTAGTCTCGCAGGCCGTCCCTGTCTTCGGTGGTCATCCGGCGGGCGGGGCGTCGCCCGCCCATGATGTCGCCCACCTCGCGCAGCCATTCCTCGGGCGTGGCCGGGGGGGGGGCTCTCATCATGCTTGACCCTTCCCCGTTCTCAGCGCCCTCAGGCAGTGGCCACGCCCTCGTGTGTAGCCTGGCCCCGGTGGAGCCGATCGGGGCCGAGAACATCCGCAGCGTGGTGTGGCTAGGGATCCATGGGTCTGGGCGCGTGGGCCTCGGGTGGGGGGGGCTGACCTGTCTCTCTTGCCGGTCGAACGGCGTGGTCTCCAGTGTCTGGGGCTGTGCCGCTCGTCTGGGGGCCTGTCGGACAGCCTCCTCCATTATGGCTTCGATGTGCTCTGTCTGGGCCCTGGGGATCCCTGTGTCTCCCCTGATCTGCTCTCTTGAGGGAGTGGCCGGGAAGATCCTGACGACTTGTGGCCCCGCAGCGACGCAGCTGGTCCCGCAAAAGGCTGCCGACATGTTGGCAGCGACCCTGAGTCGGATCCTAACCTGCGTCATGTGCGTGTACTCGCCTGTGTTCGGAAACCAGGCGTGCACCGAGGTAACCTGCTTCACCGCACCAGTGCCTACTGTGGCCTCTACGGCTTCGGTGATCTCGCGTCGACTGGACTGCCCTAGGTCTGCTATGTTCCACCGCAGGTGGAAGCCTTCTTCCGGGTCGGTAAGCCTGACGAACGAGGGGCCGCCATCCCAGTTCCCCTCCAGAAGGATCCTTCGGGGGCAGCGGGCAGGGGAGTTGCGCGCAGACCCGAATACTTTGGGGGGCTCCTCCTTGAGGTATCGCAGTATGGGGGCGGCGATCCTCTCGGGGGTCTTTATCAGAAGAACTCCTCCTCCATTGAGGCCTACTCGGTACCCAAGGGCTGCCGCTGCTTCTGCGGCAGTTGCCAGGGCAAGGCACGTAGCGTGGGTGGGGATGGGGATGTGGACGGAGTCGGCCGCCTCGCTGGACCTCTGGGTACTTCCGTTGTCGTTGGTCGCCAAAGCCGCTTGCGCCGCGACCTGGAGCGCTTCAATGGGGGAGTCAGCGGGGGTCAGCCAGTGCGTCCCTCTGCTGGGACGACAGCGAACTACGTGGTGGTAGAGTGGCTCTAGTTCTACCCTTGTGAGGGTCTCATCCCTGGGTATGGGATGCCTTGGTGGTGGCCCACTCCGCGTCTCCAGTCGGTTGGTCGTTCCCTTCTAACGTCTGCTGCCACCTTGTGATATGTGCGACTATGGCATCGTTTCGCTGCTCCGGCGCGAGTATGTGCAGTGCGTCGCTGGTGTCCGCGCCTCTGCCTCCCCAATGCACTACTACGGATGGTGGGATCACGGTTCTTTGGGGGTGGTCTGTTATGTCGAATTGCGCCGCCGCTAGTTGCACCAGGGGGGGGATGCTTCCTGTTATCACCGGGTTTCCTATGGGGACCAGGTGCGTGATCATGTTCGTGGCTCGGTATCCCCATTGTGCGTTGGCTATGGCTATCAATTCAGTTGGGTCGGGGCCTCCTGGCGTCGGGGCCCCTTGCCCTGTCAGAGCCAGGACCCTGCGCGGGCCCTCTCCCGAGCCTGCTGCCGCCAGTGCAGCTTGGATCTGAGACGCGTTGGCATCTGCTATGAGGACGGTGGGGGCAGTGGCCAGTCCCTCCTCTGAGGTTGTCCTGCTGCACACATTCCTTGATCTGCTCGTAGGCGCTAGGGCCGGCCATCGCTATGGTGGTGCCCGTGCAGTCCGCATGCCTGTCTCCTAGTAGTGGCTTCTCCTGGTGGGTGTCTGGCTAGGATGGAGGCCCACCTGGACTGCGCAATGACTGGAGTTGAGCGCATCCTTTCTTGCCTGGAGGGAGGAGCCGGGGCATTGCTGCCTCCCGGTCCACCTTCGTCAGTGCGGTCAGGGGGCGTGCTCTCATTGTCATGATCATAATCCGCCTCGTGGTCCACCTCCATCTCTCCTGGTTGTGATGGGGGCCGCCTGCGGACCGCTACGTGCTCATGGATTCTTTGCATGTCCCGGACTGTCATGTCGGTGTTCGGTCTGCGTATGGTGACCAGGTCAGCCCTTAGGCAGTCCAGTTCCGAGGCTAGTGACAGAGCCGCCGCTGCCAGCTCGCTGTATGTGATGGGGGGCCTTATTGGAGCCAGGAGCCCGTCTCTGCGCTGCAGCGTTGCCTGTGCTTCGTTGGGGGGTGGAGACCCCGGAAGTAGTGCTGCGACGCTACCTCTGTCGTTGGCTCTGCAGTACGGGCATCGAATGGGCATGGAGTTTCTTCCTTCTCGGAATACTCCAGGCTGGCTCAGTCTCCATTGCTCGAGGCACTGTTTGTGGAACCGATGTCCGCAGAGGACTAGGGCTTCCGCGACTCCGCTGAGCTCCCCAGCGCAGATGGCGCAAGTTTGCTCCCCTTCCCCGGTGTCCCATCCTGGCCTCTGTTCTGGCTCGCCGGCTATGAGGACTCCTTCGGCGTCGCCAGGTGGATCGGATGAGTTGGCGATGGCTGGGCCTAGGCTTTCTATAAGGAGCCTAGCGGCTGTGGCTGCATCCTCCTCGGTTAGACATGCCTCGAGGCCCGTGGTGCGGAGAAGGAGGCGTATCTGCCTGTTCCCGAACGGGGAGTAAGCGTCTGGGGGCTGCTCCCCCCCATTCACTCAGCATGCCTCTGATGTCTTCGGGGGTGTGTATTTCTGCTATCTGTAACCACCCGGTCAGGACCTCGATTGGTCGGATGTCGATGCTCCGCACCTGTAGTACAGGCCGTAGGAGGGGGGTGTAGTGCGGAGCCAGGCAAATCCACATGGCCCTTGCCATCCAGCTTCCTGGTTCCAGTTGGGCCCTGGTTTCTCTGAGCAGTCCCTCTGCAACCGCCTGGGCTTCGGCGCCGCTGAAGGAGGTGCGGTCTATGCACTGTTGTCTGGATCTGCCTGAAGCCGCGTCGTCTCTTTGCGTCGCGTCTAGTGCCTGGATGAGGGCGTCCAGGGTGTCTCCTCTGCTTAGCGCCTGTAGGGGCGGTCTGGGGTTGCTGCTAGTGTCCTCGCCGAGGATCTGCCTGATGTCCTCGTGCCATGGTGTGGTGGCGTTCTGTCCTCTCACTCCGGAAGGGGAGGTGGGTTGCCGACCTCCTGCTGCGCCGGTCCCCGTGGTGCCACTCCCGGCGTTGACCCTGGCATTTCGTGTGCGCATCCCGCGTTCCACCGCGTCCCTGCTGTTAGGATTGCCTCCTGGAGCTGACCGCGTGGGTCGAGCCAACTCACGGTGCGTTCCTGGAGATCAGGGTCGATGTATCCCCCCGGGAGGGGGGCTGCAATCGTTCTTCCTGTCTGTCGGGATAGGGCAGCTGCTACTAGCCCGAGGCGGCGGTGCGCCCCGTCTGGCGAGGCGACGCCCATCTGGTGCCACCGCGAGGCCGCGCGCGTGACTAGGGAGCGTGGGGCCCCCGCGGCCTCGAAGACGCGTTCTAGCGTGGCTCTTCCGTCTTCCGACGTTGAGCCCCAGATGAACGGGGCCAGGAGCCGGCCCCAGGTCATGTTGGCGGGGATGCTGTCGTTCGCTACTCGGGCGCGGATCTCGAGGATCTCCTCAAGCACGCGTCGTGCGTTGCCCTCGCTTTCCGGGGGGGGGCTGGGCACGCGGTCTCTGCTGTTGTCTGTCGACCGCCTGTGCCTCGCTTTCTTCTCTCCTTGTGTCCCGCTGGTCGTTCCCGCGGGCCACGGGGGCGCCCGCCCCCCGTGCCCTTGTGCGCAGAGCGATTGCGAGGCGCGTCGCTTCTCCGCGAGGGCTGCCTGGCGCTAGACGGTGAGCAGCGATTCTCTCCTCCCTCCTGGCCGCAGCTATGAAGGTTGCGCAGACCACCTCTGTCGCTTCGGCGCTTGCACCCGAGGCCTCGACGGAGGCCCTGCCCGCGGGGGTGAAGGTGAAGGCTTGGTCCAGGAAGGTGCCCCCTATTTCTCGGCGGAGCCATGCCGCGTCTTCATCCGGGAGACCTTCGAGACACTGTCGGTATCTTGCTCTAAAGTCCTGTGCACTGGGCGCGGCGTTTGCCAGAGCTGGGGGTTGAGCTGGCAGGGCCGCGGCGGGGACTTGGGCAAGGCATCCAGGCACCCACTCGCGAAGCAGTCTGCCGAAAGGGTGTTCCCTGATGATATATTGCATGTGCGACACTGTCTCCATGACCCACCCCAGCGGGGCGCAACAAAGTCTGGCGAAGGCGCCCGCGGCCACTCTCATCGCCGGCTCGTCTCCCACTCTTGCGTCAACCACGGAAATCGGGCATGCCCCTCTGCCTTCAGTCCTTCCGCTGTCCAGTGCCATCTCGGTCATGTGGCCCCATGCCGCAAGTAGTTCCGCAATCAGCCATGACGGGGAGTAGCTGGTGGTCTCCGGTGGGAGGTTGGGGGGGGCCGATGTGCCTTGTGATGGGGGGCGTATCGAGCCCCCACTCTGGCCAGTTGGAGGGTGAGTTGTGTACCTAGTAGGTCCAGAGGATGGCCGGGGGCTTCAAGGTTGTCTGGGTGGAGCCCGTCCAAGGTGGTCACCCAAGGGGTAGCTAGCCTACGGCAGTGCAACTGGGGCCGTCTTGATCCCGCGTGAGCCAGCAGCCGCAGCATTCGCATCTGGTGCTGGGGCGGAAGAAGCCCCCGAACCTTATCATGCAGGATGTGCTGTTAATGGGCCAGGGTCCTTCTGGAGTGTCGCGGCCCTCGCGCGTGGGTCGGCTTATGCCGGGAGTGTGCGGCCCTGCGCCAGGGATGGCGGGGGTGGCCCAGCCGCCCTGCCCCGTGCCGTGCTGCGCCGCGGATAGGACGTCCGCGCCAGCGTCGACCCAGTGCCCCCTACTGATTGCCCACTGTCTGACTTCGTGGTGGTCCGGAAAATGCGCCGCGTTACGGCGGTGCTCGTGGATCAGATATCGGCGCAGTCTGGACTTATGCTCTGAGTTCGTGCCGGCTGGGCTCGCGCCAGCTGCATCTGGGGCGGCGTCGCGTCGCCATCTGGATAATCCGAGGAGGGATGGAGGGGGAGAAGCCTTCCGATGGGTCACCCACCCCTATGTCTGCGTAGAGGGCAGCATGGCGCAATATGTCGTACTCACTCTCGGCCGCTATGATTTCTTCCTGAGTTGGTTCGTCGTAGTCCCGGCTCTCTGCTTCGATATCAGGGTCCTGTGACAGGCTCGCGTAGCGGAATGCTAGCACCTGAACCGGGTCCGGGCCCACCCCGCCGAGCCTGGCCTCGTGGTCAGATCCTGTGATTGACCAGACCAGCCAGGAGAGGTCCAGCTCGGCCATTGCCGAGGCGCGGTTGCGGAGGCTTCTTGGGGTTTCCTGTTCCGCATGCACCCTGTGGCTGTGGCTTACCCTGAGCGGGCACTCGCCACTCCCTGCTGTGGAGAGGCCTCCACTGACAGCCGCATGCCACGGGGGGTGACGGAGCCAGCAGAAGCCTACTCGGTTTTCCAGGCCCACGCACATCGTTCGGTTGCGGGGTGGGCACCTGGGGGTATTTCTCCACGGACCCTCCATAGGTACGTGATGTTCCAGGAGAGCCGCCAGTGGGCCACCTCTCATGGTGCACCTAGAGCCCACGACTCTCGGGGCCAAGAGAGGGGTATCAGCGTCGCGGGATACCCCGCGCCTAGATGGTGGGGGGCCTATGGTGGGGCGCGCCCCCTCCGTGCCTAGTCACGGTCACCCTTGCCCCCGAGTTGTGCGACCTTGAGCCGGGCGGGGGAGCAGGAGAGAGACCGGGGGGGGGGCGATCGGGATCCTTCGACCGTGAGCGGCTGATCCGTTGCTGATCTCGTCGGCGTCATCCCAATCGTGGGACGCTTCGCTGTCAGAGGTGCTCCGAGGTCGCGTTCCCTCGGGGGCCACTCCCAGCCGGTGTCGCCCCCGCGCTCGCCGTCCACCCCGTATCCCGTCGGGCCCCATTGCTGCCGTTCGCTGTCCACGCCGATTCCGATCGGGTCGAATGGCACCGCGGGGGAAATCTCCACGTCCTCGGCCGCGCCAGCCCTGGGCAGTGGGGTCGGGAAAGCCGTGGAAGGAACATGGCGAGAGGCGGGGGGTGCATCATGTGGGGGCACGACTCCGTCGACGCTGGACAGATCCAGCGGATTGCTGGGCGGCGCGGCACTTGCCTCCTCCGCGGGGGCTGGAGGACCCCGCGTCTGTGGGGTCACTTCTTCGGTGCCCCCTGCTGCCCGTAATTCTCCTTGGCAGTCCGGCGTTGCCAACGTCGCTCCTCGGAGCCTGTCTGGGGGGACTTCTGGCCTTCCGTCAATGTCCGTTTCGTTCCTCGGCATTGCACTCGGCATGGGGGCACTGCCCCGAGCCGCAGCAACCGAGGAACCTACAACCGGATGGGGGGCGTGTCCATGCACGGTTGGACGTTCGCCCTGTGCTGAAGGAGGAGGAGGAGAGGAGGAGACGCAGCCGATAGCCGCTCAATCTGGTGAGTTGAAGGAGGAGGAGGGAGGATCGGCCCTCTGCGCTGAGCGGTCTGGGACATCTCTGACTGATCGCTCCGCCGCACCCTGCGGATGATCTGTAGTCGCCGCTGGGGGGATCTGTTCGCCTGTGCACTTGGCGGAGGGACTATGTTGCCTCCTTCAATGGATTCGGCTCGACTTTCGTCGGGCAAACCCTCCACTGCCGTCTCGCAGTTCCGTGCCAGGGCTTCATTCCCTGCCTCAGAGGGCAGGGTGGGGCCCGCTGCTCGGGTCACACGAGAACTGTCCGCCTCCCCGCGTGGGGGGCACGGGATCTGAGCTGCGCCCATCGCAACATCAGGGAGCGCCCCTTCCCCCACTGGTTGGGCGTCGCCCTCTGCTGGGCAAGGGGGAAGATGCAACCGTAGCTGGCATCGGTCCTGTATCAGCCGCACCTGAATGTGAGGGCTGCTCCCTGCGGGGGCCCTGTGGATCGATCGATCGCAGTGGTTGGGCACCCGTGCCATGCACCGCACAATCTCTTCCCTCATCCCCTCTGTCCGGTGGATCAAGCATCGCCTGGGCCGCGGGCGTCGCCAGCGTCCCGGTGGAAATCGCGAGCGAGGTGTAGTGAAGCGGTGCGGCCCAGGGGCAAGGGGGCGACGCGGCGTCCGGGCGCCCCCTTGAGCGCGGGAGACTGGCCCGAGGGAGCCAGGCCCGCAGGTGGCTTGAGCCAGGCTACGGACTTGAGCCCGGCTACGGAACCTGGCGGGGATACGCGAAGCGTCCCGAATGTATGATTAATGCGGAGCGATCGCACGCACATCGTATTCTTTGCAGAGGATGGCAGGGGGTATACGCGTTGGACTGGGATGGTACGCCTCCATATATATATATATATATATATAGGATGGACGATGGGGCAGAACCATATGTAAATTACAATGCGAAGAAAGGGGGCGGATAATCCCAGGAGGGGAGCGTGTTTTTTGGAGGGAGGGGTAAAGCATATAATATACCTGGTGCAGTAGACGTTGTGTAATCTATGATGTGCTCTATCGGCTGTTCAATCTATGTGGTGCAGTCGTTGTGGTGCAATGACTTGTGTAAACGAGTTGACAGATCCCACGCTCTTACAAACATCCCACACACCCACCCGCAACTTGGCTTGCATGCAAAAGCCATGCGGCGGCGATTGCGATGAGTGCTTGGCGTTGGCTGGTGCATCTCTGCGGCCGCGCTAGCCCGCGCACGCTCGCGCGCACAGTGGCCAGCTAGTTTGGCGCGAGCGACGCGGCAGCGGCGGCGATGACCTCTGGGCACTTCTGGGCGGGCACTTCAGTGCGAGTCGGTGACTTGGGCGGGCGCGGTATCATGGCGACACTGACAACGGTACACACGGCGGTGGTGACGATGATGAGGCCGATGGTGGCGCTGACGACGGCAAGGCCAATGACGGCGCCGATGTTGATCACGCCCGCTGGTAACGATGACGATGTTCTCGCGTCGGCGATGATTTTTTTTGACAAAAAAAACTGACATGCGCGCGTGGCCGGCGCGCGAGAGCGGCCCTCGTGGTATTACTTGGCGCGGACCGTGCCCCCCCGTCACGTGCACAAGGCCGTCCGAATGTTTTCGGCATGCGGCGCGAGAGGCCCGTTTGGAAAAATTCAACAGCAATGTTGAAACATCGATGGTTTTCTTCCGGATTCGCAGGAGCGCGAACGCAAGTTTTTTTTTTTTTGAGAACCACTGTTGCAAAACCATATATGTATACATATGTGTGGCTTCGGGACAGTAGGTTTTGAACTCCTTACGGAACCAGGTTTTTAAAGGATTTTGGGATGCGCGCGCGACGACGCGAGCGTGTGTATTTCGTTCCGTTTTTTGCAAAAGGGATTCTCCCGACGGCACGCGCGCAAGGGCGTCCGAGCGAGTTCGACAAGCGCGCGCGAAGGGCCCGTTCGGTTGCAGTTTACGACGCGGTTTAAGAATGTGCACGAGCGCGCATTTTTGATGTGAGACCATGTGGTTCTATATGTTTTTGGCCACCCGGTGTGGAACTCCTTACGCAACCTACGGTTTTTTGAAGGAGTCTTTAGGAAAGGGAAAATCTATGTTGTGAAATTGATTTTTACTCATGATCCGACACGCCCCACGCTCTTGCAAACATCCCACCCACCCACACGCAACTTGGTTTGTAAAACCTCTTAAGACCGACTACGACGACACCGACGACACCGACTACGACGACACCGACGATGTCTCCGACGACTTCGACGACGACAACGACGCCGACAACGACGAAGACGACGACGACGCCAACGAAGACGACGACGAGGGAGGAGGAAGGGCGACGACGGCGACAACGACGACAACGACAACGACGAAGGAGGAGGGAGGACGGCGACGACGCGAACGACGAAGAAGGAGGAAGGACGGCGACGCCGACGACGACAACGACGAGGGAGGAGGGAAGACGACGACGACAACGACGACGACGACGACGGCGACGAAATAGGAGGGACGACCACGAGACGCCGACGACGGACGACGACGACGACGACGAGGGAGGAGGAGGAAGGACGACCACGGCGACAACGACGACGGAAACGACCACGACGCCAAAGAGGACGGCGACGACGAACACGAGGAAAGACAGAGGACGACGTAAGCGACGACGACGACGACGACAACGCGGGAGGAGGGAGGACGGCGACGACGACGACGACGACGACGACGCAAGAGCGCGCGCGCACGCTTTTGTTGAAAATCCGTGTTGCGAGACCTTGTGTTTTTGCAGGTTTCTTGGACACACGATTTTGATATACTTCCGAAACCGATGGGTTTTGAAGGTTTTCAGCATACGCGCGCGACGACGCGCGCGTCTGCACTTCGTCCCATTTGTTGCAGAGGATTCTCGCGACGGCACACGCGCAAGGGCGTTCGACAGATTTCGACATGCGCGCGCGAAGCCCGTTTGGTAGCACTTTGTGAAAATCTTGAAAAACCTATGGTTCCCCTAAGATTTCGCAAGGGCTCGCGCGTAAGCTTTTCAGCAAGGCAATGTTGCGAAACCCTTTGTTTTTGTATGTTTTTGGGGAACTCGATTGCGAAATCCTTCCTGCACCGAAGGTTTTTCTAGGATTTCGGCATGCGCGCGCGGCGACGCGCGCGTGCACTTCGTCTCGTTTTTTGCAAGGGATTCGCGAACAAATGTTATGTTAGAACAACAAATGTCACCGCATAGTGTTTTTTACCAGGGACCCTCAGGGGGGGGGACCCGGTTGGCCTGGGACATTCTGATTTCATATTTAGGATGGACATGTGGTCATAATCAGATGTGATTTAAATACCCGAAAGGGGGACCGATAACGCCGGGGGAGAGGTAGAGTCGATTCTGCTTTTAGAAAAGAGAATTCACTTTGACCGTCTTGAAGCTGTCCTCTCCACTGCTCGTGCAAACATCCCATCCTCCCACCCGCAACTTGGTCGCAAGACCTCTTTAGACAAGACCGTGACGGTAGGTACCACATGGCACGTGGCCACGACAGCGACGCCGACGACGACAGCGACAACGACGACGACGGCGCCGCCGACACCGACTACGACGACACCGACGACGTCTCCAACGACTTCGACGACGACAACGACGACGACGACGACACCGACGACGACGACCGACGACGACGACGACGAAGACAACGACGACGACGACGACGTCGAACGAAGACGACGACGAGGGAGGAGGGAGGACGACGACGGCGACAACGACGACAACGACGACAACGACGACAACGACGAGGAGAGGGAGGACGGCGACGACGCGAACGACGAAGAAGGAGGAAGGACGGCGACGCCGACGACGACAACGACGAGGGAGGAGGGAAGACGACGACGACGACAACGACGACGACGGCGACGAAATAGGAGGGACGACGACGAGACGCCGACGACGGACGACGACGACGACGAGGGAGGAGGAGGAAGGACGACCACGGCGACAACGACGACGGAAACGACCACGACGCCAAAGAGGACGACGACGACGAACACGAGGAAAGGCAGAGGACGACGTAGGCGACGACAACGACGACGACGCGGGAGGAGGGAGGACGGCGACGACGACGACGACGACGCAAGAGCGCGCGCGCACGCTTTTGTTGAACATCCGTGTTGCGAAACCTTGGGTTTTTGTAGGTTTTCTGGACACACGGTTTTGAAATCCTTCCGAAAACGATGGGTTTCGAAGGATTTCGGCATACGCGCGCGACGACGCGCGCCTGCATTTCGTCCCCATTTTTTGCAGAGGATTCTCGCGACGGCACACGCGCAAGGGCGTTCAACAGATTTCGACATGCGCGCGCGCGCGAAGCCCGTATGGTAGCATTTTGTGAAAATCTTGAAAAACCTATGGTTTTCCTAAGATTTCGCAAGAGCTCGCGCGTAAGTTTTTTTAACAAATCAATGTTGCGAAACCCTGTGTGTTGTGTATGTTTTTTGGATACTCGATCGCGAAATCCGTCCGACACCGAAGGTTTTTGAAGGATTCCGGCATGCGCGCGCGACGACGCGCGCGTGTGAACTTCGTCAATTTTTTGCAAGGGGTTCGTGAAACAGTCTTATGTTAGAACAAAAATGTCCCCGCGTATCGTTTTTTTTTACAAGGGAACCTCAGGGGGGTCGATACCGGCCCCTCAAGCATAGTGCAAATTCATATTTAGGATGGACATGTGGTCATAATCATATATGATTTACGTACCCGAAAGGGGGGCGGATAGCGCTGGGGGGAGGGTAGAGTCTATTCTTTGTTTAGAAAGGAGAATCAATGCTGGGCCATCTAACGTGGCGCGACCGGTGTGGTGCAACCTACGTTGTGCAATTCATGTGATTGTCTTGAAACTGTCCTCTCCACTGCTCGTGCAAACATCCCGCCCTCCCACCCGCAACTTCGTCGCAAGACCTCTTGAGACTGTGACGGTGGGTAACAAATGGCACGTGGCAGCGACAGCGACGCCGCCGACGACAGCGACACCGACCACGACGACTACGCCGACAACGAGAACGGCGACACCGACGAGGTCTCCGACGACTTCGACGACGACGACAACGACGACGACGACGACGACGACGACGACGACGACGACGACGACTGCGACACCGACGACGACGACGACGTCGACGCCGACGACGACGACGGTGACGACGGTGACGACGACGACGGCGACGACGACAGCGACGACGAGAACGACGACGACGATGTCGACGCCGACGATGACAACGACGACGACGCCGACGACAAAGACGACGACGACGACGACGTCGCTGACGCCGACGACGACGAGGGAGGAGGGAGGACGACGAATGCGACAACGACGACAACGACGAGGGAGGAGGACGGCGACGACGCGAACGACGAAGAAGGAGGGAGGACGGCGACGCCGACGACGACAACGACGAGGGAGGAGGGAAGACGACTACGACGCCGACGACGACGGCGACGAAATAGGAGCGACGACGACGAGAAGCCGACGACGGATGACGACGACGACGACGACGAGGGAGGAGGAAGGACGACCACGGCGACGACGACGACGGAAACGACGACGACGCCAAAGACGACGACGACGACGAGGAAAGACAGAGGACGACGATTGCGACGACGACGACGACGAGGGAGGAGGGAGGACGGCGAAGACGACGACGACGACGACGATGCAAGAGCGCGCGCACGCACGCTTTTGTTGAAAACCCGTGTTGCGAAACCTTGTGTTTTTGTGTTCTTGGGGCACCCGATTTTGAAACCCTTCCGAAACCGACGGTTCCTGAATGACTTCGGCATGCGCGCGCGACGACGCGCGCGCGTGCACTTCGTCCCATCTGTTGCAGAGGGTTCTCGCGACGGCAGGCGCGCATCCGACCGAACGATTTCGACATCTTGTTTTGAACATCTTGATGATCTATGGTTTGCTTAAGATTTCGCAAGAGCGCGCGTGTAAGCTTTTTAAAACATCCATGTTGCGAAACCCTGCGTTTTTTGTGTGCTTGGAAACTCGATTTTGAAGTTCTTCCAAAACCGAGATCTTTTGAAGTGTTTCGGCATGCGCGCGCGACGATGCGCGCGTGAGTACCTCGTCCAATTTGTTGCATGAGATTCTTGAAAACTTATGACTTTTGCTAGACGGGAGCGCGCGCAAAATACTTTTGCAAAGGATGGCGGGGGGGTCTCTACCGGCCTGGCTGGGATAGTATGAATCCATGTTTAGGACGGACGAGTGTGCAGAATCATTCGTAAACTGCAATACGAAAAATGTACTGTTAACTCCGGGGGGGTAGAATCTATTCTAGTTCTTTTATGAAAGAGAATCTATGACGAGTACTATATGCGGCGCAGCATGCGCTGTGCAAAATATGTGGTACAGTCTATGTTGTTGTGCAACCTGTGTGGTGCAACATACGCAGTGCAATGTATGTGGTGCACTATATGTGGTGTGATCCACCCTGCCGGATTTGAAGTTGTCAACTCCACTGCTCTTGCAAACATTCCACCCACCCGCCCGCAACTTGATTCGCAAAACCCATGCGCAGGCGACTTCGATGAATGCTTGGCGTTGGCTACGGTGGCGCTGACCGCTTGGCCCTTTCAGCAGGCACTTCAGCGAATCGGTGATGGGCGGGCGCGGTATCAAGGCGACGCCGACAACGGTAGACACGATGATGCGAATAGCGATGGTGGTGACGATGGTGGCGCTGACGACGGCAAAGCCAATGACGGCACCAATATTGATTACGCCCGCCGGTGACGATGACGATGTCCTCGCGTCGGTGATGAGGGTTTTGGAAGGAGTTCGGCGTGCGCGCGCGGCCGACGCACGCAAGTGGCCCGCGTGGTCTTATGTAAAACGGATCGTGCCTCCCAACACGCGCGCAAGAGTGTTCGAGCGATTTCGACAAGCGCGCGCGAAAGGCCAAAGGTGGTAGCATGTCGTGCACATGTTGAAAGCCTATGTTTTCATTCGGAATCGCCAGAACGCGGGCGTATTTTAGTGTTGAAAACACGTGTTGCGAAACCATGTGTATTATATGTTTTCGGGGTACTCGATTTTGGAATCCTCACGCAACCTTAGGTTTTTTATTGACGGATTTCGGCATGCGCGCGACGACGCGCGCGTGTGCACGTCGTCTAACTTTTGCAAAGGATGCTTGAAACGGAAGATTTCGGATAACCGAGTGCGCGCGAATAGTATCTGTTACAAAGGATGAGGCGGCGAGTGAACTCCGGCCGGTCTGCTTGGGGTGGTATGAATTCCTGTGTCGGACGGACGATGGGGCAGAATCGAATGTACATTGCAATGCACAAAGGGCACCATTAAGTCCGGAGGGGAGGTAGATCCAAATTCTGTTTTCGAAAGGAGAATCAATATGGTGCGCAATCTATGTTGCGAAATCTGTGGTGTGCTATCTATGTGGGCGGCGACGAGGCGCCGACGGCGACAACATGTCCACCGGACCGCCACACCTGTCCAGACGACGAGCGGAGACGAGGCGGCGCTGGGGCGGCGACGGCGACAACATAGCCGCCTGACCGCCACGCCTGCCCAAACGACGGGCGGCGACGAGGCGGCGACAGGGCGGCGCCGGCGGCAACATGGCCGTCAGACAGCCACACTGGCCCAGACGACGGACGGCGACGGGGCGGCGACGGCGACAACATAGCCTCCAGACCGCAATACCAGCCCGGTTCCTCAGAACAGCAATGCCCGAGGCATCTTGGGCATGTCAGGGCTTCTCAGGAATAACCCCCGACGGCGAGGACGGCTTGAGCCGACGACTTTCCCCACCCATCAAAAGCAAGTGCTACGCCGACGACTGGAGGCTACAGTGCCACTGGGCATAGCGACTGGAGACTGGTTCTACACATGAGCGTATTCTTACCCTGGGCTCACGGATGCCGAACTATGGCAAGAAGCGTTCGCGCAGTGGCTGGGTCCTCTCCAGTATCCACTGAAGTGTTTGACATCAGCAGGGCGAGACAAGGCATGGTGGTGGACTTCGGTCGCCTAGAGCACTCCAGGACCCCATGCTCCTGTAGGCGGTGTGGGCAGGCTATGACAGTTGGCTTACGCACAGTGGCGGTCGATATCGATCAAGCGTTCGAGGCCTCTGCAGCAAGCTTCATTGTTCCAGCATGGGATGTTGTCGGATCAATGTGCTCTCCCCGTGATATTGGTCGTGACGCTGACATTTTTGCCGAGGGCCTCGCTTCCTGATCCGACGGGGCAAACTTTCTTTTCTCTCGGCTGGGCATACATACATACACGCGCACACACGCACCGTCGGAAAATTCATAAGCAGAAATCTCTACCCATCCGTGCGCCGAATTTCACGAGCCAAGCCGATCCGTGAGGCAACCGAGGCCCGACACGCAGCGAACAAGGATCTCATGTGCTCGGAGGTCTCTGGAGAAGGTCCGAATCATCCGAGCTGGTCATGGCTTTCGGGAGCGCCAGGTGCATCCCGATTCTGGTGAGCGGGATCCCTGCCGCTCGGAGTATTGCGGCGCGCGGCTGCCCGCGCGCAGGCCAGGTTTGGAGGCGGCCAGGGGGTCCGAGCTGCTCGGGCTCCGAGAAAATTTATCAAGAACGGCAAATCCATTCAAAATCTGTCGCCAGACACCTTCTGCGGTCCATCTAATGTAATTGTCCGCCACTGGGATCCGCTCGTGACGATTCTGGGTCCCGAAAACGGCCTCCAGAGACCGGACAAGGCGAAAAAGGGTAGAACCCAGCACCTTGAACCTGCCCCCTCCCTCCTGCTGGCTGGGCCCCCCCACCCCCTCCTGCTGGCTGGAACCAGTATGGTGGCGCGCACAGGGGGGTAGGGGGAGGGGGAAAAACGTCTTAGAAAGAGGCTGCTTCTTAGAAGGCGCCGGCCCTACAGCTATAGATATGGCCCGCGCCTTCTAAGGAGCAGCCTCCGTCTAAGAAGCCCTCCACCCTCCCCCATACCCCCTCTGCGCGTGGCCGATTAGCACCCCCGCCGGCTCCATGGGCAGGCCGCTGCGGGCTGATAGAGGCTACTGGGCTGAGGCTCGAACTGCCTCGCCGCCGGGAGGAGGCGGGCCCCTCCCACGGGGTGGCCGTCCTCGAGGGCGACGGCGACGACGACGACCACACAGGCCCCAGCCGAAGCTCCACCTCTGAGGCCAATACCCCCTGAGTGATCCTCGTCGTTTGATTTTCGGGGTCGACGCTCGGGTCTCAAGCCGCCGTTCGCCAAGATCTTGGCACCCCTGGCACGCTCTCTACAAGGCGCAGCTGGTGGAAACCACCCTGGGTCTCGACAACGTCCGACAACTTTCTGAAACTTCCCCCCCTGAGCCTACCTCCCCTACTCACGTTCCCCCCCCTTAAGCTCCCCCTCTCTTCCGCGCCCCCCCCTCCCTCGAGGGCTCTCGTGGGCCTGACGTTTTTCCCCTGGCGAGATCTCGGGGTGCCTCGGCGCCGTGCTGTCCTTTTCCTTGGGATCGGCAATTCCTTCGGGATCGAGTGCCGTCAGGCAGCGATCGAGCGAGCGAGGCATCCGATATCTTGATTCGCTGAATCCTACGAGGACCAGGTCAAAATCGGGCCATGATAAATCTGGCCTCTGTGGTCTGGCGGTTCTGGAGGATGTTTCGGGCGCCCCAGCCGTTCCAGAGCGCTCCAGAAAGCCTTGAGAACGCCCCAGAATGCTCTGCAACGATTTATCCTGGTCCTAGCCCCGCCCGACATACGTGGTCCCCAGAAAGCCCGACACCTTCCCCAGGGCTGGCCACGGCGGCCAACTGCAATACAAACCGAGAGTTTCGACTAGTGGATATCTCCGCGCATGCTAAGACTGGGACGCCCACGCACAACACGAAGGTCGTGTATGCACCCACGGTTGTGGGTACAGTACTCGTCGCTGCAGAGGCTATCGCAATACACCTGATGGCCTAGCGCTGAACGGTGCTGCTCTGTCGGGGCAGACAAGCGTGCACTATCGGAGTCGCTTCTCGACGGTCCCTGGGCCCGGCGATGGCACCCAGAGGCCGAGAACTGAGACGAACCTCCGTGCTGAGGTCTCCAATGCATTGGGAGTCTGGGATTGTGAGCCCCCTGGGGCGGCACGGCAGGGAGGCGCGCGTCCTGCGCGCCCCACTCGTCGCCGCCGCACATGCCGGAGCCAACTTGCCTCCGCCGGCTGGGCGCGTATGATGCGGCGCCGCTGGCCAAGTGCTCATTCCCTTCGCCTCGCTCGCTCGCTACCCAGGGCCAAGTCAAAGGATGATGATGAGGAGGAGGAGGAGGAGAACGGAGGAGAGGTGGAACAGCAAGAGGGGCGATGGGGCGCCAACCTGTATAAAGGCCTGGCCGGCTTCAGCGTTTTATCTCAGCTACCCTCTTCGTCTTTCCGCCCTCCGGCGTCCCCCTCAGCCCCTTCAATTCATTTTGTATTGTGCTCACTGCTTCCTGCTTCTGCTCGTGCTTTGTCCTCCCCGCCCTCCCACCCTGGTACTTTGAATCCGAGTCTCCAATCCTCCCTCACCGCCTCCGCTCTCCCCCCACTTTCTTCTCACCGTTCGTTCTCGCAATCGCTCTCACCGCCTTTCGCCCTGCTCATCCCCGCGCCCTCATCCTTCTTCTCCTCCTTCTTCTCCTCCTCCTCCTCCTCTGCCTTATCATGATCCTGATTATGATGATGATGATGATCATCATCATCATCATCACCATCATCATCATCATCATCAGTATCATCATCATCATCATCATCATCATCATCATCATCATCATCATCATCATCATCATCATCTTCATCATCATCATCATCATAATCACCATCAGTATCGTCATCATCACGGTCATCATGATGATCATCATCATGATCATGGGCATGATCATGATCGTCATCATCAACAGCATCAGCATCAGCAACAGTATGATCATCCTCAGCTTACTCATCATCATCATCATCATCATCATCATCATCATCATCATCATCATCAGTATCATCATCATCATCCCCATCATCATAATCATCATCATCAGCATCAGCATCAGCATCGCCGACACCACCACCAGCACCAGCACCAGCACCACCATCAGCAGCACCATCACAGCATCACATACCTTTATGATCGACCTCATTGTCCCACTCTGTCCTCCCCATCACCACCATCATCATCATCATCATCATCAGCATGGCCATCATCATCACCATCATCATCATCAACAACAACATCATCACCATGATAATCCTCTATCATCCTCATCCCCCTCCTAATCGTTCCTCCTATTCCCTTTCCTCTCCCTCATCCTCCCATTGCTTCCTTATCCAATGCCCACCTCTTCCTGAACATGTAACTCCGTCTTCTTATGCGGACGCTTTTCTCCTCCTCCCGCCCTGCCCGTTCTCGTCCTCCTCCTCCTCCTCCTCCTCCGTGTCCTCCTGGTCCTAATGGGCATCACGCTCCAAATGTTCCGCTTGGGTGAGTTCCGGTTGGGCATGCACCCGCGTGAACACGCCAAGATGCCCAAACTAGTACGGCCACTCCTTATCATACTCCCACCTGCTACTGTACCTCCTCTCCTCTGCCTCCGTCCCTTCCTCCCGCGACGCAGGCCGCCACGAGCGGCACTTATGCCGCGGTCGTCGCTAGCAGTAACACTATAGCCCTACCACAATGACCCTGACACCCTTGACCCTGGAGTTCGCACCCGTGCGCTCTAGTCCTAACTAATCGGTAACACTGCCCTTAACACCCTACCTCTAGCACCCTCACGCCCGAATACCCGAACCTCAGCCCCCCAATCCAAACACCCCAGACCTCACACCATCACCTTGACACCCCAACACTAAACCTGCATCCGAACCCTGAACACGAACCCTATCCCAGACAACATCAACTTGATTCTACCGCCTTGACGCAAACACTAGACCCCTAAACGAACCCTGACACCCTTAAGCCCTTCTCATCAGAATTAGCCCTGACTGTAACATCGTAGCGTTGACCCTCAGACCTCAGCGTAAACACCCGTGCCCAAACACCCTAACTTCAGCATCCTAGTCCTCTCCCTGGTGACCCGACTCCAGCACACTAACCCTAATCACTTAACCCCTCATTCTAACACCTTTACGCCTTCAAACTGACACCCTCGCCCATACCCTTCTGCCCGTAATCCTTAGCACCAGTCCAAACCCTGACACCCAAATGTTTATACCCTAGCACTAACAACAAACCTGCAAAACATACAGCCTGGTCGTAACACGGTAAACCTAACACCAGGACGAAGTCAACACTTAACGCCCTAATCCAACTCGTACCAGCCTGACTCCAACACCGTGGCCCTAACCGCATCACCCTAAGCATGCCACTTCAGTTTTCGCACTGTAAGCATGAAACCCCTTGGCAAACTAGCCCTGAGCATTACCCCTGACCCTAGCACCCTAAGTTTGGACCATACGGTGACAGCCTTGATCCGAACACCCTGGCTATACAGTCCTAGCCCTAACCCCAACACCCTGACCCGAAACACTGTCCCAAATCTACAAGTCTACCACCATAATTCCTGACACGCTAACCCTGATGATACAAACACCAGAGAAAAAAAAAACACCAATCACTGGATGGCTTGAAAATTTGGCAGGCACCATGCCTGGCCGCAGTTTCGCCGTAGGGCCCCAAGAAGCGTCCCAAATGCTGGTTCCTTGTAAAATCGAGAAAGGTTGTGGCATTCTCACCTTTTTTCCCATGTCCGGAGGATGGGGTTCTTGTTATTCTCTGACCGCGCCGGATGTCCCCCCTCCCCTCCTCCCAATCTGCAGATGATGATGGTGAAGATGCAAGAGCATGATGACGATGATGAATGATGACGAACGATGGAAGAGTATGATGATGACGACGACGATGATGAGGATGATGATGATGATGATGGTGGTGATGATGGTGACGATGAGTAGATGATGAGGAGGTCTCGAGCGGTTTGCTGTTTTTTGCATTCCTAAGGGGGGGCGACCAAGGGTATTGCACGGCCTCCGTTCGCGCCAAAATGGCGGGGATGTCTCGAGCGGTTTGCCTGTTTGCATGCCCAACATCCTCCGCGTTCGGAGCAGAATTGGAGGATGTATCGAGCGAGGCGCCTCCTAAGGGGGGCCGCCAGGGGTATTGCACGGCCTCCGTTCACGCCCAAGTGGCGGGAATGTCTCGAGCGGTTTGCCTGTTTGCATGTCCAACATCCTCCGCTTTCGGAGCAGATTTTTAGGAACGAGGCGCTCATGTTCGCCCCCCAGGGGGGCCAGATTTTGAGGATGTCACGATCGGTTTGCCTGTTTGGGTGGCCAGACTCGTGGGCACAGATTCTCCCCAGGATGCCACAGGAGGCCCCAGCAGGCTCCAGGAGGCCCCAGGAGGCCACATGAGGTCCCAGGAGGCCCCAGGAGGCCACAGGAAGACTCAAGAGGCCACAGGATGTCCCAAGAGGCTCCAGGAGGCCCCAGGAAGCTCCAGGAAGCCTCAGGAAGCCACAGGAAGCCGCAGGAGGCCACAGGAAGCGCCAGGAGGCCCTGGAAGGCAACAGGAGGCCCCGAGAGGCCCCAGGAGCAGAAGGCCTCAGAAGGCAACAGGAGTGGCTCCAATCCCATGTGTTTTACGTATGCTCCTACAGATTGGGCCTCACCTGGAGCACGAATCCTTGATGTTATACGTATGTTTCTATGTATTGTCCTTCTCCAGTGTATACAATCCTAAATGTTTTACGTATTTTCATATAGTTTGGGTCTCCCCTGGGGCACCAATCCCTGGTGTTTTACGTGTGTTCCGATAGATTGCCCCTCTCCTGTGGCTCCAATCCGCAATGTTTTATGTACGTCTGTTCTTACAAATTGGGCCTCTCCTGGGGCACGAATCCTCCCTAGGATGTCCCAGGAGGCCACGCGAGGCACCAGGAGGCCTCAGGAAGCCACTCGAAGCCCCAAGAGGCCCCAAGAGGCTCCTGGAGGCCCCAGGAGGTTTCAGGAGGCCCCAGGAGGCCCAAGGCTCATGCGCAGAGACGCGCTCGTACTACTGAGACTCATTCATACTCCAATTCATTCGCAGTTAGATTCAGGACCAGACCGTCACAACTCAAGCCCGCTTGTATTCGAAAACTCTTGCGCCTAGACAGTCGCGGCGGACAGGTCCATGCGAATAGATGCACATGTGGGGAGCACTTCTTGCTTCCAATGTGATGCTGCAACGCCAATGTTTCCAATGTTTCTATGTGATGCTCCAATGTTCTTGTACTGCTGTTTCGGCGCGGCACGCCAACGTGTCTCTCTCACGCGGCGGCCAGAACCGCGACAACGGTGAGACTCGCCTGCCCAGCACGGGACGGCAGCCCGCAGACGCGCTCGTCGACTCGGCGGCAGCTGCTCCACGGTGCGCGGAGGCATCGGCTCCGCCGATTGAGGCGACAACCCAGCAAGTTGGGGGAGGAGCGGAGGACGACGAGGAGGAAGAGCACCGGGATGGAGGACACGGGGTCCGGAGGAGAAGGTGGGAAAGGTGGGAGAAGAGGAGGACGACGACGAGGAAGAGGGGCACGGGATGAGCTCTCGCAGGTGCGTAGTTACGCACCAGAAAGCGCACGGCACTCCGAAGGCGGTGGCTCGCAAGAACAAGCACTTCGGTACATCGTTACACTGGTGACCTCATCCAAGCCGTCAGCACGCCAGTCCTCTTGCATGACAGATGCTGCGATGCTGCAGACACGCGCTGGCTTAAGTTCTTGTTCTAGGAGCAGGGTAACATTTTCGTGCCGCTGTAACAACTCTGCCATATCATCATCCGGGGACGCGAGAGATCTAGGGTCATGCAGTTCCCATCCGAGCGCCGTGCTGTAGTGCAACTCGCGCAAGCGGCGCACCGCCGTCGATCTCTCAGCAATCTCAGTGACCAACTCCTTACGGACATCACCCACGCTGCGATTGCACCACATATGTTTCTGCGTCTTCCTGCGCTTCAGGGTTGACTCTGTCTTTGTCAGGCTTTCTTGGGCTTCGTCGTCAAGAGCAGGGCGGACGTCGTCCATAAGCTCAATCCACTGTGTGATCTTCGGGCACATGTGGACGTTCACACCAGTGAAAATGGCATCGTTGATAAGCCAGATGAAGAACGTCACAATTCCTGTCCACTGCGCGAACTTGTCCACCAACTTCGTTCCCTTCATGAGGATGTTCACTGCCTCCACCGTGCCGAAGGCGCCGTACACGTTGTTGAAGGCAAACCACCAGAGCGCCATGCCCTTATCGAGGGCCCCCTGGGCAGATATCTTCATCAATTGTGCCAGCTGCAGTGGGACCCACAAGAGGACAGACCACGGGTCTGTCCCAGCGACAGCTGCGGAGTGCACCCGGGACAGCTGCGCCAGAGAGTCGCCCTGTGCCAGGCCCGCCGATGCTGGCCTGCCCGGTGCTGCTGCGCAATACGGCGCCTGACACGTTGCGTTCGCCAATATGTCCCCCTCCAGGCTGAACTTCCGACCCGCCACCTGGGCGCCGCCGCAGAAGACCACGTGGTCTGGGCGCTGGCACTTGCACCCCGCACTGCGGAACCACCTGGACCACCTGCCGACGGCTCCCGCCACAACACCACACCTGAGAAACCTCGCCCGGACGGCGAGCGCGCGCGCCTCCGGCGCGCAGTACGGCGTGTGGCAGCCAGCGGTCTTGACGACGTTGCGCACGAGGAACTTGCGCATAGCGACCTGCACGTCCCCGCAGAACACCTTGTGGTCAAGACCGGTGCACTGGCACGAGGGTCCGGTCTCGACCTTGTCCAACATGGTTCTAGATCGCTCTTCCTCCCTTGGAACTGCATCGTGCACCGCGTCGCAAGTCTCTTGCAGTCGTGTGATGGCAGGGCCAGCTGCCTCAGCCTTTTCTCGCAAATCCTGTTTGAGAAAGGATTCCTCAGTGCAGAACTTGGTGGATGCTTCCCAGAGGTCTGACCGCTGGCCAAGGTGGACTCGATGACGTTGGTATGCAGCCTGCAGAAGCGATTCCCCAGGTCCAGAAGTAGGACCTGAGGTGTGATTCCAGAGCGCAGTCCATGCCTGCTTGCTGCGGTTGAAGATCGAAACCAAAGGATACATCATCTTCTCACCTGTACGGCCCACTGATGTGCCGAGCTTCGCCAAACGACCATCAACCAGCAAGCGGGCGATCTTCTCGTTCCCCAGATCTTCGCCGGTCATCAGCGTGCGCTCGCTGGTCGGCAGCGTGTCTTTGAAATCTTTGCACCGCTTGTCGAATGCCATCAGGGCCTCCCACCGCAGGATAGCCACAAACGCGCGCTGAACATCAGGTGGCGGTGCCCCATCTGGGTCCTCCAGCCCACCGACCGGCATGATCGACAGGTGGGCGGCGCTGATGTTGTGCACGCTCCGCAGCGTCGCCGCGAGCTGCTCCTTCAGGGCCCGCCGCTGCTGCTCGTCCCTCAAGGAGACCTCGCTGCCCTCGCCGAAAGTTCCGTCGAAGAGCTGCGCCTCGATGATCCCGGCGTTGCTGTAAAAGCCGTGGTGGCAGATGGTGCAGGTGCTCTTCATCAGGGCTCTCGCCTTGTCTGGGTTAGCCATCCTTTCGGCCAGGCAGGGAGTATGGCTCGAGTAGCCCCAGCGCGTCGGGCTGAACTGGACGTCGGGGCAATTCGAGCCTTTTGGCACCCAGCACCACGCCTTCCCGTCGCACGCGTGGCCAGCGAGGCAGGCGCAGCCATCTGGTGCCGCCACAGTGTCGTTCGCCAGCAGCATGTCCACGGTGCCGATCAGGGCCAGGCCGTAGTGCGGGCTGCAGACCTGCTCGTACATCTCCTCCACGCGCTCCTGGGCATAGTCGCGTGTGCAGCGGTGCGAGGTCGCGAACCAGTTTATGTGGACGTCTGGGCGCGCACACTGCGTTGCCGCGTAGTAGAGCAGCTGGTAGTATGTCGCCGCGACACCCATGGTGTCCACGGACTCGTCGATGCGCTCCACCGTGCACAATGCGAGAGAGTCGTATCGCTCGTACCGCTCCTTCTGGGTCCAGGGGCTATCTCGCAACGATGTCAAAGCATACTGCAGCATCATTACCGCGTTCCACTTCTCCCAAAGATCCCACGCGGTCGTCACAATCGACACCATTGCCATCGTGACTGCAAGCACAGCGGCCACGACCTCCTCCGACTCTGCATCAGACTCTGAGGCGGCGCCCTCACGCTGCGCCAACGATAGGTTCAGCAGCGTCGTAAGGTGCTTCGACTGTGCCCAGTCTGTGGCCACGAAATCTTTGGGCAGGTCCTGGAACGACCTATTCTCCCCAGCACCATTGACGAGGTCGCGGATGCCCGTCTGCCGCATTGCCGAAGCTGGGCCGAGGAGACACAGGCAGAGCACGAAAGCTCTTGCGCGGCCGCCGAAAGTAATACTCGTGCACATGCTGCCCGCAACTGCCGCCATTGGAGCGGTTACCAGGAGTTCAATAAAACCGAAATTCTCTAGCAACGGGAAGGCAACATATTAGATGAACGCCATCTTGAGCCAAATTGGCAACGGGGCATTCTCCCCTTTTGGGGCACCCGTCGGTTCGACACGGCCCAGGGGTTTCCAAGATAGACGACCTCAGAAAACCCGTCAATGGCTCAATACGGCCTCAATAAAGCCCCGCGACTGCCCGAAGAGACCGAGCCGACGGCGAAGAGGGCCCCAAGACGGCCCACTTGAGTCTCAAGACTGCTATACGGGAGCCCAGGACAACCCCAGGACGGCCCGAATGAGCTCCCAGACAAGAGGTCGAGAGGTGCCAGATGTGACTGCATTTTCCTTATGATTCCTCTTGCCAGTGATCATTGAAATCAGCATCGCAGCTCATCAACAGCATCATGATGATGATAAGCATCATGAGCCCCATTACCATCATCAGCATGACAATTCCCATCATCCTGATCATCATCCTCGTCGCGATGGGGTCTTCTCTGTCATCGTCATCACCGTTCGACCAGCCGACACCCAGATGACTCTGCTGGCGCGGCAGTGGTATTTGCCGCAAGGTATCTGGAGATTCGCACAATCGAACGATCGCACTCCCTATCGATCGCAATATCGACAGAGAGATCGATAGTGCGACCGATAATGAGCCGGATAGTGAGGTCGATAGCGAGGTCGATAATGAAATCGATGATGAGATCGATAATGAAGCCGATCGAGTGCGATCCTTAGTGATATCGAGAATGGACCCAATAATGATATCGATAATGAGTTAGATAATGACATCGATAATGACATCGATTGGGTGGGATGGATAATGCGATCGGTCACGAAATCGATCGCGAATTCGATCGTGGGACCGATGCAAATATCGATGGGAAGATCGACCGGGAACCGAGAAACCCGGGAACCCCGCAACCCACCGAAACAGGCCCCGAACCAACAACCAGGAACCGGGGAACCAGGAACCGGGAACCCGGCCGCCCACCAAAATCGGCTTGGAACTGTCGCAAAATCTGTCAACCTCCGCTAGGACCCCCTCAGTGCAAGCACTGATTGGGAATTAACCCGAACCTCAGCAACGTGACCTGAGCATCCGAACCCTCACAGCAACACAGAACCTCAACCTTGATACCCCCACTCCAAGGCTAAGCGCAACACAGCTGACACCATAATGTTACCATCCTGACCCGAACACCTTCACCCGGACACCATAATCCTAACAACCTGAACCTGTGATATGGAAGATTGTCGATGGATTTTCTTACTCGCGGCCTCGCGAGGGGCGTAGATCTAAGGCCAAGGGCCCCAGCTCGAAATAAAACGGCAGCGATGGGCAAGGGATGAATCACAAAATCCTTCGGGAGTGAACTTGAATCACACTCCTCCTAGTCGCCATCTCGGTGGGTCGTGGCCTCTGACAAGCCTGAGCGGGGACTATAGCAAACAAATCACTCGCCAGCAAAAACCACGGAGATAAGCAAGCAAACGGCTTGTATTATTGTATACCATAGCATACAATACAAGGAATACTCAGCAGCGGCCAGGGTTCGATCGCGATGCGACAAAACCCAAAAATAATACAGCCATCTTCTCAAGATACTAAGTGCGATCGTCATCACAGCAAAATCTGTACGCACTGAAACGAATCAAACTGCCAGAAAACACGGTGTTACGTGTGGATATTTATCCGGGTGTAAAAAGCTGCGATTCGGAATACATAACTCTTGACTGGGCGTGTGGTATTGGCAACGATGCGGAATACTTAAATCTTGACCGGGTGTATAGTATTGACAGTAGAACATTTCCGGTCTGATCGGCCAAACTGCCGTCAAACCAAGCGGGGGTTACTTTTTCTTCGGCTTCGCCGGCTTGTCCGCTAGATCGGATCCTCGCCAAGCATCTCTGCCTGTGGGCGTCCACCAGCGGCCCCTGAGGTCATTCATCACACTCTCAGGGAAGATCGTGAAATCGGGATTTCCGAAATGATAATGCCGAAGCAGCCACGAAGCGTGTTTCTTGAAGGTCTTGCCAGTGATGTATACACTATGCGGGTTGTGGCCGATGACCACATCATGATGAGGAGCGCCAGTCACGCAACTAATCATGTCACTGGGGCACCGTCGGGGAATATCCACTCCACGACACAACATTGGCTGATGAGGCTGAAACGGAACTCGATGAACTCGTCACGGAAACCACGGTTGGTTACGCAGGGGCCGAACTTCCCTGCGACTTTACTGATCTTGATCGTCCAGGTCCCCGTGCTGATGCTGCAGTGTACGGTGATGACGGCGCGCTGGCCGGCGGTGGTTCTGCCGGTACCTGTGGCGGCGGCGGCTGCTGAATCGCAGCCGATGCTACTGAACTTGATGCCTGTGCGCTGCTGAATACATCCGCGTGGGACATCGTGATGTCACCATCGTGATCACGATCCTCTGGGATCGTGGGTGGTATGTTGCGGCGTCGGCCGAGCATGCGGCCGTCCCATGCAGAGTGCTCACCCATGGCCTTCGCCTCGGCGGCGCTCTCCTCGTTGGCGATCGCGTTGTTCTGCCTCGGGATCGTCCAGAGCGTCATAAAGATGCCGAAGCCGATAATGCTGCCGAGGACCAGCGTGAACGTCAACAGGCCAATATAGAAGTTGTAGACCGGCATAGTCGGCGCGGGCGTAGGCTGTCCCTTGACCTTGCCAAGGCAGGCGAACAGGACCGATGCGAGCATAGCGCGTGGCTGCCAGGTCCCATAGGTATGTTTGCGAGCCCCGAAGAACGACAGCAGGACGCCAGCCTCCATCGTCTTCGCCAAGGCGTCTGCGACCATGGCCCAGGTCGGGATCCAGCTGAGCTTGAGCGCACTTTTGGGGTGCGCGGCCTCCTTGATCATGGAGGCGACGATGCGGGACCGCTTGTCAGTGGACTGGCCCGCATCTGAAGCGATGTGCGTCACGAGACCCTTGCTGTCGCTGTAGATCTCGCCAGGGTGCTTGTCGGCGAGCACGTCGATCTGCTTGAGCGCCGTCTTGGGGTTGTAGGCCTCGGTCAGCAGCTGTCGGAACCACATGTTGGTCTCCGACCCCATCGAGGGTAGCGTAGCCCTCGGCAGTGAGGGTCGACTTCACCGACCTCTTAACTGTGCCAGAGTGCCAGGCGACGGGCAGGCACAGGTCGCACTGGCCGCCGACGACGTCACGCGGGCGATGGGTGAGCCCCATCACCGTGCCCCACTGGCTCTTGACGCCGTCCACGTTGGCGAACGCGGCGTCGCTAAAGCACGCGGTGATCGCCGACTTCAGGTCGACGAGCTTGCGCATGAGCACGATCGCGAAATCGCAGTGGAGTGCACATCTGCGAGTGTCTTGTTGAGGCCACGGTAGCGACGTTTGTGCGTCGAGCTGCAAAGCTCACCGGGCAGGCGATGCCCACCCGGGTCTGCACTGCTAGCCACAACAGCTGCCCGAGCGCGTGGCGGTAGCTCGTCACCTCGGTGGCGGTGAGTCGGTCCTCAGCACCTCGGCCCCTCCCGGCCTTCAAGTCGACGTAGTCCACCTGCGCGGCAGCGGTGGCTTGGGTCACGCGGAACTCGTCGTCGAGCTTGGTAATCGCACGTCCGCAGTACTTGATGGCCCCTTCGACTGGCTTGAGGTGTAGCTTCTTCCCCAGCGATGTGATACTGGCCTTTCACTTGGTGGAGTTGTTGCGCTGGGCGATAAGGAAGTCATCCACATGCGAGTGGACGACCGCCGCGGCGAGCCCACCTTCGTCATAGAAGTAGTAGAGGCCCTTCTCGAGCCTGCTCACTGCGAGGCCATGCTCGGCGAAGACCTTCTGCGCATAGAGGTACCGCTGCCTCCCGGCGTCGCGCGTCCCGTAGATCGCGCCTGTGGCCATCGCGATCTCGCCAGGCCGGGTCCCCGGCGGCGGGTTCTTGGCCGGCATGCGCAGGAGCAGTAGCCTCTCCATGTTACCCGACTGCAGGTAGGCCGTCATCGCGTCGTAGGACGAGATGTCCCAGTCCTTCTGGGCCGCGGCGGCCAGGGTCAGGCACAGCGCGCCCCCAGACCCTGCAGGCGCGTCCGCCCTGATCTGCGACCTGTCCTCCTGGCAACCCTGCGCGACCAGGCGCGCCGTCATGATGTGCAGGCCCTTGCTGGTCAGCACCCAGCGCGTGCCCACAGGGCGGATGCCAGGGTTGCACCGTAGGAGCTCCTCCAGCTCCATGGGCGGGAGCTTCTTGTAGGCGCCGAACTCCGTCCACTTGGACCACTCGGCGTTCATGGCGGCGTCCATGTTCTTCTTCTCGGTGGCGCTCAGCGCGTCGTACTACAACTCCCTTGCGGTCGCGTTGCCCGTGAGAAATGCCTCGCGGAGTCGTGTGCTTGCGTAGAGCTCGTCCGCGTGCTTCTGGAAGTAGTTGTCTAGAGGTTGACCTTGTTCGTGTCCTTCGGCCTCTTGAAGCACCTGGGCAGATCGTCCAAGAGATCCTTGCGCTTGGCAGCGCACTCGCGGGGTTCGTGCTCGCGCTGGCGGTCGCGTTGCAGCGCCGCCGGTGCGTGCTCCTGTTGAACTTGGCGCTGCGTCTCTGTGCCGCGCTGGTTCTCGGTGTCCGGCGGGCGCCGCGACATCGTCTCCTGGCGCGCCTGCCCCTCCGCAATCTTGGCCCATTCTCGAATCATGTCCGAGCCATGGGACTCGATGTCGTCGTCGACCGGGCCCTGAGGGGCAGGATCAAGGTTCAGGAGGCCGAATATCTGCGGCAGCAGCGGCGGAAGTGGCGCTGCAGGAGCGGCGGCGTCGCCTGAGTCTGAGGCTGGCGCCGGCGGGTCGACGGCCGCCGGTGGCGGCGGCGGCTCCGCTGGCGGTGGCAGCGGCGGGGGCTGCTGTACGCCTCCTCCCGAAAGCGGTGGGGCCGGTCCTCCACTGCCGCTTGCTCCTCCACTGGTTGTGAAATCGCCGTGTCCTCGGCGGCGTGCCGACCATTCAGCGCACTTATGAGCACGCCGGTTCGCTTCGGAATGCTCGATGTTGCCGAAGTTGTGCTGCTGGATGGCTGGCTGCTGGTCGGGTGCTGGTAGCGCTGGTGGTGCAGGGGGCTGACCGTCACTGTGGGGGCGCTTCTTCGGTGTCGGTCCCGTCAGACAAAGGAACGCGTCGTCGTCGGCGTCTGGCGGTCCAGCAGGGCCTCCTCCTTCGCCAGGATCGGGCGGAAGGGATCCGTCTCCGGCGCCAACGCCGCCTCCTCCAGGGCCTGGAGGAGGCGCGGGCCCGAAGGTCCCTGGCGGGGCGCCCGGCGGAGGTCCAGGCGGCTGGTTGCCGTTCAGCGCGTTCAGCACTTGTCCCCGCGGAACGAGTTCCGCGGCCGCGGCGCGGCGCAGGCGTCCACGGTTGAATTTCACGGTCGTGTAGCGGTGGCTGACCCATGCGTTCAACGCGCCCTCGAACCCGACGATGACGGCGGGCCCGTGCCACTGCATGGCCAATTCTCTCTTGGGCTTGCCATTGCCCCTCCAATAGAACACCTGATCGCCGGTCTGGTAGACGTCGCTGGCGTGCTGAGCTCCATCTGCCCGAGATCGGGCCAGCAGCGCCCTTGAGCATGGAGGTCTGCGCGGCCATCACGATGGCGATCCTCTCCGAGAACGGCTTGTCGGACACGATGCGCTCGCGCAGGGGCAGCCTACCAGCGTTGCCCAGCAAGACATACGGGAGGCGAAGGCCTCGCCCGAGCACCCACTGCGACGGCGAGTAGCCCGTGGAGTTGACCTGGCTGCTCATGGCCCAGCACACGGAGGCGATCATCCACTGGATTTTGTGAGCCGAAATGGTCGGTGATGATCCGCCACGGCTTCTCGATGTGGATCCCATTCTTTGTCTCGGGGTTGAACGCGCAGCCGTCGAAGTCCACGACGCGCGGGAGCTGCTCGATCAGCTGCTTGGCAACGGCGTTCTTGTTGGGGCCCCATCCGTCGCAGTACCTCGGCCACTCAAACGAGACGGCGAGCTGGGCGCCGAACTCCTCGCGCAGCAGTGACATGGACTGCAGGAACAGGCCGACCGTCTGCTTGGACTTGGCCCGACCCCTCTTCAACTTTGGGATCTTGCTCGGGTCGATCTTGACGGCGAGTCGTCGTAGCGAGTCCACGGCTGGCAGGGAAACGCAGCGTGAACTCGCGCACTCTTGCCCGCGGCAAGGTGCTTCCGGATCCTGCCCTCCAGCTTCTGGACCAGGAGCTGCTTGGAAAGGTCGAAGCCTGGAAGACCGCACCTGACAGCAGCTCCTCCTTCTTCCAGACGGTGCTGAGCTTGCTGTCCGGGTTTCAGCACCACTCGTAGAGCACGGTGCTGTTCGCTACGGAGGTCGGGCTGGATCTGGTTGTAGACTTGGCCAGGTTAGTAATCAAGGCCTGGCCGATCTTGCGCGGCTGGATGCCGCTCTTGCTGGTGACGAATACTGAGCGCTCGCCAGCGATCAGCTGCGGTTTCGTCCCTTTCTTAAGCGTCCTCACGCGCAGCTGCTCCTCCTCCACGACGTTGGCCTCGGGTGCGAGGCAGCCGTTGGCGATGGCGTCCTGGCCGTGGCTCAGGGCTACGGGCGCGCCGAAAACGCAGTCCGATCATAACCCTCGGTGGCTGCAGGCCTCGAAGGTCGTCTCGCCACAGGCGATGCAGTCCTGCAGGGGCTCGGTCACGCGCGTCGTGGGGTAGGTCGTCTGCGGCAGCGTCGCTAGCGTAGGGTTCGGAGCTGGAGCTGCGGTGAAGCAGCAGACCAAAGCTGAGGCTACGGCCGACAGTAGCCGCGACCCCTTCGGTCGCCGAGTCTGGAGACAGACGTCTCGGAACGTTCAGCTCCTTCTTCGTGACGAGGTTGTTGATGGTGTCGATCAGCGCACTGGTCCTGGTAGCGTTGTTGACCGTGGGCCGGTCGCCCGTCCTCGTCTTGCGATCCCGTCGATCGAGCGTCTTCTCGACCTCTACGTACAGGGTCTTGTCCAGCTGTCGCTTCCTTCCGGGCGAGCTGGCTCCGCTGGGCGGTTGTTCCATGCCGGCGCCCTTGATAGCTTGCCAGTCTTCTGGCTGCAACTTGATTGTGGGGTGGCCCGCGGCGCCCGCGGTGAGCTTCTGAGTGGCGTTCCCGATGCGGATCTGGCCCTTCCAAAGATAAATGTCGATCTTGGAAGGCTGGATGAAGTCGCGGCCGACGAACAAAACCAGCGCGGGGCTGTCCATGACGCTGAACACGACGCGGCCAGCCTGGCCGCGCAACTCAAGCGGCGCGGTGGCGCGCAACTTGCTTGGGAGAGTACCTCCGTTGCCGAGCCCGTACACCTGGCACTCCGGCCCCTCGAGGATCTGGTCGGCAAGTCCCATCCTCGTGAGGATGTCCTTGTAATCCCACCAGCCCTTTGGGCGTGAGTGGTTTAGCGAGCTCTCTCTGTTCTCAACCCCCCTTCTTCCCCTTCGGGGAAGGGTTTACCCCTCCCCCTCCCCCCTCCCCCTGGGCCTGGAGAGGGCGCCCCGCGGGTCGTTGGATGGGGTCTTTTTCGACTCCTGGGAGGGCTAAACAACGACGACCCTCACGATGATTCTGGCCCCGACGGGGGGACCGAGTTTAGCCCCTCTGCTCTTCTTCGAAGCCAAATTCATTGATTTTACTACGGTTTTGGCCCCATTTTCGCCTCCTGAGGGGGCCGCGCTTCTCTTCCTCCATCGCAAAATCGCTGATTGTACTGAGGTTTTGGCTTCATTTTGTCTTTTTCAGGGGGCAGCGCTCCGTAGCGCTGCAGAGGAGGTCGCAAGAGGCCCCAAGATGGCCCCAAGAGGCCCCCAGGAGCATCCCAAGAGGCCTCCAAGAGGCCCCCAAGAGTCCCCCAAGAGGCCCCAAGAGGCCCCCAAGAGGCCCCCAAGAGGCCCCCAAGAGGCCCCCAGAGGCCCCACGAGGCCCCCAAGAGGCCCCCAGATGCCCCCAAGAGGCCCCCAAGAGGCCCCAAGAGGCTCCAAGAGGCCCCCAAGAGGCCCCACGAGGAGATGCCCCCAACATGTCTCCAAGAGGCCCTAAGAGGCGCCGAACACGCCCTCACAGGCCTCCGACCCAAAGACATCTACTTCTACTTCTACTCCTACGCCTACTACTACTACTACGACTTCGACTCCACTACTGCTACTACTACTACTACTACTACTACTACTACTACGACTACTACTACTACTACTACTACTACTACTACTACTACGACTACTACTACTACGACTTACCACTACTACTACTACTACTACTACTACTACTACTACTACTACTACTACTAATACTACTACTACTACTACTACTACTACTACTACTACTACTACTACTACTACTACTACTACTACTACTACTACTACTACTACTACTACTACGACTACTACGACTACTACTACTACTACTACTACTACTACTACTACTACTACTACTACTACTACTACTACTACTACTACTACTACTACTACTACTACTACTACTACTACTACTACTACTACTACTACTACTACTACTACTACTACTACTACTCCTGTGCTGCTGCTACTACTACTACTACTACTACTACTACTACTACTACTACTACTACTACTACTACTACTACTACTACTACTACAATTTTCACTACTACTACTACTACGACTACTACTACTACTACTACGACTACTACTACTACTACTACTACTACTACTACTACTACTACTACTACTACTACTACTATTACTACTACTCCTAACTACTACTACTACTACTACTACTACTACTATTACTACTAAACTACTAACTAACTACTACTACTACTACTACTACTACTACGAACTACTACTACTACTACTCCTACGACTACTACTACTACTACAACTACTACTATGACTACTCCTACGGTACTACTACTACTACTACTACTACTACTACTTCACTTCTACTACTACTACTACTACTACTACTACTACTACTCCTCTTCTACTACTACTACTACTATACTACTACTACTACTACACTACTACTATTACTACTACTCCTACTACTACCACCACCGCTACTACTACTACTACTACTACTACTACTACTACTACTACTACGGCTACTACTACTACTACTGCTACTACTACCTACTACTACTACTACTACTACTACTACTACTACTACAACTACTACTACTACTACTACAACTACTACTACTACTACTACTACTACTACTACTACTACTACTACTACTACGACTACTACTACTACTACTACTACTACTACTACTACTACTACTACTACTATACTATTACTACTACTACTACTACTACTACTACTACTACTACTACTACTACTACTACTACTACTACTACTACTACTACTACTGCAATTATTCTATGGTTTACCAGTACTACGACACTACCGGTACTATTACTCTACTACTACTACTATTACTACTACACTAACTACTACTACTACTCATACCTACGTAACTCTACTACTACTACACTACTACTACTACTACTACTACTACTACTACTACTTACTACTCTACACCTCCTCTCCTCCTCCTCCTCCTCCTCCTCCTCCTCCTCCTCCTCCTCCTCCTCTTCTCCAATTCCTCCTCCTCCTCCTCCCCTCCTCTCTCCCTCCTCCTCCTCCTCCTCCTCCTGCTTCTCCAATCCCACCAGCCCGTTGGGCGTGAGTGGTTTAGCGAGCTCTCTCTGTTCTCAACCCCCCTTCTTCCCCTTCGGGGAGGGGTTTACCCCTCACCCTACCCCCTCCCCCTGGGCCTGGGGAGGGCGCCCCGCGGGTCGGTGGAGGGGTCTTTTTCGACTCCTGGGGGGGCTAAAAAACGACGACCCTCACGATGATTCTGGCCCCGACGGGGGGACACAGTTTGGCCCCTCTCCTCTTCTTTGAAGCCAAAATCATTCATTGTACTACGGTTTTGGCCCCATTTTGGCCTCCTGCAAGGGCAGCGCTCCTCTTCCTTCATAGCAAAACCATTGATTGTACGAAGGTTTTGGGCTCATTTTGTCCTTCTCAGGGGGCAGCGCTCACTTGCGTTTCTGAGGAGGTCGCAAGAGGCCCCAAGATGGCCACCAGAGGCCCCCAGGAGCCTCCCAAGAGGCCTCCAAGAGGCCCCCAAGAGGCCCCCAAGAGGCCCCAAGAGGCCCCCAAGAGGCCCCCAAGAGGCCCCCAAGAGGCCCCCAGAGGCCCCACGAGGCCCCCAAGAGGCCCCCAAGAGGCCCCCAAGAGGCCCCCAAGAGGCCCCAAGAGGCTCCAAGAGGCCCCCAAGAGGCCCCACGAGGAGCCCGAACGACTCACACCAGGACGAGGGGCCCGAACGACTCACACCACGAAGAGCCCGAACGACTCACACCACAAGGAGGGGCCCGAACGACTCACACCAGGACGAGGCGCCCGAACGACTCACACCACGAGGAGCCCGAACGACTCACACCACGACGCGGGCCCCGAACGACTCACACCACGAGGAGCCCGAACGAGTCACACCAGGAGGAGGGGCCCGAACGACTCACACCAGGATGAGGGGCCCGAACAACTCACACCACGAGAAGCCCGAACGACTCACACCAGGACGAAGAGCCCGAACGACTCACACCACGAAGAGCCCGAACGACTCACACCAGGAAGAAGGGCCCGAACGACTCACACCAGGACGAGAAACCCCAAACGACTCAAATCACGAGGAGCGCTTTCTCTCCTTCCTCCTCCGCCTCTTCCTTCTCCCGCCCCCCCCCCCACAAGGAGGATGTGCAAGGAGGCGGGAGGGAGGAGGAACAGGGGAGATATGCGGGGCCAAGCGGACACACGCCTGAAAAACACGACTGTCGGCATGCTGCGCGAGAGTTGCTGCTGTGAGATGGGCTGGTGGGGATACGCGAAGCGTAAAGAATTGTCGTACCACTTCTTGCCCGAGACGCAGAAGAAGCAGGCGGTGTCGACCACGCCGACGCCTACGTCCACGGGCTTGTCGCTGCCGATCGCGACGTTCAAATTAGGCAGGTGGTGGATGAGCCGCTCCGAGACACGAGTCTCTGGGGGCGGAGTGACTGGCCCCTGCGGGCGCCTCGTCCGCGAACTGGACCTGCTCGGTGACGCGCGCCCGGCGCTGAGGACGGCATCCGCGACCTTCTCGCCCACCGCCCTTTGACTTGCCGTCCTTGGGCGCGAACTTGCGAGCACCTGGCGCGGGGCACTCCTTGTCTCCTGTCCAGTGTCCGGTCTCGCCGAAGTCCCAGCGAGAAGTGTTCCTCTCGCGCTGGTCGACCCGGCTCTGTAGCTCGGTCGGGCGGCGGTTCGGCGCGGAATTCCCCGTGCCGCGGCCCTCGAGGGCCTCCCGAGCCGATATGATGGTGGTCATGGCCTCGGGAATAGCGGCAAGTTAAGCTGCGGCAGCTTCGACCTCGGCAGAGTCGTCGCCGTCGAACAGCTCGGAGATGTCTACGTTGGAGGACTCGAGCTCGGCGCTGAAGGCCTCGCGCTCCTGGCGGACCATGTCCTGGGCGTCGGTCTCGCCCTCGTCGCCGTCCTCTTGCTCTTCGTCGTTATCGTCGCCCGGCTCGTCGACGACATTGGTAGAGCGCTCCCCGCGGCTGGAGGAGACGTTGCTGCGCCAGCCGCCTTGCGAGCGCGACTGGTTGGTCCCCGACCGCGGCGGGGGGGCGCGGCGATCCGACTTATGTATATCCGGGAACATCCTGACCAGCAGCACGCGGACGCGCTGGCAGCCGTAGTGCTCGTCGGGCAGGTTGCCCACGACACGCCCTCGGCGCTCTGCCGCGAGCCCAACCTTGCGCGGCAGGAACCGCCCCGCCACGTCGTCCAGCGTGTTGAGGCCCACCTCATTCTCGCGTAGCTGCTGTAGTCCACTCCCGAACCGGATGAGCAAATCCGTCACGCGTGCACCTCTTCGTCGGCGATGTTGAGTCGACCCGAAGAACTTCTCGAGCGTCTCGCCCTTCTGCACGGGCTTCTGCTGACCCAAACTGGCCTCCAGGCGTTGTAGCACGTTCTCGATGCCGACCTGGTTCCTATTGCGCTTCTGGTCATCGGGGTCTTCGATGTCGGCCGCGGCTGCTGGGTGCAGCTGCGCTTCAGTCATATTCAATTCTGCGCCGTGGGCAGTCCCACTTACCTTCAACACGAGCTTCGATGCGAGGCCGTGGGCCACGGCGAGGTTCTCGCCGAGCTTCCAGAGCTTGACCTCCTGTTTGTAATCTCTCCACTTTGCCGGGTCGCCTTTCCATGTAGGGATGGTGTTGCACGCGTAGTTATCCGTCATTATGTCGAGAAGGAAAGAGAAGTAGCTGACGTCGCTGACACCGCTGTCGGAGAAGTAACTGTTGATGCTGGCGTCGCGGACGCCGGCGTGGGAGAAGTAGGCGCTGCTTGCGTCGCTGACGCTAGCGTGGGAGAAGTAGGCGTTGATGCTCGCGTCGCAGACGCTGGCCTGGGAGAAGTAGGCAAAGTAGTCGTTGATGACGGCGTCGCTGACGCTGTCGTGGGAGAAGTAGGCGTTTATGTCGGCGTCGCTGACGCTGACGTACGGGAAGTAGGCGTTGGTGACGGCGTCGCTGACGCTGTCGGAGAAGTAGGCGTTGATGACGGCGTCGCTGACGCTGTCGGAGAAGTAGGCGTTTATGTCGGCGTCGCTGACGCTGACGTAGGAGTTGGCAGGGTAGGAGTTGATGACGGCGTCGCTGACGCTGTCGGAGAAGTAGAAGGCGTTGATAGCGTCGCTGACGCTGATGTACGCCCTGAGCAACAGCGCGAGCAGGAAGCCGCTGAGCTTCGATGCCGTGGGTAGCGACGGCTTCGTCGTGGCTGCACAAGAAGATGGCGCGCAGCGCCAGGATATGAATGGCGCGCGGCGCCGGGCAGCTGAGCCTCGCTCCAAGCTACCACTGTGATATGGAATATTGTCGATGGATATTCTTACCCGCGGCCTCGCGAAGAGCGTAGCTCTAAGGCCAAGGGCCCGAGTTCGAAATAAAACGGCAGCGGTGGGCAAGGGATGAAACACAAAACCCTTCGGGAATGAGCTTGCATCACAGAGCCAACCCCAACGCCCGAACCTAAACCGTAACATCTTAACCATAACACCACCCTAACACTAACCGTACCACCGTAGTGCTAATGTCTATCTAACCCTCACGCTCTAGACCTCACGCCGTGACCCTAATCGTGGAGAGCGTTTCCTTATGTTCGGCGATGACGGGCGTCATGGGGGGGGGGGGGCGGGGGGGGGTATGACGCAACGACCCCCCCCCCGCCGTGTGGCTCCGGCACCACAGCCGCGTCCGCGCGCACGACGCGCGACGAGCGACGAGCGACGAGCGACGACGACGACGACGAGGACGACGCGAGCAAAATGTAGGTGGCGATATGCCCTACTGCGCCTTTGTACACATCGCTCGCGTGCACCACAACGTGCGCGAACACCACAACACCTGCGTACACCTCTAGTACCGTGTGCAACACAGCGCCCGTGTACACCACAGTGTTTGCGTACACTACGGCGCCGGTGTACATATGTACGCCGCAACAACCATGTGCAACAGAGCGCCTGTGTACACCACAATGCTTGCGTGCACCGCAGCACCTGTGCACGCCACAACGCCTGTCTACACCACAGCATCCGCGTGCAACGCAGCGCGACTGTACACCAGTGCTTGCGTGCAAGACAATGCTGATAATCGAATGCGATGTTTTGTCCCTCTTCCCTCTTACTCCACCACCACCTCCACCTCCACCTCCTTCTCTTCCTCCTCCTCTTCGTCCTCCTCCTCCTCCTCTTCCTTCTCCTCTTCCTCCACCTTACCCCCAGTCGTGCGGGGTGGCGCTAAAGCGCACGTACGCAATTCAGCGCACAGTGCACCGCATAATGGTCTACTGAATCGGTCCACTTGGCGCCCGCACGGCCAATTTAGCTGGAGCCTCGTGGACGCAGATGGGAGAAGTTAGGTTGATGCGGGCGGACTCGGGAGAACTCGTAGATTCCAGCGGCGCTCCTTTGTCCATAAGGATTCCTTTGTATTGCTTTCTGTGGAATCCACAAACGCTCCACTTTGTCATACGGATTCTTTCGAACATTTGATATGCAAGTGTGGCGCTGTTGCACACGGTTGCTGTGGTGCACACAAGCGCCGTGGTGCACACAGGCACTGCAATGCACGCGGGCATTACGGTGTACACTGGTGTTGTGTTGCACACGGCTGATGTGGTGTACGCAGGCGCTGCGGTGCACACAACAACTGTTGTGCCCGCGAGCACGGTGGCACAAACTGACGCTGTGTTGCACGCGGCTGCCGTGGTGTACATCGGCGGCGTGGTGTACACAGGCGCTGTGGTGCACGCAGGAACTGTGGTGTACACAGGCGTTGTGGCGCAGATCGCCACCTACATGCTGGTGCTACCCGTCCTCCGTCATTCCTAGGCATTCCCAAACGCCGTCGGCGCGAAACATGATGTCATCGACCCCATCCACACCCCCTCAGATGAGTGCCGTGATAGGCCCGGAACAACTAACAGGCTCCAGCCGCGTCCGTGCGCACGTCGACGATGAGCGACGAGCCGCGAGCGATGACGGCGACGACGACGACGACGACGATGACGATGACGACGACTGCGGACCAAACTCCTATGCGGATTCTTACGCGGACACCTACGCGGATCCCAGCGCGCACGGCGGCAGTGCCCGGAGCGCACTGGGGGGGGAGCGTTACGTCATGGGTGGGGGGGGGGGCGGGGGCCATGACGCCCGTCATACCCCAAGCAATAAAAAAAAATGTCTCCTGCCGCCCCGACGCCAATCCACTGACCCGAATCCGGACGCACATTCATCCTGGCGTGTTAACCGTAATCGTTGATGCTAAACCCATCGACCTAGTCATAAGCCCGGTAATGTAAGCGCATCGCCCAAACCGTAACGCTACCGCCCTCCTGCCCTGACCCTCTTCATTCCCTGTCTCGCCTTCCCTCCTTATCTCCGCTGTCCTCAGTCTCTCCTCGCCGTACCCCATCCTCGCCCCATTGCTTCATGATCCTCATCCACCGCTTGCCATCCTGATCATCCCCGCGCCCTCTTCCCCATCCTCTCATCTTCCTCATCGCCCCTTTCGTCCTTCTCCTCTTCATTCCAGCACACCCTTGCCTCCTCATCCAGTCCCCCTCCAATCATCAAACCTAACTCCGCCCTTTGGTGCTGATGTTCCTCCTCCTCCTCCTCCTCCTCCTCCTTTGCCTTCTGCCGCCCTGCCCGTCTTTGTCCGCCGCTTCCACTGTCATGTGTCCACCGCCCGCCGCGCACGAACGCGATCTAACTCGGCAGAATTCCCTCGGACCGACCTGCCCCGCGGAAGACACTACGGAATCACCAAACTAGGACGGCCACTTCTTCTCAGCCTCCCGCGTGCTACTGTGCCCCATCCTGCTAAGAGCGTTCGTCTGCCTCCTCTGCCTCCTCCCTCCTCCTGAGACGCAGGCAACCGCGAGCGGCATTCGCACCGCGATCGCCACATATCTCAATCGTAACACTCTACCAGGTCCACCGGTGCCAATACTCTAGGCCTAGCACCCTGGTCTTAACCCTAGCGTTCTACCCGAAAGCACGAACACTGACCTCATCCCCCCCTGTAGCCTCGCATCGCAGCAGAAAACAACCAACACCCCGAATCGTAACACCCTAAAGCCAACACGGTAACCCTACACAGCCGGAAACAAGTACAACAACATCAACAAAACGACCATCGTGAATGATCTGCAGACGGCAACGCCCAAAGAGGATCATTCACTAATATTCGCTTTTCAATGTTGGCAGCGTGCGCAGGCGTGCACCATTAGCCAGGTCATTGATATGCCACGCGTTGGCTTGCGCGCCCAGTGGCAGCATTGGGAGGCGGGCGCCACTTAATGCCCAGGTGCTCTTCCAAGTTTCTCCTTCACAAGGCCGCTGGCGTAGGCGGTTTCACATTGTGCCTTGCGGTTTCGTTCCCACCAGCCGGATGGCTAACATGCAACGCGCAATGCAGACGATGCGCTTTTCCGTAACATCGACAAGCGGATGTCGCTTGATGCGACGGGCCCCGCTGGGTCAGATTCAACATTTTTTCGGTTTCCATCCCTGTGCCACTTTTGATAAGCGTTTTGCAAGGATGTAGCAACTCTTTACACTAATCTTAGCGCCCTATTCCTAAACACGATCCCGAACCACTAACAGTAATCCTGCCGCCCTGACGCAAAACCTAGACTTCTCAACGACTAGCTCTAAAACGCGAACTCGAAGCTTTACGCACTTGCACCTGCGCCATAAGCAGAAGTACGAACCTTACCACCCTAACCCTGGTTAGTACCTGACCCTAAACATGAGCCCTGACATTAACACCCTAAACCTAGGAGTTAGAGGTCATAGAATTATGATGAAGATTCGGTCGCTATGGTTGGGACATCAAGTGTATAATTTAGCTGTTAGGTAAACGGTTCGGGCTATACTGATAGGGAAAAAGTTTCGGGCAAGGATCCGATGGTGAATGTCAGAGTGCTAGAGGTAGCGTGGTAAGATCACGGCGATCCAATGAGTTAAGAAAGATTGCGGTCAGGGTGCCAGGGTTGATACTACTCAGGGTTTGGATATATGTGTGTATATATATCTATATATATAAATTGTGATTCGGGCGCTCGGATCAACGTGTTCAATGTAGAGTAAGGTGCGGAAAATAGGGTAATGAGGTTCGAGTTCCGGTCAGGTATCACATACTGTGGGACCAGCCTGATGTTTCGCGTTAGGACGGGGGGGCCCGCGTGCCAGAGACAAATACAGGGTGGCACGTTCGGGTGTTCGGTATGATTTCTCAGGGTTCGGGTTTGAAAGAAGGGGTCGGCATTCACAATTTAGAGTAGCACGCTCGGGTAGGGTTACTAGGGCTTGGATACTACTATACTGCGGCTAAGGTGGAAGTTGCTAAGTCGGGGTGTTAAGTTTAGGGTCTGAAGGTTACTAAACTTGGATGAGCGCGATGCGTATTGTGTCAAGGTGATTGGATCAGGGATTTACGGTTTTGGTTGGGGATATATGGGTTGGCCAGGGTGTTGGGGTTCTAGTGCCAACGCAACGGTGGGTAAGGGTAGGATGTTCGGGTCAGGCTATAGTGTCGTCGCTGCGTCGCTCAAGCTTTCAATACACGTATTACGGTGAAAAGATTCGGGCGTCCGTCTTTGGATTCGTGCTCCGCGTGTGGTTTGGGGTGTTCGGGTAAGGGTGTTAGGGATGGGGTGTTGGGGTTAGGGTTCTATGATGTTTACTGTGTCAGGGTTCGACAACCAGTAGTAGTGTGGCACGATTAGGGTTAGAGCTCAGGGTAAGGGTAGTAAAAGAATTCGGGCGCTGAAGATTGAGTACTAGGGTGGGCACGTTGCAAACATCCTAGTCCGAACACGCTAAACCTAGTACGTGATCTAACTTGGGCACTCGATTCCTGAACGAGCGAACCCTGACACCCAAATCCTAACCTTCACATCCTGGCCCTGAGACGCTGACCCTAGCACTCAAACCTGACCCGGACATGCTAACCCTAAGCAACTGTCCTGACCCTGATGGTCCACCTGAAATACCCTATGACCACCATGCCCTTATGCCCTGAGCCGATCACCCTTGCCCTAATCTCACCCTAACCCGAAACACTTACTTTAACACTACCACACTCGTTGTAACATCTTTCACCTGACATCGCGGGCCCAATCCTCACATCCTGACCCTTGCATGCTAACCTTAGCACCTGAATTCTTTACCCCTCAACCTTATCACCAAAACAATGACACTCACACCTAATCGTCAGCAATAGCCCTAAGCCTGAAGCGCGTACCCTAACCTCAAGACCATCTCATCACCACCATGACCATGATATCCCAAACCCTGGCACCCTATCCCGCTGGAAAGTAGGACGTAGCTTGCCTGGTTGTTCTATGCCTATAGATGTATATGCCTACTGGGGCTGGGACTAACTGCACTTCTGGTGGTTGCGTCAAGTTGTCGTCTTCTTTGGGATGTCCGCTGGTCGCCTGGTGGCGTTGTTGCTGTCTCGAAGAGGAGGAAAAAAAGAACTTCAGGTCTGCTGGTGGGAGAAGAAGAATACGAACACGAGAACGAATGCCGTGATAACGCGAACTCGCAGAAGAAAGACATTTACTAAACGTATGGGGGGAGAACACATGCAGAACGACTTACTGATCGATCCCGGTTCTCAGGGACCAGGAAAGTTCGATACCTACGAACATCCAGGCCACTCAGCGAATTACATACATACATGAAAGATTCATTGTTTGCATCCGTATGTGAAAAAAATCTCTTTAATCCGTCTGTGGAGGACTCACTGTTTCAATCGCTGTAACAAGCTCCCTGCTACATTCCTTAGATTGAAGGCTGACTGTTTAAATCCACGTGTGGAGGATTTATTGTTCAAGGTTTGTCCAGGACGCGTTGCGCAATTGTTATGTGCGACGCTTCCTGCGGTGGAGGACTGTCGGTTTGATATTGGTCTCTCCTGCGGCAAAACTACGAACAAAAACTATTGCGCGGATGGATTGATTTTTTAGTTAGAATGTGGAGTATGTGTGGTTTGAACGGCGGTGGGGCGAATTACTGCTTAAAATATCTGGTTTAGGATTTGCTGTTCCAATTTCTGCGTGGAGTTTTACTGCGTAATCCTTACGTAGAGGTCTCTCACATGGCATCTTTCTATGACCAATTCATTGCTGGAATTCCTAAATGGAGAAGTTGCTGTTTAAATTTCGATATGGCGGACTTTCTGTTCAATGTGTCTGTAGAGGCCCTGCTGGTGGTAATTTTCTGTGGCCACTTACTGTTGGAATTATGCGGTGGGGGATCTGCCGCCGAAGTTCTGATGCAGGATACCTAATGTTTCTACCATGATGTAAAGAATTTGCCTTTACACCCCATTTGTGGGGATTAACTGTGTAAATGCCGATGCGACAGATTTGCTGCTTGATTTCTTGTGTAACGAATGCTCCGGTTGATTGCTCTGTGGACAATGATTGCCAGGCCCAAAGCCCAGCCAGCCAAACAAACAAAATTACGCTTCCGAGGAACCCCACATACTTATATTATGGCTGGAGTGATGATAGCTGAAGTGAAGCATGTAAGAATGATGTTGGTGGCCGTTGCCACCCCCTGCGCACCCACTATTTTGTCCAGAAAGTGCCACGCCTGCTATGCCCTGGATGACCGTCGTGCATAGCGGCCGCGGTGAGGGACCACCCCCTGCGCACCCCCTATGGTGTCGAGAAAGTGCCACACCTGCTATGCCCTGGACGACCGTCTCGAATAGCGGCCGCGCTCGGGGACCACCCCCTGCGCACCCCCTATGGTGTCGAGAAAGTGCCACACCTGCTATGCCCTGGACGACCGTCTCGAATAGCGGCCGCGCTCGGGGACCACCCCCTGCGCACCCCCTATGGAATCGAGAAAGTGCCACGCCTACTATGCCCTGGACGACCGTCTCGGATAGCGGCCGCGCTCAGGGACCACCCCCTGCGCACCCCCTATGGAATCGAGAAAGTGCCACGCCTACTATGCCCTGGACGACCGTCTCGGATAGCGGCCGCGCTCAGGGACCACCCCCTGCGCACCCCCTATGGTGTCGAGAAAGTGCCACGCCTGCTATGCCCTGGACGACCGTCTCGGATAGCGCGCTCAGGGACCACCCCCTGCGCACCCCCTAAGTGTCGAGAAAGTGCCACGCCTGCTCTGCCCTGGACGACCGGCGCGGATAGGGGGACCACCCCGTGCGCACCCCCTATGGTGTCGAGAAACTGCCACGCCTGCTACGGCCTGGACGACCGGCGCGGATAGGGGGACCACCCCCTGCGCACCCCCTATGGTGTCGAGAAACTGCCACGCCTGCTACGGCCTGGACGACCGGCGCGGATAGGGGGACCACCCCCTGCGCACCCCCTATGGCGTCGAGAAACTGCCACGCCTGCTACGGCCTGGACGACCGGCGCGGATAGGGGGACCACCCCCTGCGCACCCCCTATGGTGTCGAGAAAGTGCCACGCCTGCTACGGCCTGGACGACCGGCGCGGATAGGGGGACCACCCCGTGCGCACCCCCTATGGTATCGAGAAACTGCCACGCCTGCTACGGCCTGGACGACCGGCGCGGATAGGGGGACCACCCCCTGCGCACCCCCTATGGTGTCGAGAAATGCCACGCCTGCTACGGCATGGACGACGGCGCGGATGGGGGACCACCCCTGCGCACCCCCTATGGTGTCGAGAAACTGCCACGCCTGCTACGGCCTGGACGACCGGCGCGGATAGGGGGACCACCCCGTGCGCACCCACGCACCCACGATGCGCACGCCGAGAAACTGCCACGCCTGCGAAAGCCTGGACGACGGCGCGGAGAGGGGGGACCACCCCCTCGCGCACCCCTCTTATGGTGTCGAGAACTGCCACGCCTGCTACGGTATGGACGACCGCGGGATAGGGGACCAACCCCCTGCGCACCCCTATGGTGTCGAGAAAACTGGCCACGCCTGCTACGGCCTGGACGGACCGCCGCGGATAGGGGGACCACCCCGTGCGCACCCACTACGGCGTCGAGAAACTGCCACGCCTGCTACGGCCTGGACGACCGGCGCGGATAGGGGAACCACCCCGTGCGCACCCACTACGGCGTTGAAAAACTGCCACGCCTGCTACGACCTGGATGACCGGCGCGGATAGGGGGACCACCCCGTGCGAACCCCCTATGGTGTCGAGAAACTGCCACGCCTGCTACGGCCTGGACGACCGGCGCGGATAGGGGGACCACCCCCTGCGCACCCCCTACGGCGTCGAGAAACTGCCACGCCTGCTACGGCCTGAACGACCGGCGCGGAAAGGGGGACCACCCGCTGCGCACCCCCTATGGTGTCGAGAAACTGCCACGCCTGCTACGGCCTGGACGACCGGCGCGGATAGGGGGACCACCCCCCCATGCGCACCCACTATGGGGGGGGATATCGAGAAAAACTGCCACGCCGGCTACGGGGCCTGGGACGGACGCGCGGATAGGGGGACACCCCCTGCGGCACACCCTATGGTGTCGAGAAACTGCCAAGCCTGCTACGGGCTGGACGACCGGCGAGGATAGGGGGACCACCCCCTGCGCACCCCCTATGGTGTCGAGAAACTGCCACGCCTGCTACGGCCTGGACGACCGGCGCGGATAGGGGGACCACCCCGTGCGCACCCACTATGGCGTCGAGAAACTGCCACGCCTGCTACGGCCTGGACGACCGGCGCGGATAGGGGGACCACCCCCTGCGCACCCCCTATGGTATCGTGAAAGTGCCACGCCTGCTACGGCCTGGACGACCGAGCTGAGCTGTGCTGTGCTGAGCTGAGCTGAGCTGTGCTGAGCTGTGCTGAGCAGTGCTGTGCTGTGCTGTGCTGTACTGTGCTGTGCTGTGCTGTGCTGAGCTGTGCTGTGCTGTGCTGAGCTGAGCTGAGCTGAGCTGTGCTGAGCTATGCTGAGCAGTGCTGTGCTGTGCTGTGCTGTGCTGAGCTGAGCTGAGCTGTGCTGAGCTGAGCTGAGCTGAGCTGTGCTGAGCTATGCTGAGCAGTGCTGTGCTGTGCTGTGCGAGAAGGAGAAGGGGAGGGGGGAGTTGTGAGACGCGGGTGCGGCGCGGCAGGGAAGAAAACCAGAACCCCACGAAACATGTGGGGAATTAAATGATTTTGTAAAACTCAAGGTTTCGCCTGGGACATCGTTAGGACAAGCACTTCTCCGCTATAGCTCGGTTCCCCGATGACTCAGGCGAAGCCTTGTCCGTGTATCAACATTCCACAAGCATCAAGGGTTTGCCTGGGACAACGGGGAAACAACTATAAGGGAAGTGTGTGTTTCCGACGATGCCCCAGGCGAAACTCGGATGTTTCAAGATTCCTTCAGATGTTTGTATTTTTCCTTTTTGCCAGAAAATTTATGCGCCTGGAAATTCCAAGACCACTGACTGATCGCTTTTGCACCATGGAATTCCCGGGCCCAGAGAAAGTCCCACGTCTCAAAAAGAATCTGGAGGATCTCTCAGAATTCGGACTTCCGCCTGGGACATCGTCCGAGTAATAAACAACTGTTTGCCTATAGCTGTTGCCCGATGTCTCAGGCGAAACCTGGTCTGCGCATCAAGATCCAACACCAATCCAGGTTTTGCATGGGACATCGGGAAAACAAAAAACAATAAGAGAACAATGTATGTGCTAACGACGTCCAATCGAAACTTTGTTTCATGTGGGAATGTCGTTTATTTTTTGTTGTGTGCGCGTGTGGTTTGCCCGGCATTCTCTGGGCCTGGGGCCCCCAAAACCGCTGATTGATTGCTATTGCGCAGTGGGGGGTTCCAAGAACCGGAGAAAATCGACCCACACCCAAAAGGAACAGGGGGATTTTCAAAATTTGATGTTTCGCATGTGACATTGCCCCGCACATTAGCTATTTCCCCGATGCCTCAGCGAAGCCTGGTCTCTATATCAAATTCGCACAGAACTCAAAATCTCGCCTAGGCCATCAAATTGTAAGCAACACGCGATTTTGCGGATGGCCCCCCAAGCGAAACCTTGAATTTTGAACAACACCTGTTGTTCTTCTTGTTTTGTGCTGAAGTTTTTCTGGGCCCGGGACCCCCCAGACCACTGATGGATTGTTTTCGCAGAGTGGGGATTCCCACACCCTGAGAAAATCCACCCCGCAACAATCTGGAAGATCTTTCAAATTACCTAACAGCGAAGACTGATAGGTTTCTAGTGGTGTCAAAAGAGAGCATCTGATGACTCAGAAGGGAGGTCTGGGCGGCATCCGGACAGCGAGGGCCGGGCTCAGGGCCGGGCTCGTTTTAAGCAAACAGTCACACACTTCGTGCTCTTCGAC
>CAUYUJ010021638.1:202158-304658 GCA_963575745.1 Prorocentrum cordatum
ATGCATCCAGAGACTGCACAATTTGTCCACACCATCCTGTGGTGTTGGGTCCTCTTTTGAAGACGCAGCGCCCCGCGTCACCTCGCCTCCCGCTGCCCCCCCCTCCTCCCCCATACTTGCCTCTGCTTTGCGCATGGCCACCCAATTTCGGCACACCCTCGCAGCTGGCGTGGCCCCATAGGGAACTCCACCCAAGGCCCCAGCGGCAGGGTCCACATGGCGTACCCGCGCCCGATTCGGCACACCCCTCACACGTTTCGTGGCCCCATAGGGACCGCCACCGAGGGCCCCAGCGGCAAGGTCCACGCGGCGCTCTCGCATCCGATCCGGCGCACCCCTCACACGTTTCGTGGCCGCATAGGGACCGCCACCGAAGGCCCCAGCGGCAGGGTCCACATGGCCTCCCGCAATCGATCCGGCGCACCCCACACACGCTCCACCGAAGGCTCCAACGGCAGGGTCCACATGGCGCACCCGCAACCGATTCGGTGCACCCCTCACACGTTTCGTGGCCCCATACGACGGAGCTACACCGAAAGCCCCAGCGGCAGGGTCCACATGGCGTCACCGGCGCCCGATTCGGCGCACCCGTCACACGTTTCGTGGCCGCATAGGGAGCTCCTCTGGAAGCTCCAGCGGCAGGCTCCACATGGCGCGCCCGCAACTGATTCGGCGCAGCCCTCACACGTTTCGTGGCACCACACGGAACTCCACCGAAGGCCCCAGCGGCAGGCTCCACATGGCGCGCCCGCAACTGATTCGGCGCAGCCCTCACACGTTTCGTGGCCCCACACGGAACTCCACCGAAGGCCCCAGCGGCAGGGTCCACATGGCGTAACCGCGCCCGATTCGGCACACCCCTCACACGTTCCAGTTCGGCGTGCACGTCGCACGTTTCGTGGCCTCCTGGGCAGCCCCACCAGAGACGATATTCACCACTGCGGCACTCAAAACTGAAGATGGTTGGGTTTTTTCGCCAAGCGAATTACCGACTGTATAATTCTGCCATATTGCGTTTAGTCCCCCTGGAACCGCGTCACCTCCGCCGACCCAAGCGTGACGGACCTTTTTGGGGCTTCGAAACCTACGAAAACCGATAGAAAGTCAATGATTGGGGCCCCTGGTACCTCGTGAAGGGCCAAGAGATGAAAAGCAAGGGTGCAGGTCTTGACCATAAGGTAATGAGCTGAGAACTCTACTCTTAGGATAACGTCGGCCACACATCGAGGCATCACATAACTCATCCTTCGATGGGAAGCGAGAGGAAAAATAAGGCCATGGGAACGGAAGATGGATCATAGAACGTGGTGGCCTTTGTCCGCTGCCACGATCCCAATGGAGGCGCACAGAATCGCGTGCACCTGGCATATAGGACAGCGGTGCCTTGAGCCAAGTCAGCGTCGGATATAGCGTTCGCTATGCAGCCTCTCCATGAACCTCGTTTAAAGTCGGGAGGGGAGGGGCCGAACGCTAGATCCTTGTCCCAGTTAATTATAGCAAGTCAAAGGAAAATACTGATATATATATATATATAAACATATATATATATATATATATATCGACATCCCCAGCGGCGCGCAGGCAAGGGCAAGAAAAACAGCACAACAATTACGCTGCCGAGGAACCCCACATACTTATATTATGGCTGGAGTGATGATAGCCGAAGTGAAGCATGTAAGAATGATGTTGGTGGCCGTTGCCACCCCCTGCGCACCCCCTATTTTGTCCAGAAAGTGCCACGCCTGCTATGCCCTGGACGACCGTCGTGCATAGCGGCCGCGGTGAGGGACCACCCCCTGCGCACCCCCTATGGTGTCGAGAAAGTGCCACACCTGCTATGCCCTGGACGACCGTCGTGCATAGCGGCCGCGGTGAGGGACCAACCCCTGCGCACCCCCCATGGAATCGAGAAAGTGCCACGCCTACTATGCCCTGGACGACCGTCTCGGATAGCGGCCGCGCTCAGGGACCACCCCCTGCGCACCCCTAATGGAATCGAGAAAGTGCCACGCCTACTATGCCCTGGACGACCGTCTCGGATAGCGGCCGCGCTCAGGGACCACCCTCTGCGCACCCCCTTATGGTGTCGAGAAAGTGCCACGCCTGCTATGCCCTGGACGACCGTCTCGGATAGCGGCCGCGCTCAGGGACCACCCCCTGCGCATCCCCTAAGTGTCAAGAAAAAGCCACGCCTGCTCTGCCCTGGACGACCGGCGCGGATAGGGCGACCACCCCGTGCGCACCCCCTTATGGTATCGAGAAACTGTCACGCCTGCTACGGCCTGGACGACCGGCGCGGATAGGGGGACCACCCCCTGCGCACCCCCTATGGTGTCGAGAAACTGCCACGCCTGCTACGGCCTGAACGACGGCCGCGGATAGGGACCACCCCCTGCGCATCCCCCTATGGTGCGAGAAACGCCACGCCTGCCCTACGTCTGGGACGACCGGCGCGGATTAGGGATAGGGGGACCAAACCCTGCGCACCCCCTATGGTGTCGAGAAAGTGACACGCCTGATACGGCCGACGACCGGCGCGGATAGGGAGACCACCCGTGCGCACCACCTTGGTGTCGAGAAAACTGCACGCCTGGTGCCGGCCTGGACGGACCGGCGGGGATAGGGGGACCACCCGTGCGCACCCCCTATGTATCGAGAAAGTGCCACGCCTGCTACGGCCTGCGACGGCGCGGATAGGGGGACCACCCCTTGCCACTCCCCTATGGTGTCGAGAAAGTGCCACGCCCCCATTGCTTGCCCGACGGACCGGCGCGGATAGGGGGGACCACCCCTACGCCACCACTTCTGGTATCGAGAAACTGCCACGCCTGCTACGGCCTGGACGACCGGCGCGGATAGGGGGACCACCCCCTGCGCACCCCCTATGGTGTCGAGAAACTGCCACGCCTGCTACGGCCTGAACGACCGGCGCGGATAGGGGGACCACCCCGTGCGCACCCACTACGGCGTCGAGAAACTGCCACGCCTGCTACGGCCTGGACGACCGGCGCGGAAAGGGGGACCACCCCCTGCGCACCCCCTATGGTGTCGAGAAAGTGCCACGCCTGCTACGGCCTGGACGACCGTCTCGGATAGCGGCCGCGCTCAGGGACCACCCCCTGCGCACCGCCTAAGTGTCGAGAAAGGGCCACGCCTGCTCTGCCCTGGACGACCGGCGCGGATAGGGGGACCACCCCGTGCGCACCCCCTATAGTATCGAGAAACTGCCACGCCTGCTACGGCCTGGACGACCGGCGCGGATAGGGGGACCACCCCCTGCGCACCCCCTATGGTGTCGAGAAACTGCCACGCCTGCTACGGCCTGGACGACCGGCGCGGATAGGGGGACCACCCCGTGCGCACCCACTATGGCGTCGAGAAACTGCCACGCCTGCTACGGCCTGGACGACCGGCGCGGATAGGGGGACCACCCCCTGCGCACCCCTATCGAGAAAGTGCCACGCCTGCTACGGCCTGGACGACCGGCGCGGCTAGGGGGGACCACCCCCGAGCACCCCCTATGTGTCGAGGAAACTGCCACGCTGCTACGGCCTGGACGACCGGCGCGGATTGGGCGGACCACCACGTGCGCACCCCCCTCTAGACATGGTGTCGGGAAAATGCCCGCGCTCGGGCCTGGACGACCGGCGCCGGGCGAAAGGGACCACCCCCTGCGCACCCCCTATGGTGTCGAGAAACTGCCACGCCTCGGCCTGGACGACCGGCGGAAGGGGGAACCACCCCGTGCGCACCCCCTAAGGGCGTCGAGAAACTGCCACGCCTGCTACGGCCTGGACGACCGGCGCGGATAGGGGGACCACCCCGTGAGCACCCCCTATGGTATCGAAAAACTACCACGCCTGCTACGGCCTGGACGACCGGCGCGGATAGGGGGACCACCCCCTGCGCACCCCCTATGGTGTCGAGAAAATGCCACGCCTGCTACGGCCTGGACAACCGCGCGGATAGGGGGACCACCGTGCGACCCTTCTCATCATGGTGTCGAGAAACTGCCACGCCTGCTACGGGCTGGACGACCGGCGCGGATAGGGGGACCACCCCGTGAGCACCCCTATGGTATCGAAAAACTACCACGCCGCTACGGCCTGGACGAACGGCGCGGATAGGGGACCACCCCTGCGGCACCCCCTCATGGTGTCGAGAAAGTGCCACGCCAACTACGGCCTGGACGACCGGCGCGGATAGGGGGACCACCCCGTGCGCACCCTCTATGGTGTCGAGAAAGTGCCACGCCTGCTACGGCCTGGACGACCGGCGCGGATAGGGGGACCACCCCCTGCGCACCCAGTATGGCGTCGAGAAACTGCCACGCCTGCTACGGCCTGGACGACCGGCGCGGATAGGGGGACCACCCCCTGCGCACCCCCTATGGTATCGAGAAAATGCCACGCCTGCTACGGCCTGGACGACCGAGCTGAGCTGTGCTGTGCTGAGCTGAGCTGAGCTGTGCTGAGCTGTGCTGAGCAGTGCTGTGCTGTGCTGTGCTGTACTGTGCTGTGCTGTGCTGTGCTGAGCTGTGCTGTGCTGTGCTGAGCTGAGCTGAGCTGAGCTGTGCTGAGCTATGCTGAGCAGTGCTGTGCTGTGCTGTGCTGTGCTGTGCTGTGGTGAGCTGAGCTGAGCTGTGCTGAGCTGAGCTGAGCTGAGCTGAGCTGTGCTGAGCTATGCTGAGCAGTGCTGTGCTGTGCTGTGCTGTGCGAGAAGGAGAAGGGGAGGGGGGAGGTGTGAGACGCGGGTGCGGCGCGGCAGGGAAGAAAACCAGAACCCCACGAAACATGTGGGGAAATAGGGCCGGTCATGGCATATTGCCAGAAATAATTATGGATGGCCACAGGCAAGACCGCTTGACCATCCGCAGATGATTGAGAGGACGAACGGCCAAATGCCAGTCGTCAAAGCGTGCAGCGAATGAGGGGATATGACCAAGCGGTCAGATCCCCTCTAAAGAATTACGCTGCCGAGGAACCCCACATACTTATATTATGGCTGGAGTGATGATAGCTGAAGTGAAGCATGTAAGAATGATGTTGGTGGCCGTTGCCACCCCCTGCGCACCCCCTATTTTGTCCAGAAAGTGCCACGCCTGCTATGCCCTGGACGACCGTCGTGCATAGCGGCCGCGGTGAGGGACCACCCCCTGCGCACCCCCTATGATGTCGAGAAAGTGCCACACCTGCTATGCCCTGGACGACCGTCGTGCATAGCGGCCGCGGTGAGGGACCAACCCCTGCGCACCCCCTATGGTGTCGAGAAAGTGCCACACCTGCTATGCCATGGACGACCGTCTCGAATAGCGGCCGCGCTCGGGGACCACCCCCTGCGCACCCCCTATGGAATCGAGAAATTGCCACGCCTACTATGCCCTGGACGACCGTCTCGGATAGCGGCCGCGCTCAGGGACCACCCCCTGCGCACCCCCTATGGAATCGAGAAAGTGCCACGCCTACTATGCCCTGGACGACCGTCTCGGATAGCGGTCGCGCTCAGCGACCACCCCCTGCGCACCCCCTATGGTGTCGAGAAAGGGCCACGCCCGCTATGCCCTGGACGACCGTCTCGGATAGCGGCCGCGCTCAGGGACCAACCCCCGCGCACCCCTTAAGTGTCGAGAAAGTGCCACGCCTGCTCTGCCCTGGACGACCGGCGCGGATAGGGGGACCACCCCGTGCGCACCCCCTATGGTATCGAGAAACTGCCACGCCTGCTACGGCCTGGACGACCGGCGCGGATAGGGGGACCACCCCCTGCGCACCCCCTATGGTGTCGAGAAACTGCCACGCCTGCTACGGCCTGAACGACCGGCGCGGAAAGGGGGACCACCCCCTGCGCACCCACTATGGCGACGAGAAAGTGCCACGCCTGCTACGGCCTGGACGACCGGCGCGGAAAGGGGGACCACCCCGTGCGCACCCCGTATGGTGTCGAGAAACTGCCACCCCGTGCACGGCTGACGACCGGCGCGGCTAGGGGGACCACCCCTGCGCACCCCCTATGGTGTCGAGAAACTGCCACGCCTGCTACGGCCTGGACAACCGGCGCGGATAGGGGGACCACCCCGTGCGCACCCACTACGGCGTCGAGAAATTGCCACGCCTGCTGCGGCCTGGACGACCGGCGCGGATAGGGGGACCACCCCGTGCGCACCCCCTATGGTATCGAGAAAGTGCCACGCCTGCTACGGCCTGGACGACCGGGGCGGATAGGGGGACCACCCCGCGACCCCCTATGGGTCGAGAAACGCCACGCCTGCTGCGGCCTGGACGACCGGCGCGGATAGGAGGACCACCCCGTGCGCACCCGCTACGGCGTCGAGAAACTGCCACGCCTGCGACGGCCTGGACGACCGGCGCGAAGAAAGGGGGACCACTCCTTGCGCACCCTATGGTGTCGAGAAACTGCCACGCCTGCTACGGTCTGGACGACCGGCGTGGATAGGGGGACCACCCCGTGCGCACCCACTACGGCGTCGAGAAACTGCCAGGCCTGCTACGGCCTGGACGACCGGCGCGGATTGGGGGACCACCCCCTGCGCACCCCCTATGGTGTCAAGAAACTGCCACGCCTGCTACGGCCTGGACGACCCGCGCGGATAGGGGGACCACCCCGTGCGCACCCACTACGGCGTCGAGAAACTGCCACGCCTGCTACGGCCTGGACGACCGGCGCGGATAGGGGGACCACCCCCTGCGCACCCCCTACGGTGTCGAGAAACTGCCACGCCTGCTACGGCCTGGACGACCGGCGCGGATAGGGGGACCACCCCATGCGCACCCACTACGGCGTCGAGAAACTGCCACGCCTGCTACGGCCTGGACGACCGGCGCGGATAGGGGGACCACCCCCTGCGCACCCCCTACGGCGTCGAGAAACTGCCACGCCTGTCGAGAAAGTGCCACGCCTGCTACGGCCTGGACGACCGGCGCGGATAGGGGGACCACCCCGTGCGCACCCCCTATGGTGTCGAGAAACTGCCACGCCTGCTACGGCCTGGACGACAGGCGCGGATAGGGGGACCACCCCCTGCGCACCTCCTATGGTATCGAGAAAGTGTCACGCCTGCTATGCCCTGGACGACCGGCGCGGATAGGGGGACCACCCCGTGCGCACCCCCTATGGTATCGAGAAAGTGCCACGCCTGCTACGGACTGGACGACCGGCGCGGATAGGGGGACCACCCCCTGCGCACCCCCTATGGTGTCGAGAAACTGCCACGCCTGCCGGCGCGGATAGGGGGACCACCCCCTGCGCACCCCCTATGGTGTCGAGAAAGTGCCACGCTTGCTACGGCGTGGACGACCGGCGCGGATAGCTGACCACCCCGTGCGCACCCAGTACGGCGTCGAGAAACTGCCACGCCTGCTGCGGCCTGGACGACCGGCGCGGATAGGGGGACCACCCCCTGCGCACCCCCTATGGTATCGAGAAAGTGCCACGCCTGCTACGGCCTGGACGACCGAGCTGAGCTGTGCTGAGCTGAGCTGTGCTGAGCTGTGCTGAGCAGTGCTGTGCTGTGCTGTGCTGTACTGTGCTGTGCTGTGCTGTGCTGAGCTGTGCTGTGCTGTGCTGAGCTGAGCTGAGCTGAGCTGTGCTGAGCTATGCTGAGCAGTGCTGTGCTGTGCTGTGCTGTGCTGAGCTGAGCTGAGCTGTGCTGAGCTGAGCTGAGCTGAGCTGTGCTGAGCTATGCTGAGCAGTGCTGTGCTGTGCTGTGCGAGAAGGAGAAGGGGAGGGGGGAGTTGTGAGACGCGGGTGCGGCGCGGCAGGGAAGAAAACCAGAACCCCACGAAACATGTGGGGAATTAAATGATTTTGTAAAACTCAAGGTTTCGCCTGGGACATCGTTAGGACAAGCACTTCTCCGCTATAGCTCGGTTCCCCGATGACTCAGGCGAAGCCTTGTCCGTGTATCAACATTCCACAAGCATCAAGGGTTTGCCTGGGACAACGGGGAAACAACTATAAGGGAAGTGTGTGTTTCCGACGATGCCCCAGGCGAAACTCGGATGTTTCAAGATTCCTTCAGATGTTTGTATTTTTCCTTTTTGCCAGAAAATTTATGCGCCTGGAAATTCCAAGACCACTGACTGATCGCTTTTGCACCATGGAATTCCCGGGCCCAGAGAAAGTCCCACGTCTCAAAAAGAATCTGGAGGATCTCTCAGAATTCGGACTTCCGCCTGGGACATCGTCCGAGTAATAAACAACTGTTTGCCTATAGCTGTTGCCCGATGTCTCAGGCGAAACCTGGTCTGCGCATCAAGATCCAACACCAATCCAGGTTTTGCATGGGACATCGGGAAAACAAAAAACAATAAGAGAACAATGTATGTGCTAACGACGTCCAATCGAAACTTTGTTTCATGTGGGAATGTCGTTTATTTTTTGTTGTGTGCGCGTGTGGTTTGCCCGGCATTCTCTGGGCCTGGGGCCCCCAAAACCGCTGATTGATTGCTATTGCGCAGTGGGGGGTTCCAAGAACCGGAGAAAATCGACCCACACCCAAAAGGAACAGGGGGATTTTCAAAATTTGATGTTTCGCATGTGACATTGCCCCGCACATTAGCTATTTCCCCGATGCCTCAGCGAAGCCTGGTCTCTATATCAAATTCGCACAGAACTCAAAATCTCGCCTAGGCCATCAAATTGTAAGCAACACGCGATTTTGCGGATGGCCCCCCAAGCGAAACCTTGAATTTTGAACAACACCTGTTGTTCTTCTTGTTTTGTGCTGAAGTTTTTCTGGGCCCGGGACCCCCCAGACCACTGATGGATTGTTTTCGCAGAGTGGGGATTCCCACACCCTGAGAAAATCCACCCCGCAACAATCTGGAAGATCTTTCAAATTACCTAACAGCGAAGACTGATAGGTTTCTAGTGGTGTCAAAAGAGAGCATCTGATGACTCAGAAGGGAGGTCTGGGCGGCATCCGGACAGCGAGGGCCGGGCTCAGGGCCGGGCTCGTTTTAAGCAAACAGTCACACACTTCGTGCTCTTCGACCTCCCAGAACTCCATTCCCGGGCCACATTTTGAATGCCCGGAGCCAACTGTAGGCCACTTCGTGCTCTTCGACTTCCCAGAACTCCATTCCCGGGCCACATTTTGGATGCCCGGAGCCAACTGTAAGCCATTTCGTGCTCTTGGACTTCCCAGAACACTATTCGTCCACATTTTGAATGCCCGGAGCCACCTGTAGACCACTTCGTGCTCTTCCACTTCCAAGAACTTCACTCCCGGGCCACTTCGTGCTATTCCATGTGGAGATACCGTTATCGAAAGCAGTGTTTCTACTGCTACTACCACTGCTCCCATCACTCCTACTCGTTCACTCCACACACTACAACTACTACTTCACTGTTACCACTACTACCATCACTACTACTTCTACTGCTACTACTACTGTTACTATTACTGCTGCTGGTGTTGCTGCTGCTAGTGTAGCTATTGCTACTGCAACTACTGGCAATGCCACTGCGACTGCCGCTGATGTTGCCACTGCGACTGCCACTGCAAATCCGAATGCGACTGCGAGAACACCAGAATTCTACAACAGCACTCTTACATGAATACCACAGGCAATGTTTCCAGCTATGCTTCTACACATCGCTGTTAGGTTGCTTTGCCGGGATAATCTTAATGTTTCGCCTGAGACATCATCCGGACAACCACTTTTCCGCGATGGTTATTTCCCTTATGCCTCAAGCGAATCCTGGCATTTTAACTAATATCGAACAGCAAACAAAGTTGTGCCCGGGACACGGGGACCAAGCAATAGGGGAAGAACGAATTTTCTGAAGTTTGGAAAGCCATGTAAACTTGTTGTTTGGAAGTGGCTTGACTTTCCCTGGGCCCGGAACCAGACCGCTGATTGATTGATTTTGCGGTGCGGGGATTCCCTGGCCCAGAGAAAGTTCAACCAAAACAAAACAACACGATCTACAGGATGTTTCAAACATGTGCTTTGCGATGCTTCCTGTTTCCAGTCCTCTCTGTTTGATTTTTCTGCGGCAGTTTGATGTTTAAACTTGCGATGCCGAACGTTTACGGTTTCATTTTTAGGCGGGATATGCATGAACATGTATATGTATATGTAAATGTGCATGTGCATGTATATGTATATGTATGATATACATATACATATGTCTATGCTCGGCAGGCATCGAGGGGGGGAAGCTGGAGCATTGAAGCAACATGCAGTCGCAGCGGCGCCCGCGCCCCCTCTCTAGCAGAGAACACCAGGCACGCCAGAACAATCCATGCTCGGCGGGTATCTCGGCGCCAGCCCCACTGATTGCAGCTATACTCTCCAGAAGCGACCTCGCTGACATGCTGTGCGATTGCGGCCCGGAGCCGCCTGCAAACCAGGAGCAGATGTCTCGCGGGGCTTCGGCCCTCCAGGCAATGGCAGCGCCGAAACTTGAAGCACGCCCTAAAGCGCCTGCGAAACTATACTCCTGGCCGCCAGGCCACGTACTTGGCTGAAGTCCCAAATGCTTTATTCCGGAACGCTTGCACGTGCGCTTTCGCTAGCTCTATACAGAGGCCTCTTGGAAACGGTTCGGCAATATGGGCCGAGAAGCGACCAGTCGGACCCCTGCCCTCTAGCACCCGACGCGGGCATGTGGAAAGTGAACAAGTTCCTCGACCTTTGCAGCTGGCCTCTTCGAGGCCGCCAAGGTCGAGGCGGCAGAAACGAAGTCGGGCCCGGTTGCCCCGAGAGGTCCCAAAGGCACAGAAGTCCACATCTATATCACGGACGTTAGATAAACGGGTAAGTGCTCGGGCCCCCGGGAGGCTCCATAGCCAAGACGTGGAGGGATTCTCCGACACCACGGGGGCCCGAGGGGCCCTGCAAAAGGAAAAACACCCAAAATTGAAACGGGCGAAGGAGTTGCCTCGGATAGCCGTCAAAGCGTCTGCGGGGCTTAGGTCACAGATGCCTACTGGGGTCGCGGCGTCGCGTGTCGGCGGAGGCCCATTCGGACGATTGCGAGCTCGAGACATGGATTGGCACGGAGTTGCGATCCACGCGCCCAAGAGCATACCACTGCGTGCCCATCCCCTCGCCAGACGTTGGACTTTGCGAGTCAGTGAGTCGGCGGCAGCACGTTGACAGTGTCGAGCTCGAAGCTAGCGATGCCCTTGATCACGATGCGAAGCGCTCTCGACGAGTTGCCACCGCCGCTGAACCCTTCCAACGTCGCAGGCTTTCCAGACTCGTTCACATATCGAGCTAGATCGCACGGCGGACGGCCCCAACGGCATCCAGGCTTCGCCTTGCGACGTGCTGGATGGCGTCTGGGAGCGAATTCAGCGGCTCCTGGATCCGCCCTCCTTCGGCGCACCTGCGCGCGGCTTGGTCGGTGACCCGCCGCCCCCTCTTCTGCACCTTGTCTTGCGCGCGAGAACTGGCCAGCAGCTCGCGGCCCGCGCCGCCGTGGCGCAGCTGGTGCAGGGTCAGCAGGGGCAGAGGCTGAGGCCCGCTGGCCCTGGCGGCCACCGCGAACTTGGCGTTCCACTCGCTGTCGCTCACGTCGAAGAGGGGGGCCCCCTCCTTGCGGGCGCGGAGCAACCGCCGCGACAGGTCGGGCAGCCGCGGGAACGCAGGGCTGTCTACCACAGCGAGTCGTCGCGCACCCCTGTCTTGCTCGAGACGCCGGCCTCGCGGGGGCGCAGGGTCACGCCCCGGGCCCCCCGCGGCCCCCCGCGAAGGGCCGAGGGCGGCGGCGGGTCGCTGGTCGCCAGCGCGGCGCCTCCGACGGCCGCGGGTGCAGCGCGGAGGCCACCGCCGTGAGCTCCGCGAGCGCCCTCTTGCTCATCGAGACCAGCTGGCGGATGATCTGGCAGCGAGCGGCCCGCGGCAGCGGCAGCCGTGGGCGAGGCGGGGCCAGGCGCCTCCAGCCCCTGGCAGCCCGGGTGGCCCGCGGCAGGCTGCTGCACTTCAAGCCCAGGTGGTGGCCCGAGAAGCTCAGCGCCGCGAACGTCCTCCAGGTGTCGGCGCTCTCCTCGCCTTTCAAGAACTGCTCGTGGAAGTAGACCGCCGGCGCCTCGTCCAGCTGCGGCAGCGTCTCGATCGGCAGCTGCGAGCGTCGGGCCCAAAGGTTGAGGCTGATGGCCCTCCTGGGGTTGTCCCTCCGGGAGGGGCCGACGCCGACTCCTGCTCCGCGAACGGCCGGTCCGCGCTTGGCCTCGGGGTGATGTCTCGACTGTGGCCCCGGCGGCGCTGGAGGCGTCTCGCTGCTCGGCGGTCGCTCTCCACGGCGGGCCGAGGGGGGCGCGACCTCGCGGCGAAAGCGGTTCGCCTCGACGCCGGGGCCTGCCGCGGCCGCCACGCGGCCGCCGCTCCAGGCGCCAGCCCAGGCGACGCCCCCCTCAGCACCCCGCCCGACGAGCAGCTCAGCGGCGCGGCCCGCGACATCGGTGGCGGCTGCGCGGTCAGCCTCGGCAGTCAGCCCGGGGCGGTTCCGCGAAGCTGGGTCGGCGCTGTCGTGCCCCGACGGAACCCAGCGCCGCGCCGCGCCACGGCCGCTGCACAGCGACAGCGCGGCAACCAGTCTGCATATCCTCTGAAGCTGACCCGAGGAAGAGCGGCCCTTGAGCAGGGCCAGCAAAGCGGCCATGGAATCGTTGAGAACGACGTGGGTGGCCCTGAATTTCCCCACACTTGGAAGGCAATATTTCAGGCATCCCCCTGGGGCCCGCCCCTCAAGGATGACCTGGGGCACCTCTCGGTCCCAAGGCTTTGAAAGGGCGCGCTTCCAGACGCCGCCCCAGACCTCCTTCGGGGCGCTCTTGAGCGGGGACTCCGGAGGCTTCGGGGGGATCTTGATGGGGCCCTTCTCGCAGAGGCGCAGAGGCCGATCGCGGCCGATGGGGTCCTGCAGCGGCCCGCCTGGGCCCTCGATCATCGTCTTCTCGTCCGTCTCATTCTCCCGCCGGCCGATGTCTAAGGTTCGGGGGGCACCGGCTTCTCGTCTCTGCCAAACCTCCCCCTCTCGTTGTATGACGACAGCTTGACGGCGACGGAGTGCGACGCGGTCTTCTCGGTGATGCCTACGACCCGCCTAGGCGCGCCCACGCAGGATATCACCTCCGAGATGGGCCACCCAGCGTTCTCCTGAATCATGAGACGACCAGAGACCTACATGCACCATGGTGGCTCTCGCCGGGCAGCCCCCAAAAGACAAAAGGACCTAGACCCCGCCGAACGGATGAACGTGCGCGCGGCCCCCGGGGCGCCCAGGAGCTCTCGTCTGATGAGCCCTTTCGAGGTAGAGTGCGAGATGGCCCGCCGCGAGGTGCCCCCGGGGCAGCGATCCTGGCCCAGGATTTCCTGAATGCCCAGGCGCAGCCTCCAGCGCAACCGAGGGTTCAGGCCGATGATGGCGTCGCTGGCCCCGACCTCCCATCCCAAAATCTGACCGCCCCCCCCCTCCTCCACGTCGCGCGTCGGCAATCCAACGCGATTGCGCTCTCGGCCCGCGGCCCGCGCCACATCGCGCGCGCTTCTCTGATCGGGGCAGAGACGCACGATTGTCAACATGCCCGGTGTGAATGAAATCCTGCATCAGGTCCAGGGCGTGCCGACGATCGACCGAGAGGTTGTGCGTTGAGACCTCTGGGACCCCGGGGCTGATGGCCTCGCCAAAGGTCTGGCCGACCGACAAACTCACGCTCCAACCCATGGGCGGACATCGAAAACATGGAACGACGCGTTGGGATGGGCGGACGGCAACACCGCCAACATCGCTGAGATTGGAGTCGCCTGCTCTGACGGGAGGGGGGCCGAACAACTTTTGCAGCCACGAGAGCAGCGGGATATTGTAGATTGCATCGGCGATGTCCGCGCCTGCCGCCGCAATTGGCGCGCCGCAGCCCACGGTGATCTGACTGCAGGCGCCTGCCGAGGCGAGCTCGACCCCGTCGGCCTCGCAGATGCGCAGGGGCGAGAAGCGGCCGTCCAAGATCACTCTGAGATCGTCATTTTTCTTGTGAACGAAGACAAGCCCCACCGAGCACTCGCACTCCAGCTTGAAACTGATCGCAGTAGAATCTACCAGACGTCGAAGCACTCGGTGGCGCAGCTTGGGCACGCGGAGGCGCGGGTCCACGCGCCGCCGTCGCGGCCCCTCAGTGCGGACGCTTTCCATGCCCAGCTCTCGGGTTAACAACATATATTGCAAAGGGTCGGCAATTTGTCCCACCCGCATCACCGGCGAGCGCCCCCATGTCACGATGAGGCGCAAAGGCGGCAGGCAGCGAGATGCGATCGACGTCGTCGACGCCAACCAGGGCGATGGCCACGGCCTCCCCGCGGTGCGCCTGCGATGCCCGAAGCTCCGTGAGGGCTCCTGGGCCGTCGAGGTCGATGGGCGGCCCTCCGAAGCGACGGGCCGCCTCGCCCAGCTCCGGGTGGACCTCGGCGCGGGCAGCTAGCAGTGGCCGACCGGCTTCGCGACGAGGAGGGTCGCGCGGGCCGTCGCCGCCCAGGCGCATGTCGTTGGGCGTCTCTACCATCGCGTTGACCATGTCACTCCTGTGGCGGCGCCTCGTGAACCGTCGCACAGCTGACCGGGAAATGATCATATCACTCTGAAGGCTCTTGGAGGAGGAAGAAAGGCAAGCTCGGCGGGGGGCCGGGAAGACGTCGCGCTGGCGACCATCCCGGCGAGAAAGAGTACAATCCCAAAGTACATCGCGGGCTCCAGGCGGGGAGACTGGATTCGCCCTCTGCTGCTTCTCGAGCGGGTCGAGGGGGGCCGCGCCCGAAGTCACTCTCATTGACCTGAGAGGGCGCGGCGCTCCTCTCATGCCTTCCGCAGCGACTCGAGGATGCCCGCGCCCTCTCTGCCGTGGCGGACACGTGCGTCAGGCGGTCAGGACACGCCATCATCCTGGCATCGTCCTTCGACGCGCCGGTGAAGACCGAGGCCTCGTCCAGGAACGCGAACTTCGCGAACCCGCGACTCCGCCCACGGCCCTTCTTGTTCTCGTCTCTCTCCGAGGCCTGCGGGGCCGCGTGCCGGGCGCCCTCCGCCTCCATGGCGCGCGCGTACTCGTGCAGCTGGGCCTGCCCCATTGCGATCTCGACCCCGACCAGGTCGGGAAGGTTCACCTGATCCCAGCATGCTAAGATCAATCATTCTCATGATTCTCTCATAGTGGGCGGCGCCGTAATCGCCGTGCGTCAAGTGATACAGATTCTTCAACTGTCCGAAGTGCTCCAGCGGGCCGCCGAGACGACGGTCGACGAACGCGAAGCACCAGGCAGCCGAGCGGGGCCCCTCCAGAGGCCACCCAAGCAGGGGGGTCTGCACGAACTTCTCCACGGCGCCCCGAAACTGCATACGCGTCCTGTGGCCATCGCTCTGCAGCGTCAGGCCCAACAGGCGAGCATCAAGGCCCGCCTCCGCGCCCGCGTGCAACTGCAGGTTCAGCGAGACGCGACGGATCCCGATCCAGCCGTGGTCGGTCCGCATGATCCCGACGTCGCCGCCGAGACGCTCGGTGCCGCTGAGAGCCGCCACCGCCCCGCGAGCCCCCGCGGACGTCGACGGGAAGGTGGGCAGCAGCCCCTCCTGCAGCGACCCCCAGTCCAGGCCCTCGACCATGCCCCGCGCCAACCAGAGCAGCAGCACCTCCAGCCCCGGCACCGCAGCAGCGCCGCCGTCAGCGGCCACGATGGCCCCAGCGCCCGCGTCGGCCAAGCCGAAGTCGAACGCCTCCCACGGGCCGCCAGCAGGGAACGCAGCAGGGCGACCCGCCGCGGTCTCACGCGCCAGGGAAGTCTCGTCCGCCACTTGGGCCACAGCTGCGAGGATAGCCGTTTCCTCCCCAGCAATGAGCCTTCGTCGGCACCCGTGCAGCTGAGCTGCATCCAGGCCGCCGCGGTCGCGTCGAACTCCGACGAACCGCGCGCCCAAAATGTCAGGACTGCCCCGACTGTAGTTCTCTTCGTGCACATCATGGTCGGGCGCGCTACTGTTCATCATCAGATCTCTCTGAAGCCCAGGCAGCGGATCCACCAGCCGGCCCCAAATGCGGCGCTGGTGCCACCGCCGCTCTCCGGCATATAAGACCCACGCCCGCGCGCACGTCCGGCGGCGGCGCGGTCATCCTCCAGAGAAGGAGCTCGCCGACGACGAGACTGGCACAACGTCCTCAGCGTAGCGAGCCCGACCGACACGGCCGCGGCGACCAACTGCAAGGCAGCCAGGGCGAGGTGGGCCGACAGGGTAGCCAACTCCGCAAGCCAGCTCCCGATCGAAGGCCCCTCTCTCGGCCCCACCTCCGGAGCCTCAGGGCGCTGCGGCGGCGTCTCAGCCGCGGGCGCAGCCGATGTCTCTGGCAGGGGGGGCGGGGGCGGTTCCGAGAGCGAGGCGCCCGAGCCGCTGCCAGCGGCCCCGCTGGCCTGCGATGGGGCGATCAACGAAGGGCACTGCAAGCTCGGGCACGTCGGACAGCTCGCCGACGGACGCGAAGGGCAGTTCAGATGTGGACAGCCTGGGCGGGGCGGGCACGGCTGCGATCGCCACCAGTAGGCGGTCAGAAGCTGAGGGATGGTGCCCACAAGTCAAAGCCCGTGGCGGACTCCTGGCATGAGAACACCACGAAAAGCTTGAGCACTGACGCAGCATACGGTCGCAACGGCGCCCTCACCCCCTCTCTCCCAAAGAACACCAGGCACGCCAGAGCAATACATATACATCTCTTTATTTCTTTCTTTTTCTCTCTCTCTCTCTCTCTCTCTCTCTCTCTCTATATATATATATATATATTATTATTATCATACGCACCTCTCCGAGGGAGTAGAGCTCAGAGGCGATTAATGCGTACGCGGGGCGCCGTGTCCGCGATTTGTCTGGCCGTTTCGCTAGGGACATCCTCGAAATTATGAAAACCGGTGGCACCCCTCACGCAGATCGTGACGTCAGGATCCAAAGGCACATGGGAATTTCAACATGTTAACATAACACCTTCAAGAACACATGGTAATTCCAATAAGTTTGACCCCGATTCTCAGAGAATGGCGTTTCGCCTGAAACATCCTCCCAACATCGAGCCCCGACATACCCTCTGGTACCCCAGACCCCGCCTCGGAGCCTCCTGGGAGCCTCCTGGAACCTCCTGGGGCCTCCTGGGGCTTTCTGAACCTTCTGGTACCCCAGACCCCGCCTCGGAGCCTCCTGGGGGTCTCCTGAAACCTCCTGGGGCCTCCTGCGGCCTCCTGGAGCCTCTTGGGGCCTCCTGAAGCCTCCTGGGGTCTCCTGGGGCCTCCTGAGGCCGCCTGGGGCCTCCTGGGGCCTCCTGGGGCCTCAGAACTACATGCGCACACAGAGACACAAATCACGCCCAACACATCACACGCTAGACAAACATAACACACACACACACACACACACACACACACACACACACTCACAACACCTACAACGCATAAAAAGCACGCACAGCACAGAGCACACATCACACACACACACACACACCCACACAACACTCACAATCCTGGGGCCTCCTGGAGCCTCTTCTGGTATCCAAGTCGGGCCTCCTGAAGCTTCCTGGGGGGCCCTGGTACACACATCGCAAGGTGTGGCAACCCCACTTGCGCTCGAGTGCGACTTCGCTGTTGCATTCCACTCCTGCTTCAAACGTCCCTTCAGTTTTTTGTATGAGCCTGGGCACACACGTGCCACTTATCTATATCTATATATATATATATATATATATATAGAGATGTGTGTGTGTCCGTCTGTGCACATTGCGAATTACTGCTGAACTCTTTGTGTTCAGGGTTTTATGTTCCTACCTCTGTGTGGGGGATTTACTGCTCAATCCTCATGTCGAGGCCTCTCTTCTGGCATGGTTTGTGACCAACTCACGGATAAATTTCCTATGTGGGAAATTTGAAGTTCAAGTTTTACCAACGGACTCCCTCGTCAAATCGTATGTAGAGACCTTTTTACGATGATATCCTTATGTGACCAACTGTTTCACTGTTGAAAGTATATGGTGGGGGATTTGCTGAAGTTCGTATGCTGGACTTGTACTGTTTCCATGAGGATGTAAAGGGTTTGCTGCTGAACTTTCAGTGGGGGACTTAATGCTTAAACCCCGATGTGAGAGGCTTACTGCTTGAATTATTGTTTGGCGGGCTCTTTGATTAATTGCTTGCGGATTGGACTCCCAGGCCCCAAAAAAGTCCGGCCAACCCCAGACAAACATCTTGATGGATTCTATAATCTTCAAAAATTCGCCTGAGCCATCGTCACGACAATCACTTGTCCCCTATATAAACTTCCTCGATGTCTCAGGCGCAACCGTTTTCGGGTTAAGATCCAACAATCAAAACTTTGACTGGGACATCGTGAAAGTTCGAAGGGAAAGCGTGATTCTCCTGACGATGCCCCAAGCGAAACCTTGCAATGTCAAACATACTGTATATTTGTTCTTTGCTGGTTGCCGGACTCTTTCTCTGGGCCTGGGACCACTGATTGCTTGCTTCTGTACAATATGGATTCCCAAGCCCCCCACCCAACAAACAAAAACAAAAACACTGGGAGTTATTTTTCCATCAAGAAAACAAACAACGTTTCGCGTGGGACATCGCCCGAGCACAACAAAAACAAGTTGTCCCTATGTCGTTCCCCCCGCGATGTCTCAGGCGAAGCGTGGATTTGAATCAAGGTCCAACACAAATCAAACATTCGCCCGAGATATCAGGGAAAAGAGTAGAAAAGGTGTATCAGTTTCTGTGTTTGTGTTCTCACGGCGTCCCAGGCGAAGCCTTGAATTTTGAAACAGATTATAGTTGTTGTTTTTTGGAGGGCGGAAACTTTCTCTGGGCCTGGAGATCCCCAGCTCATAAGATGAAATCAACCGTAAAATCCGCCAAAAAGAGGAATCAACCAGCAAATCTTCCGCATCGGCATCCGAACAGTAATTCCTTACGAAATGAGGTAAGTAACAAGTCCTCGCATGCTGGGTCAAGCAGTGCATCCTCCAAATAAGAATTTCAACAATAAACAGTTCACGCTACGATTCTAATACAAGTGTAACACTTGAAGTGGCGAATCGCCAGGAAAAATATTCGTATTTGACTTCTTCTGTGGTGAACCCTCTGAGTCGCTCTTTTGAGCGGCTCGGTATGCTCTGTGCCATCTTCAAAAGCGAATGTGAAGCTTACGCGGTGGATATCGAGCAAAATCGCTGATTCTTCCCAGACCTTTACACGGAGGATATGGGAGTGAGGATCGAGGATGCCGAAGATCGATTATGAATAATTTCGACGTGTGGGGACGTTGTTGGCCTATCTCGCATCCCCGGAAGTGTTTGGAAGCCTACCGGAATCTCGGGGGACCTCTGTGGATCTCTTGGTGCGGAGGCTGGGCTGCGAGGATAGAGAAGGAAATCAGGAGGTTCGAGGACTGGGGCCCGTCGAAATATACGGAAGCGAATGCAATAAGGAAGGCACCAGATAAAGCCGCCATCCGCCACGCGCCATCCGCGAATAATGCCATGCAGGACAGTTCGGTGTAATTTCTACCCGAGCATGTGGGCAGAAGGTGGGGCAACGCCTTTTTGGATGGCGCGTGGATGATCGAGTGACCACGGGGTGGGCGCCCTATGGGTGGAAGAATGAGAGCGCCGCTGCGTCGTAGCACCTGTTGGATGCGGGCGGTCATGACACCGAACACCCAATATCGCGTTGGAACACGGTGACGCAAGTCGCTGGACATAGTGAACAATACACCCCCGCACACCAGGCTCTAGAGGACCTCCACTACCACCTTGTACCAAAGACCTGGAGGACTCTTGGAGAATCGTGGGCCCGGATGTGCGAAGTCCACGAAAACGAACGCGGGAAAAATACATCATCGGGTTGGGACAATCCGGGTGCTCCGAAACCCGGGGGGTCTAGTAAATGCTGATCGGGCTCCGCGGCCTTTGCAGAGCGTTCCAGCGCCCTCAAGCTGATGTTGAAAAGAAGAACTGCCGACGACGCAGAAGGGAACGACCGCGGACCGTCCCGGCCCCCGCGCGCGCGCACAGCGTGCGTGCGCCGCTTGGGGGCTGGGGCAAGGCTGGTTCAAACCGAGACGGCGGCGGCGACTCTCTTTTCTTCGTGCTGCTTCAAGGCCGCTCCCTGCTATCTAACAGTCTAGCCCTCCACCCCAAGGGAGGGCCGGGAAGGAAACATGGAACGTATTGGACACTGTCAAACGTGGCGCGCTCTGTCCGCACGCGGAACACCCTCTGGCCGGCCCACAGAAGCTGTGGCTCGTGCGACAGGCACTCAACAAGGCCTCGGCGCAGCTTTGTGATCCACAAAAGGAGGAGGAGGAGGAGGAGGAGGAGGAGGAGAAGGAGGAGGAGGAGGAGGAGGGGGAGGAAGAGGAGGATGTTTGTGAAGGCCCGGGAGGGGGTGGACATATCTCTGCTCTTTTCTGTACGAGCGCCACGATAACGCCCAAATCATCTGGGCGCGTCCATGACGGGCTGAAAGCCAAAAGTGCTATGACAGGCACAAAGAAGGGGGAAGAGAAGAGGACAGAGAGGACGGCGGGACTACTTCCAGCGGGTCTGACATCGCCCAACAATTGCTCTCCCAACCCCCAAACTCACCCCGTTCTGGTTCCATCTCATCACAACTGGCTGTAAGGAAGGTTTCCAGGAAGGCTCTGCGCAAACGCGACTTGAGAAAATTGTTCAGAAATCTTTCGGAAACATGCCACCCCTGTCTACGAGGACCATGGTCCGCTTGGAAAGCAAATTGGTCAGAGCTAAACTGCCGCGGCCGGGGTCCGCCTTCGTCAACGCGTCAGTAACCATTCTGCCGTGTGGGACCCACCGAACTTGGGATCCCACCGCACTGAGGCCATCACGCGCAACGGCTAACTCGATACAATTTCTGCGGTCCGCTCACGAACTGGCAAGGTTCTGCGATAACGTATCGAATATGGACTTTGCGTCCACCCCTGACAGAGTCTCTACCCCCGTGGGGCAGAGTGCAATCTCTGCTTAGAACTACCGGGCAACAAGATTGCGAGAGATGCCAATCCGGGCGGCTAACATCCCCGAAAATGAGGTCGCGCCATAAAATTGACAACCATCGCGCTGCAGCAAGCGCGGCAGAACGAGAGAGGGTCTCGGCGGCTCCCGTGGAAGCCACAACACGATTCAGACGAGTTGATCGTCAGCTCAACAGGGACACCCGGGCTCTTTTATTTTGTGGAATCGCGGGGTCGGCCGCTAAAATCAACCAGCCTCCCTGGGTCACGAATACCAACACCTTCATAATCATCCTCATCATCACCTTCACCATGACCATCACCAGTATCATCACACATGTCATCATAACCATCATCACCACCGCCATCACAATCAACATCATCATCATGACCATGCCCATCGCCATCATGACCATGACCTTCACCACCATCATCACAATCATCAACATAATCAGCATCATCATCACCAGCAGCATCAGTCATCAATCATCAGCATCATCATGACCATCATCACCACCAACATCACCATCATCATCACCACCATCATCAACATCACCCTCATCATCATCACCATCATCGCCATCATCATCATCACCACCATCCTCATCATCACTATCATCACTATCATCAAAATTATTGTCACAATCATCATCATCACCCTCATCACCACCATCATCATCAGCATCACCATCAGCATCATCATCACCACGATCATCCACATCATCACCATCAGCACCATCAGCATCATCATCATCGTCACCAGCAGCCTCATCATCATCATGGTCATCATCATCACCAGCACCACCACTATCACCATCACCATCATCAGCATCATCAGCATCAGCATCAGCATCATCATCATCATCACCATCATCATCATCGCCATCACCATCACCATCACCATCACCATCATCATCATCATCAGCATCATCATTATTATTATTATTATTAATATTATTATTAGTATTAGTATAAGTATTAGCATTAGTATTAGTATTAGTATTCGTATTAGTATTAGTATTAGTTTTAGTACTAGTATTAGTATTAGTATGAGTATTAGTATTAGTATTAGTATTAGTATGAGTATGAGTATTATTATTACTGTTATTATTCGTATTGATATGATTGATCGAATTATTATCGTTATCATTTTCATCCTCATCGCCGTCACCATCACCCGTACCATCATCGTCATGATATCGCTGTCCTCATTATCGTCATCGCCGCCCATTTCGGCACACCCCTCACAATCTTCGTGGCCCCATAGGGAGCTCCACCCAAGGCCCCAGTGGCACCGTTCACGCGCGTCCGCGCCACCGATTTCGACATACCCATCACACATGTCGTGGCCCCATAGGGGGCTCCATCCAAGGCCCCACGGACAGCCCACAAGCGTCCGCGCCGCTAATTCCGGCACACCCCTCCCACGACTCGTGGCCCCATAGGGAGCTCCACCCAAAGCCGTCCACATGCGTCCCCGCCAAATATTTCGACACACCCCTTATACGTCGGCACCGTCCACATGCATTCGCGAACCCAATTTCGAAATACCCCTCATACGTTCCGTGGCCCTATAAGGTGGCCCCACCGAAAGCATCAATAGCACCGTCCACATGCGTCCGCGCCAACCATTTTGGCACACCCCTCACACGCTTCGTGGCCCCATGGGGAGCTCCACCCAAGGCCCCGATGGCACCCTCCACACGCGTCCGCGCTGCTCATTCCGGCGCACCCCTCACACGCTTCGTGGGCCCGTAGGGAGCTCCACCCAAGACCCGAATGGTGCTTCCACATGCGTCCGCGCCGCCGACTTCGGCACACCCCTCACACGCTTCGTGGCCCCATAGGGCGCTCCACCCAAGGCCCAGTGGCACCATCCACACGCGTCCGAGCCACAAATTTCGAAACACCCCTCGCACGTTCCGCGGCCCCATAGGGAGCCCACCGAAAGCCGTAATGGCACCGTCCACACGCGTCCCCGCCACTTATTTCGGCATACCCCTCACACGCTTCGTGGCCCCATGGGAAGCTCCAGCCGAGGTCTCACTGGCACTGTCCACATGCGTCCGCACCACCCGTTTCGGCACATCACTCACACGTTTCGTGGCCCGTTGGGGAGCTCCACCCAAGCTTGGGAAGGCCGCAACGGCACCGTTCGAATGCGTCCGCACCACCAATTTCGGCACACCCTCACACGTGTCGTGGCCCCATTGGGAAATCCACATGAGGCCCCGGTGGCGCCGCCCGCATGCACCCCCGCCGCTCATTTCCGCGCGCCGCTTACACGCCCCGTGGGGCCCATATGCAGCTCCATCGAAGGCCCCAGCGGCACCGTCCACACGCGTCCGCGCTGCTCATTCCAGCACACACCTCACACGCTTCGTGGCCCCATAGGGAGCTGCACCCAAGGCCCCAACGGCACCGTCCACATGTGACCGCGACGCCCATTTCGGCACATCGCTCACACTCTTCGTGGCCCTATTGGGAGCTCCACCTGAGGCCCCGGTGGCGCCGCCGGCATGCGCCCCCGTCGCTCATGTCGGCGCACCGCTCGCACGGGTCGTGGCGTCAATCGGGGGCTCCACCGAAAACGAGAACCATACCTGCGTTACCCACAAGTCCATATGGATGGGGTTTTTTGCCAGGGTAACTCGCGACGCCCAGGGGTGCGATTGCTCCTTGCCGTCCTTTTTCCCCGTCCGTATTCCCCACCTCCCTCTTTCCCGTTCTGGTCCTCGTCCTCGCCCTCGTCGTCGTCGTCCTCCTCCTCCTCCTCCTCGCCCACATTCTAACTGTTGTTCGCCCTCCCCCTCCTCCCTCCGCACCCCCCGCCAATCTCCCCGCCCTCTGCGGTCCGAGGGACGCTCGGGGGGCTCCCAGGCCGCGACGCGCCGCGGGCACCGACGAGGCAGGGGACGGCGCAGGCGATGACGCCGGCGACAACTCAAGCGACGGCGGCGTCGACGACAGCGGCGACTTCGACGGCGACCGACCCCGTATTCAATGCGGTGGCGGGACGTCCAATCGCCCTCCTGCTGCTCATACATCTGCTGCATTTCCTCCAGGGGGGGTTTTATGGGCCGGCTACGTGGCTGGCCCCGCACAAATGCAAGGTCGGCCCTGCGCTAAGAGCAAAGGTGGGGCATCCGGCGCAGCTTCGCCATGGATCGCGTGAGAATTGCACGGACCATCCGCAGCGAACTGACGTTGATGTACAACGGTGGATGAAAGATGGGTTGTTTGATCGTAAAGCGTTATAGAACGATGGTAAGACAACTCACGTGTAAAGCGGGCACAGAAGGTGGCCACCTTTGAACCACATGCCCGTGGGAAGCCATACCCTGCCCGCGTGCTTGCAGTGCTGCTACGCGTTATTATGTTACCGTTCGACTCTGGTAATCAGGCGAATCCGTTGTTCCTCGTTGGCCAAACCACCAACAAGACACCCCGGCCAACTAAACAGAAACAGGGTGATAGAGAATCTTCTACTGACCAGCTTCTTCATTAGAAATATTGAAAAAGGTCGCTTCGCCGGTTCCGGTAAGTCCCGCAGTTGACGGACTTCGCTCAACCCCAGTTTGGCCCCCCACGGCGCCAGCCGAAAAAAACCTTTTGCGGCGCCCGTGGCCGGGGCGGAATTACTCACATCATTGACAATGGGACTAACTATAACCCCGCCGACGGTAGCAGCAGTCGCCTGACAGTGCAAACGGCCTTTCAACTCACCTGCCACTTCTCGAACCCATCTCAAGAGAACAACCTCTCATCAAGATGGCTCACGCTGTCGCATGTTGCGAACGCCGTTCGCTTCGTGCGAGTCTCCTTTCCGCAGTGTATGTAGCTGGGCCTCTGGCGAACCGACTCCGTGACATTTGTCAATTCTCTGGCGTCCCGACCCCCCGACTCCGTGACATGTGCGCCGCAATCGTGAACGCCATTCGGATCTGCGACAACACGCCGGTCACCCGTCGTCGTGTCCTTAGTGTGGTCGCTGTAGTTGGAGTTTCGTACGGCCTTCTAGATTGCCCTCCAAGGCGTCAAAGGAGCTCTTTGCCGATGCTCCCTCTCGTCATTGGCTCCGCTCGCATGTCGCGTGTGTCGCGCCACAGCGTGCCGGACAGTTGCCTGGTGCGAAACTGGTCCGCTGGCCACCACAGGTAGCCTGCAATGCTGTTCTCTGATGGCGGGCGCGCGCGGTCCGAGGTCAGCGCCAGCGAGACGGGCGCGCCGTCTGCGACCAGCTCGGCCAGCACAGCGTGACCCCCTCCTCCGTCGTCCTCCTGATCTCGTCTGCTGAGGCGCGTCCTCGTGCCATCTCGTAGAGCGTGAGGAGGCGCGCCTGCGGCACGTCTGTTGCTCCGCATGCTTCGGGCAGGTCAAAGCCGACAAGCTTGCGTGGCCGGCTTGCAGCGGCGAGCAAGTGGCAGATCTGCTTACCAGTGCTGCGACACTTGCCCAGGCGCACGTATCCGGCGCCTCTCATGCCACAGCCTGTCTCCTCCTCGCGCTTGAAGGGAACGTCGCTGCGCGCGCCGATCTGGCACGCTCGCTCCATCGCCAGGCGGGCGATGCGCGCCATGATCTTCTGCGTGGCCAGAACAGAGCTGAGCAGCATGATGCGCCTGGTGAGCAGCTTGTTCAGGGCCCGCTGCAGCGCGACGACGCGGGCGCCAACGCGGCGTGGCGCGAGCAGCGCGTGGGCAGCTGCTCCGAAGAGGGAGGCAAAGAGGTCCGGGAGTGGACCTTCGGCTGGGTCGTCGGCCATCGACTTCGCTAGGTCGGCGTGCCTAAGGGGCCGGCGCGTCGATGCACTCGTCGCGATCGAGCGCCGCGCCGCCGTCGGCGCCGCGGTTTTATAGTGGGCGCTGCAATTAGTGAAGTCGTCGTAGTCCCCCTTCATGTTGCCGAAGACGCTCGCGATGTGGCCGACGAGACGGTCGACGTGCTCACTGCGTCCAGCTATCCTGAGGTCGTCAAACTGCACGGGCAGCGCGGGCGCCTATCCTCCGGGGCGCCAGCGCCGCAGGCGCCGGGCGCCTCGCGCTTGACCTCGAGCTCCGGGCCCGCCGCGCCGGCCCAGTGCCGGGCGCGTGGCCCGGGCGGACTTCGCGGAGAAAACTCTACGCGCATTCTCGCAACAAGTGCCCGGCTTGATGCGGCGCAAGCGCTTTGTCCGCTTGTCGAAGGACTCGTCGCCCGGAACCTGCCGGAGGGCGGCCGCGCAGCCGGGCGGCAGGCTGAATTTCACCCTTCTCGGTGCAGGCCGCGCCGCGCAGGGGCGCTTCCTCCGCGCCCGCGGCGACGCGCGCACACTCCGGGCGACGGGCCGCCTCGATCCGAGAACAGAGCGCGCTGAGACGCCTGTTTCGCCGCGCTGGCAAACGTCTCCAGGGCCCCGGCGCCCGTGTCTCGGAAGTCCCCCACCGCCATCAAGCGCCGGATGATCCTGACGGACTTGCCGTCCGATCCCTGTTGGTGCTTGAATTGGGCGCGCGTCTGGAGCCCATGGCGTTCCGAGCGCCTTCGAGAGGGCGGCGCTCAAAACGCTTGCGCTTGACCCAGATGGCGAGCTCCTCGAAGATGGCGGCGGCCACTTCCTTTGCCAGCCTCGACGCCCCCTGTCTGGTTCGGAGATCGGTGTCGCGCTTGATTGCCATGGTCGTGGCGGAGGCGTGGACCTTAAGCGCGCCTGTGGCGTGCCTGCCGGCAACATAATTGCCGTCGTGGCAGCTCAGAAATACTTCGCGCACTCCTGATCCCCCTCCTGAAGCTTGATGTAATCGTCCAGAGTGGCGCCGTGCAGATAGTAGTGGCACTGCGTGGATCTGCTGACGTTGGTGCTGAGTCTCCGGGTGCCGAGGCCGCTCGCGTGGCCTGCGGCCTATGCTAGCGCCCGCGTGCCCGACGGCAGCGCGGGCCATCTGCTGGCTGTCGAAGCCCTCCAGCACCTGTAGCTCCCTAGTCAAATCCTCAGCGCCCTCAAATATAGGCCTCGCGCTGGGCTGTCAAAATCAACCGCTGGACGTGTCCAGAGTCGCGAGAATCGCCAAGAGGGCCCATTGTGAACCACTCGCGATAACGCTGGCGGCGTCCGCGGTGACGTCGAAGACGCAGTCGTCGAACGTCCCGTCTTGATCCTGCCTGGCGTCGGCTGCGAGCGGCCGTTCGTCACCCAAGACAAACTGGATGATGCGAACATCCTTCAAGCTGCGGACGTCGAACTTGACGCCGCCACGCGCGTGGATGGCGGACGTCGCTCGGGCGCCGAAGGAACCGCCGGATGGCCGGACTGCGCCTGCAGCCCTGCCAACCGCCCACAGCTTTCTGGCCGCGCACAAGACTCACGGCACGCACGTGAGGCAGCTGAAAACATCTGCGAGGCAAGCGGCGCAGAGCATCGAGGACATCAGAGAGTTGCCGACCCTGCTCGGTCAGCTGCTTGCCCCGCTCGTCCTCCCATTGGCCGAATTAAGGTCCTGGTTCCTGAGCCTGGAACGATGCGTTCTAGGAAGTCCTCCGCGCGATCCCAGGCCAGGCCAGGCCAACTCGCGCCATGCCGGTGCCCGTGTCGTTGAAGAAGGCACCGATGGAGATCCGTGCGTCCTGAAGTCTGCAGACACAACCGCTGCGGAACTTGACCGCGACCTTGCCTCTGGCCGGGTCCGCGGACAAGACAGTGCCAGAACCTGCCCAGCCTGGCGCGTCCTTCGGGCTAGGAGGCCGGGCCTCCCCCTGATCACCCACGTTGAGACGCCCCTCTCAGGCCTCGGCCTCTCTAGGAGGGCGCGATTGACGCGGGCGATCGAAGCGGCCTCGAACTGCGCGCTGCAAAACGATATCACGGAAACGCCACTGCAGACGGCTGGGTCGGACCTCGCCATCGGCGGCCGGCCCCGCTCCGGCGACGTAGTCGCCCTTGTCGCCCTCGTCTGCTTCGAGCGCCTGGTTCAAGTCGTACCTCTCGGCCTGCTGCACTGTTGGCCTTGGTGGAGCCTGGCCTTCTGAACCTTCTGATCGCGTAGCCCTGGCCCCTTCGTCGAGCACGCAGTCGGATTCCAGCAGCACGGTCTTGGCGACTTCCTGCTGGAGCATCACTCTGTCTGGAATTGGCCCGGCTGCCTTGATGGCCGGTATGTCCACCCGCTTCCGCATCAGCCCGCGTGGGAGTGCTGTCGGCCGCTTGCCCGCCCCGGCACTGGGCGCAGCCCCTGCCTCGATGGTCGCGACGAGACATGCGGGCGAGGCGATCGCCAGGTGCTCGGTGAGGTGGTGGGTCTGGTCAAACTGGGTCAGGCAGCCTTGGCACTGTCTAGCTGTGGCCGCCCATGTGCGTGCGATGCTGGCCATCGTCCAGTGCTGCTGGGATACGTGGACTCTGAGTCCCCTCTGGCGACGGAACTTCCGCTGGCACCACGGGCACGGCCACTGGCGTGCTGTCGCTGCGTCTGCTTCGTCTGCATTCGGGGGCCCGGATGGACTGCCCTCTCTCGTGGAGTCTGGCACTCCTGCTGGCTGCACCATGGCGAAGAAGCGCTTCTCTGCCATGCGTGCTGCATGCTCCCTGCTTAGCTGCGCCGCCGCCGCTTTGAGCGCGTCGTCGAGCCTGCGCTTCCACGAGCTGTGCGAGCGCTGTATCATGAGCTCCCACGGCCGCAGCTCGTCACTTGGATCAGGGAGGTCCTGCAGGTCCACCGAGTAGCCCTGGGGCCAGCGGAGGTCTGCCATCAGCATCTGCGGCCAGAACTGCCGCTTGGGATGCTGGGGCCTCAGCAGAAGCTGGGCCATCGTCGCGAAGGCGTGCGGCGGTCCTGCCTGTAGCAGTTCGCCGAGAAGCCGCAGCCGCGCGACTCTCAACAGGTCCTCCGGGCGGGCTCGGCCCACTCGGACAAGCAATGCCTCCGCGCGCGCGCAACACTCCGGTGGTACTTGGCCTCCGCGCGCGTGAGCCCTGGCCGGCTGCCCTGCCAGAAGCATCTCGACGAACAGACCAGCGCGTCCGCGAAGACCATCTTGGTGGACAGGTCGAGCTGGTGGCTGCGGAAAACCTTATCCCTCAGCTTCCTGAGAGAGGCGATTGTCGTGGCCGAACGTCGGTAAAGTTCGGGGTGCACTGCCCCGTGGTCGTCGAGGTCCGTCCCCAGCTCCACATGGGTGTGCACCGCATGGATGGTGGCCCCCTCGTAGTGCTGCGACCTGAGCTGCACTCTGCCGTGGCGCTCGTGCCAGAGGGCGCGCCTCGCGCCCTTGGCCTCCTGCCCAGCGAAGGCAAAGAGCACTTCCGACTTGCCAGGGTCGAGGTTGAGGACGGGCCCGAACTCGGCGAACGTGTCGAGCACGATGCCCGCGATGACTGCGACCGCCTCCAGCGCGTCGTCGGCCTTGCCGATGAAGAAGAAGGTGCCATCATCTGCAAAGGCGACGCTGTGGCCTGGGATCTTCTCGAACTCCAGGTCGCTGTCGGACTGCTGCGCCAGGGGGCGGACGTTCGCTCCAGTGACGTAGATGCCGTAGCCCGCCTCCTCGATGCGCGCCTCTGAGACCCTGATGGCCTCGGCCATGGCGATCTCGTAGATATGGTCGGCGAGAGGTTGCCCTGGGATTGAGGACTTGGTGCCTAGCGCGACATGGTCCGAACTCTCGCAGACAAGCCAAGAGGCCGCGCATTGCTCCTCGACCAGCGCCTTCAGGTGATCGCTAGCGCCCGTCCTGTGGAGCAGCGGCAGCTCCTCCTCCTCTTGAGGATCTCCAGCGCGGTGGGCGGGACAGCCGTAGACTCGGCTGTAGCGCCCTTGTCTGCCGTGGACATGGGTGTGCGCAAAACCAGCTCCCTGACCATGGAGTAGAACGCGTTCTTGACGTCCATGAAGATGGTCGCGAAGGTCAGCATGTTGGTCGCCGCCGCCGCCTGCAACATCTTGGTCACGACGGACGCGTGCTGCGTGCCTCGGCGCCTGACCCCTCCAAACTGTCGGTCGCCGACGGCCTGCGGAATGTGTGTGTGGCCATCTTTGCCCGGTAGAAGTGCCTGACCCGCTTTCCTACCATGGCCGTGACCGCGAAGCACCGATGGTTACCGCACTCCTCGGCCTGCTTCTTCTTGTGGTGGTGCCTGTAGAAGCCGCCTTTCCATTGTACTGGTTCCACCCCTGCGCAGGCGAACTTGGCTGCCAGCGGGTGGTATGCTGCCGCCAGTGTCCTCGGCTGAGTGCGGAAGCTCCCCCATCAGCCCGTCCACTCCTGGGGCCGAGTCCTTCGTGATCTTCATTGCCCGCTCCATGTCCGCATGTGTCGGCGCACAGCTGGGGTCCAGCTCCGCGGGCAGTCTGTTGCCTTTCGCGCTGAAGGACGGCATGGGCCTGTGGAGGTCCGCGATGGGGGCGTCGGCTGCGAGCTCGACGAGGCTAAAATGCTGGAGCCATATGTTCCCCATCTGCCCCTGCGACGCGGCGCATGCGCCGTCGAGGAGCTTGACCGCTGGGAGGGACTTGCTCATCATGCGCTTCTGCGAGCCTATTCCCATGCCTCGTAGGAGCGCGAAGGCTACGTCCGTCTGCCTCTTGTCCCACGCATCGCGGATGTCGCCTGCTATGTGGTGGCGCTGGTCTCGAGCATCTTGACGGTGGGAGGCGAGTATGTCGGCGCCCACAAGCTTCCAGCACCACTGGCTGAGCGCCTCTGACTTGCTCTGGAGCATGCCTGCCATCCAGAAGAGGGGCGCCCACAAGGTCTCCCAGTCGCCCCCCGCCTCCTCGATGGCCTTGATGAGCGCCTGGGTCGGGCAGAGCGCCAAGTACTCGTGGAACAGGTGGCCGTCGGGTCTCTGGAGCCTGGGCTGCATGCTGCACGTTCCCCTGCATATCGCAGCCCGTTCTTGGCCTGGGCTCGTGGCGACGAATGAGGCAGCCCTCGGCTCGAGGAGCACCGGGGCTGCCGTTCCTGACCTTGGCAATGCGTGGCCTCCGTGCTCGGTGGGCGCGGGCGCTGCCTGGCTGTCAGCGGCGTCGTAGTATCCGGCAGACGAGTGGCGACGAAAGAGGGCGCACTCGGCTCAAGGAGCACCGGCGCGCCCGGTTCTGACTCTGGCAAAACGCGGCTGAAGTCGGAGTCGGAGGCGGGCACCGCCAGACGGGCGGAGGCCGCAAGCTCTAACGCCTCTCCCGTGGCGACGACTGTGGACGCACTCGGCTCGAGGAGCACCGAGGCGTCCGGTTCTGACCTCGGCAAAACGTGGTCGCCTCCGTCTCCTGTATCAGGGCGCTCTTCAGCACGTCGCCGTCTTGGTGAGTCGGGATCTTGGCGGCGACGGCGCAGTGCTCCTTCGGGTGGGGCTCGTCGTCCTAGGACGCTGCGGAATTCTGCCCGACTAGCGTCCAGCGTGCGCCACTGCTCTGCCGCCAGCCTGTCCCTGCCGGCATGCTCTCCTTGGCGGTCTTGCCACCAAATCCAGTTGAGCATGCCGGCCCTGCGGTCGCCCGTGCTGCTCCATGATGTCTCGCAGATGTCCTCGGCGATGCGGCAGATATTATTGTCGCCACCGTCTCTGGTGTACTGGATGGCACGTAGACGTTCTGGGTAGCGACGAAGGAGGCGCCTAACATAGGGCACGCACCACAGCTTCCAGGACCTGTAGCTCCCGTCTGCCTCTGCCAGGTTGTAGATCCAGAAGCGGGAGCGCTCTTCCATGAACTCCCTCAGGTCCTCCTCCTCGTCGGGGACTGGCTCCCACGGCGGGTCGCACATGTCGACGGGCTGCTTGTCCGCGGCCATCGGCAAGGCGGGCTCCTGGTTGCAGCTGGTGTTGGTCCGACTCAGGTTGCCCGATGCGCCCCCGACGGCTTGACTGAACAATAGCTCGTCGCACGTGGGTTGCAGCATGCCGTCACCCTGGACCAAACTCTCTCTGCAGACAGGGTGCGCTTCGCCACTTTCCTGTGCGAGAGCCCGCGGCGGCTCCATGCCCTCGCGCAGGTGGGTGGCACCACCCGGTGGCCGTGGGTGGGGAGCACCGCCTCTCGGCTGGGGGGCAGCGCTCCTTCGGCAGCCGCCTCTGGAGGCCGTGGGGAGGGGGGGGGGGGGGGCAGCGGCCATCTCGCGGTCCCCGTCCTGGCAGACCCACCGCGCGAGGGATGGGGCTGTGTCCCTGCCAGGGCGAAGGGTCCCCCCAGCGTGCTCCAACGCAGACCTCGTGCCGGTTGTCCGTGTCTGAATCCTGGTAGTGGCTGTTGGGCGGCAGCTCCGCCTCTAGGTCGCTGTAGTCTGACAGCGAAGCCCAAGATGCTGGCGGGTCGGTGGTAGCCTCGTCTGGGACGTCACCCTCTGCACCGTCCAGAGGCCCTGGCCACTGCGTCCATGTCGTTGCCTTCTTGTCCTGCAAAGCCTCAGCTGCTGTGCCGCACTTGGGCACTTCCTCGAAGGTCATGTACTTCGAGGCAGGGCATCGGCCTCGCCTGGGTGCTCCTCTGCGATGCTTCCTCAGCTTAGCTGGGTGCTGCTGGCCCATGGTCATGGCCGCGAAGTTGTGCACCTGGTGGTAGTCCATCAGCGCAGTGCGGCATGGCGCGATGACGCGCTCGCAGGTGACCCTGCCGCGCCACTAGGGCTGCCACTGTCCTGTCCTCCAGTTGTGCCAAGGCACATGGGCGCCTGAGTTGGCCCATGCTGCTAGCGTCACCAGCAACATGATGTAGCCGAGGCGGTTCCTGGCCCTCCGCGTGGTCTTGAGCAACAGTGCCCTGACATGGCAGAGGTCCTGCGTCGCTGGCGACTCCCGTGTCGGCTTCGGGGCCGTGGGCCCCAGCGGGAAGGCCGCCTCCGCCGCCTTGAGCACCTGGCTGTCCAGGTAGGCCGCGTGGCCATTGGGGTGGGCACTCGCTGACGGCTGCTGGGCTTGGCTCATCAGCTCGTCGAATTTCACCCGGCGCGAAAACGAAGCGAGCTTCGCCTTGTCCACCTTGGGGCGGTGCCACTTCGGCGGCCTCTCCCCCTCTTGGCCCTGGGGGAGCCGCAGCTCCAAGTCCACAACTGCATGGTCCCTGTGGGAGACCGCGAGCTCGATGCCGTCATTGACACCTTGGTCGCCCACTTGGCGCAGCAGCTCCTGCGTCGCCGCGATGTAGTCGATGCGCTCGCCCTCCTCGGGCGAGCGGGCCCTCGACGGAGTCCACGCAGAGTAGACGTCGTTCCTGGGCGGGGCCAGCGCGGTGGGCAGGCAGCTGCCGGTGTGCATGACGAACTTGCGCAGGCACGCCCCTGGCAGGTTCTCCTTCTGAGCGCCGCAGCTCCCGATGCCGACCGTGGGGGCCGACCCGACCTGGGCACTGGCGTCGATCAGCGAGAAGAGCCACGGGCTGGGGTCGGGCCTCTTGTCCACGATCCTCTGGGCATGGCCCCACCAGTCCTTGATCTCCCCCGGCGGGCGGTGGCTGTGAGGAGCATGGCCCACTAGGCCGTCGCCGTGGAGGAACGGCGCCCTGATGCACGCCGGCATGCGGGTCGGGCCCTTGTGCACTATGGCCACGTGGTGCTCCTGCAGGGTCGGGCCGTCCTCGACAAGCGGGCTGACCGTGTTGACCCACAGCGAGACGCCGAAATATCCGCCCTCTGTGGCGGCTGTGTGGAACACCAAGAAGCGGCCCACGCGCGCGACGGACTCGGTCGGGACCCTGGTCTCGAGCGCGCCCACGAGGTGGTAGCCTGCGCCCCCGAACTGCTGCGCGAGCGACTGCATCCTTCCTGGGATAAGGACACCTGAAAAGGCTATCCCCTTGCCCGCCCTGGACTTCCTGGGGTCTAACATCAGGACGTTGGCCGCGGCCAGCCGGAGCACCCGTGGCTTGGCGGGTTGCCCCTCCCCCCTCCCCTCGCCTCGGCCCTTGCCCTGTGGGCCCTGCCTGTCCTGGGACAAGTGCTTCAGGAGGAAGCTCTGGAGGCCTTGGGACGGGGGCTCGAGGTCCGGGACAGGGCGGCCAGGGAGAAGGCATTGGAGTCTCGGCCTGAGGGGCAACGCTGAGCCACAGCCAAGGCGCCTGCGGCAGCACCTGCTCCACGCGCTCCCATAGGTCGAAGTCGCTGGGCCACGCGATGAGGCCCCCCCTGGCCGGCGTGGCGACAGCGTCGGCAAGCTCGTTCCACGTGTCCGCCATGTGGCCGCTGACATGCGACCAGAGGATGTCCTCTGCACTGCTCCTCAGCACCTTCACGATACTGTCCAAGAAGTTGGCATACGGCGCGCAGTGGTCCAGCGAGGCCCCTCCTCGTCCGATGTCGACCACGTAGTTGTTGTTCGTGTAGAAGCCGATCACTGGCAATGGAATACACTTGCGTGTCTCGCCGACGGCTGTCTGAAGCTGCAAGAGCCGTTGGCTTGCGGCAATCACCACCGCGCAGATCTCGGCGGCCCCTGACGGCTGGGCGAAATTGTCGCTCAGTGTCGGCATCGCGTCGCCCAACGTGCCGATGAGCACCAGCTCGTCGTCGTCGCGTGTACCCCAGCACGGCGAAGGCCCACGCGGGCGGCCCAGGTAGATGGCCGCGCATGCTGCCGCCCGAGCCGTCCGTGTAGATAAGAAGCGTCTCAAACAGGCTAGGATCAAAATCGCCGTGCAGACGCGAGCACTTGGATAATGCTCCCTTGGTGGCGCTGCGAAGGCACTGCTCCCCGAACTCAAGGAACGCCGTGTCTAGGGAGATCGGCCACGCTGCCCTCAGCACGGCCATGGCGGCTGCTGCGTCTGGGATCGGCGCGCTGGCACCGCATCCTGGGAGAGCAGCCGTAGGAGAGGAAGACGTCGCGGCCTTGGCTACCGAGCCACACCCCACTGATGCTGTAGTCGCCGCTGAAGACGGCAGCGGGGGCTGGCCCGGGCGAACTGGCCCAACGGCCGCCCGTTGGCGTCGATCCGCTGGCCCACTCTGACGTCCATCATGGCGGCGTCCTCTGCTGGGGGAGTCGGGCTCTGCCGGCTGCTCAGCTGCAGCTCCTGCAGGGGGGTGCGGGCGGCTGCCAGCTCGACAATGACTGGGTCGCCGTTCTCGTCCTTCATGACCTTGGCGGCGCCCTCGGTGCTGTCGGCTCCCGTCGCCAGGGCGAGGCGGCACTGACCTGGCGGCGGCGGCTCGGCGAAGGCTTTGGCCGGTGACTTGGCTGTCTTGCCTGCGCTCTTCTGGCCGGCTGGCTTCCCGCCCCCAGGCGCTGGGGTGGCTTTCCCGCCTGTGGCCTGGCCTGGGGCGCGCGGGCCCTGCCCGTTGAGTGCTGCCAGGATCTGCCCGAGCGTGTCTTGCATGGGGCCCATCTGCGTCTCCAGCTTCGCCACGCGGTTCTGCTCTTGAGCTGTGCCCGTCAGCGACCAGGCGGGTCGCACAGGCATCTGCTGGGGGTCAGAAGAACCGCCGTAGGCGTCATCGTCGGCCTCCTCGATCATCTCGTCGCTGGCGTCCGGCACCGCGGCCTCCCTGGCAAACCTGTTCGCGGCCGACTCAGCTGCAGTGGCGGCGCCGCCTAGGGCAGGGCATGCGCACCAGTGCTCCATCTGCGCCATCTGGGCCATGAGCTCCTGGGCGCGCTGGTACCCCTTCATGGCCTTGGCCGTCTCTGCCTTGCACGCCTCGGCCGCCAGCTCGGCGGCGAATTGGGCGCCCTCGGCAGCGGCCAGCGCCTTCTTGGCCTTGTTGACGAACAGCTCCTGCTTCTCCATGCGCGCGGTCGGGTCCTTGGCTAGGGTGACCTGGCAATGTAGTGCCGCATGCTCGTTCTCGGCCTGCTTGAGGCGCTGCGGCGAGATCTGCTCTGGGGGCATGCTGCGGATCGCCCATGCCCCCTCGGCTGCAGCCACCATCGCCATGCGCAGCGACTCTCAGTGTCTCTTGAGGCCTGCTACAATCGGCGGGGCCGCGAGCCAGCTGGAGCTCTGCTGCGCCTGCTGCGGCAGCATGGGCAGGGTGCCGATGGGGCCAGTGGCCGCTGGCGCGCCTGCGCCTGCTTTGCCGCGATCTCCCCGCCCCTTGTCTGCTGCAGCACCCCGCCGTAGCCCTCCTCTGCCCGCTGACGCTGAGCGCTTCCATGGGGGCTTGGGCCTGTCAGCGTGGCCACCGCCTCCTCCCTTGGGCGCTCCGCGGCCGCGGCGCGTAGTTCTCGACGCAAAATTGCCCTGGCCCTCGAGGCTGCTCGATCGCCTAGCGCCATCCTGCCGCTGCTGCGGCGTCGGCTCCGGAGCCCGGCAGCTGCGCCAAGCCGCAGGGGCGCGCGCGCGCGCGCTAGCGCGACCCTTGCGGCAGCGACGGTGCCAAGCAGGATCCGAATCGGGGCCGCGCGGCGCGGCGGCGCCCCTGGTCGCGCGACCGCGGAGGCGTCGCAAGCCTCTAGGGCCAGCGCCCAAACACCTCGAGCAGGTCACGGCGACTGAGGGGGGAGGGAGGAGGTAGGAGGTAAGAGGGAGGAGGGAGGAGGAGGAGGAGGAGGAGGAGGAAGAGGAGGAGGAGGAGGAGGAGGAGGAGCATGGCTCCCTTTTCGCTGTGGCCCCCGTGCGTGGACGGAGGTCCCCGAGCGGCCCAGGCGCCCCGCGACGTCGAAGCCGCTGACCTGGCGCTGGGCGGGGGCAGAGGAGGGGGGAGGGGGGGGGGTGGAGGGCGATCGAGGAGGACGAGGAGGAGGACGAGGAGGAGGAGGAGGGCGAGGAGGACGAGGAGGACGAGGAGGTGAGGGAAGGACGAGGACGAGGAGGTTAGGACGAGGAGGTCAGGGAAGATGGAGGAGGAGGGCGAGGAGGCGAAGGGAGGAGGCGAAGACGAGGAGGAGGAGGGGGAAAGGGGAGGAGGAGGCATCATCGCCTGCGGAATCAGTATCATCCAAGAGTCGCGCCCTTGGTGACTCTCGCGCCGAAGAAGCTCGCGCCCTTCGCGACGCTCGCGACCCCCAGCGGTCGGCGCCTCCCGCCCTTGGCACATTTGCTGGCGATGCCGAGCGAGTGGGGCCAAGGGAACGGGAGATGCGCGCCGCTGGGGCAGACCCCCAGCGGCCGGCACCCGCCGCCCCCGATTGGCAGATTTGCTTGCGAGCCAAGCGAGTAAAGCCAAAGGAACGGGGGATGCGCGCCGCTGGGGCAGTGGGCGCCGCCGCCGTCGTTCCAGCCTGGCAGGGCGATCCTCGCGGTCATCATCATCATCCTCCTGCTCCTGCTCACGCCCCCCCATCCTCATCCTCGCCCGTATCCCCCCCCCCCCCCCCATCCCCCACCTCATCCTCCTGCCCCCCTCATCCTCATCCTCCTGCCCCTCCTCCTCGCCCCCCTCATCCCCCTCATCCTCCTCGTCCTCCTCATCCTCCTCATCATCCTTCTCATCCTCATTCTCCTCATCCTCCTCATCCTCCTCCACCCCCTCCTCGTCCTCCTCCTCATCCTCCTCCTCGCCCCCTGCTCCTCCTTCCTCCTCCCCCTCCCCCTCCCCCCCCCCCCCCCCCCCCCCCCCCCTCCTCCTCGTCTTCCTCCTCACCCTCATCTCCTCATCTTCCTCACCCTCCTTCTCATCCTCCTCCTCGCCCCCCCCCCTTCATGCCCTCCTCATCTCATACCTCCTCTTATCTTCACCCCTCCTCATCCTTCCTCCGCATCCCCCCCCCCCCCTCTTGTCATCCCCCCGCCCCCATCGCCCCCTCATCCATCGTCCTCCTTCCTCGTCCTCATCGCCCTCCTCATTCTCCTCCTCATCTCCGCCTCATCATCATCCTCTTCCTCATCCTCCTCCGCACCCCCTTCCCCCCCCCCCCCCCCCCCCCTCCCCTCTCCACCCCCCCCCTCCTCCTCCGCCCCCCCCCCCCCTTTCATCGCCATTCCACATCCCCGCCCTCGTCCGCCCCCCCCCCCCGTCGGAAACGGCGAGCCTGAAGGTTTCATATCGACGAATTTGCCCGAGCTCACCTCGGGGCCGCGGCGCTCGCGACTCGCCCATGGGGAAGATGGCCCATTCCCCCGCACCCCCCTCCTCCTCCTCATCCTCCTCCTCTCATCCATCATCAATCATCCATCTCACATCACGCCTCACCCTTATCCCCTCCTGCCCCCCCCCCCCCCCCCCCCCCCCCCTGATCCCCCCCCCTCCCCCTCCCCCTCCCATTCCTCATCCCCCTCCTCCTCGTCCCTCCTCCTCATCCTCCTCTCCACCTCATCCTCCTACCTTCCTCTCCCTCCTCTCCTCATCCCCGCCCCCTTTCATTATCCTCCTCCCCCCCCCCCCCCCCCCCCCCCCCTGATCTTCACCCCACCCCTTCCTCCTCCTCATCTTCCTCCTCCGCCTCCTCCTCGCCCCCCTCGCCATCCTCATCCGCCTCCAACTTCTCATCGTCAGTTCTGAACGTCAGGCCCGATCTTGCCCATGATCTCGTCGCGGGCCAGCGTCGCCCGGGCCCTGCGCAACGCCGCGCCGCCCATGCACGCCAGCGTCGCGCGGCGCAGGATGATGCCCCCATGCCTCCTTGCCCGTCGTCGCGCCCAGCGACCCGCAGTAGCCGTTCGCCATGCGGTCCGAGAGCATCTCGAACATCGGCCAGCGACCCCCTTTTCAAGACCCTCTCGCTCTTCCACTTGGCTACGAGGGCGCCGATCCCCTCGCGCCCCCCACGGAGCTTCCCGATGGCGAAGGTGTCCTGCCACTCCTCGCTCCAGGGCTGGACCTGCGTCAGGTGGTCGAGGTCGTGCTGGGGTTCGCGGTCGACCACCTCGTCGCGCCCCTCGGGCTGCTCTTCCTCTGCCTCCTCCTTGCGCCCATCCTCTCCCAAGGCCGCCCCCGCTGCTCGGGCCGCCTCCGCACCTGGCAGGGCGCGCCACTCAGCCTCTGCGCCCGCGTCGTCGTCGGGACCCCGCAAGTCTCCACCTGGGGCCGCCCCGCCCTCCTCGAGCGCGGGCTCCCGCGGGGCCTCGTCGGCCTCGACCTCGAAGGCGCGCTCCTCAACCAGGTCCTCCTCCCACGCGGCGCGTGGCCCGCCGTGGCCCGCTGGCCCCTTCTGAGCCGCAGCGGGCTTTTCTTCAGGATCGGTTGGGGCCACTGCCCTTGCTGCCCTTACCCGTGCTCTTGCTCTTGCTCTTGCCAGCGCCCTCCGCCGGGTCCGTCGCGCTGCTCTTGCTCTTGCCACAGCCCTTCGGCAAGTCCGTCGTGCTACTCTTGATCTTGCCAACGCCCTTCGGCGAGTCGTTCGCGGTGCCCTTGCTCGTGCCAGTGCCCTTCGGCGAGTCCTTCGCGGTGCCCTTGCCCTTGCCAGTGCCCTTCGGCGAGTCCTTCGAGCTGCTCTTGCCAGTGCCCTCCGGCTCCTCCTTCGCGCTGCTCTTAGCAGCGGCCTCTGGCGAAGCCTTCGTGGTGCCCTTGCTCTTCAGTGGCCTTCGGCGAGGCCGCCGTCGCGCTGCCCGAGGCCGTGCTGACCTTGCCCTCGCTCTTGGCCTTCGCCCTGGCCTTGCTCTTGCTCTTGCCAGCGCCCTTCGGCCCGCCCTTACTCTTGCTCTTGCCCTTCGGCGGGCCCTCGGTCGGCCAGGCAGCGCCGCCCCCTGAGCCCGCTGCGGCCGCCTCAGCGACAACCGCCGCCGCCTCAGCCCCCCACCGGTGTTTCATCCCCCGAGCCTTCTTGTTTTTGTGTCTCTGTCCCCCGCCCGTGGAGTCGCAACCTGCCTTGGCCTTGCCTTCGCTTATCCGTCCATCATTGAGCCCTTAAAAAAGAAGAAAAAAAAAAAGAACAAAAAAAAAAAAACAATAAAGTAAAAATAAAAAAAAGTCAGATCAAAGATGCAGCGTGGCCCGGCGCCCTGCCCCGTCGCCCTCCGCGCCCTCGTCGACGCCGAGCCCCTCGATGTCCTTCGCGACCTCGTCGACGCCGAGCCCCTCGCCGCCCTCGATTGGCACGCGTGCGCCGGCCCCCTCGTCGCGCCCATGCCCAGATCCTGCTGAGCCACCTCCCTCGTCCTCGATCGCCCCCAAGTCCTCGTCGACGTCGTTGCCCATGGCCCGCTGCGGAAGAGGGGGGCGACGAGGGGGAGGGGGGGGGGGCGAGGAGGAAAAGGGCGAGGAGGAGGGGGATCAGGAGGAGGAGGATCAGGAGGAGGAGGAGGAGGGGGGGGCGAGGAGGGCGAGGAGGAGGATCAGGAGAAGGAGGGCGAGGAGGACGAGGACGAGGATGAGGAGGAGGACGAGGAGGACGAGGAGGATAAGGGGGATGAGGAGGACGAGGAGGACGAGGGCGCGGGGGGCGAGGGGGGGGCGACGAGGAGGAGGGCCAGGAGGAGGATGAGGAGGAGGAGGATGAGGATGAGAAGGAGGAGGATCAGGAGGAGGGCGAGGAGGGGGAGGAGGATCAGGCCCAACCCCAAAGCGCGGGTGCCTTCTCCAACATGATCTGCAGCTGCTCCTCGGGGATCCTGTCGCCCTCGCTCTCGCAGTCGGTCCAGCCGTCGCCCTGCGGGCGTGGGCGAGGGGGGGGTCCTCATCCTCATCATCCTCATCCTGACCCGCATCCTCCTCGCAATCCCCCTCCTCATTCTTTCGTCCTCCTCATCCACCTTCCTCGTCCTCCTCCTCTGGTTGTCTTGGCATGGCTGCGTTTCCCATCCCCCTCCTCCTCATCGTCCGCATCGTCGTCATCATCCTGATCCTCATCCTCATCCTCCTCATCCTCATCCTTGTCCTCTCCTGATCCTCATCCTGATCCCCATCCTGATCCTCTTCCTGATCCTCATCGCCCTCATCGCCCGCATCCTGATCCTCATCACCACCATCGCCATCATCATACTGGCCCCTAGCCGCACCATCCTGATCCTCATCCCCATCACCCTCATCATCCTCATCCTCATCCTGATCCCCATCCTGATCCTGATCTTCACCGTCATCCTCATCGGTCCTGAACGGGCTCGTTCTCCTGCGGCTCGTCACAGCGCCACGCGCCCCAGGTTCTCATGTGGCGCTTGTGCTGCGCAAACACTTTCCTCAGGCTCCGCGCCTGGCAGTGCCTGCCCAGGCGCGCTGCCCCTCCCCCATCCCTTCCTCCTCCTCCTGATCCTGCTCCGACTCCTCCTCCTCCTCCTCCTCCTCATCATCATCATCATACTCCCCGGTCACAGGCCGCACCCTCATCCCCCCCCCCCCCTGCACCCCCTCCTCCGATTCCTCATCCTGGGGCGCTTGATCGCTCTGACCTTCGCGCGGATGGGCCTCTGCGCCAGCCCCCAGATTGAAAACTACATGTCCGAACCGTCCTGCGCAAGATGACTTGTTGCAGCCCCTCGGGTCGCCGCCCCCCCCCTCTTCGCCCCCGTCGCCCTCGCCGCCACCCTCCTCGAGCCCCCACCCCCCCACCCCCATCCTCCTCCCGTCGCCCACTCCTCCCCCTACTCCACTCCTACTCCCCCCCCCTGGGAAAAACTCCTCCTCCTCCTACTCTCCCCCCCCTGATCCCGCCCCCTGACGCCTAACCCCCTGATCCCTCGCCCCCCCTCCCTCTCCACCCCCCGTACCCCTCGCCCCTCCTATCCTCCTCGCCCCCCCTCCTCCTCCCCCCGCCTCCTCACCCCTCTAAGCGGCCTGCATCGGCGATTGTTCGAACCGCTTCCCGCCGCGATGCTGCCCAGAGCCTCGAAGAGCCTCGCGCGGGCTGGAGCGGATGGGGGGCGGGGCGACTGGGGGGGGAAGAGGGGGGGGGGCGGGGGGGTGGGGGAGGAGGAGCGGGAGGAGGAGCGGGGAGGAGGAGGAGGAGGAATGGAGGAGGAAGGAGGAAAGGAGGAGGATGGGATCACGACGACAGGATGGGAATGCCGCCTCCCCCCCCCCCTCGTCGTCGTCGTCGTCGCCGTCGTCATCGCCATCAGCATCATCATCATCATCATCATCATCAGCATCATCATCCTCATGCTCCTCATACTCATTCTCGTCACCACCATCGCCATCACCATTATCCTCGTCCTCATCCTCATTATCATCATCATCGTCGCCACCCGTATCGTCGAAGCCACCGTCGTCGTCATCGTCGCCCTCATCCTCCCCCCTGGCCGCTCGGTCGCCTCCATCTCTTCCGGTCGATACCTGTCGCCGAAGTCCCGCGCCGAGTGCGTGAAATCGAAGCTGGGCCCTCATCCTCGTCCTCATCCTCGTCCTCCCCCTTGTCCTCATCCTCATTAGGCCCCCCATCCTCATCCTCATCCTCAATTGGTTCCTCATCATCATTATCATCCTCATCCTCTCTCATCCTCGTCTTCCTCCTCATCCTCGCCCTCATCCTCATCCTCGTCCTTATCCCCATTTGGTTCCTCATCCTCGCCCCCATCATCGTCATCCTCGCCATCGCCCTCATCCACACCCTCATCCTCATCCTCAGTCGGTTCTCCTTCTCTCATCCTCGCCCTCATCCTCATTTGGTCCCTCGTTCCCCCCCCCCCCCCCCTTCGTCCTCATCCTCGTCGCTCTCCTCGTCCTGGGCGCCTTCGAACAAGTGCCAGTCGGCGATCCACTGCTCCCACAACACCTGGCGGGTTCCTCATCCCCCTGACCTTCATGCTGCCCCTGCTGCCCCTGCTGCTGCTGCGCCTGCCCCCCTCCCCCTCCTCCTTCCTCGCCGTCCTCAGCCTCCTCGCCATCATCGCCCTCGTCGTCGCCATCATCAACGGCGTCGTCATCATCGCCGCTGTCGTCGCCAGCATCATCATCGCCATCATCCTGATCCTCTCACTCGCCCTGAAGGCCTCAGAAATCCGAATCCTCGCCCGCAATCCTCGCCCTAACCCTCGCCGGAGAAGTCGTCATGGCCAGAACCCTCTGGTAGTCGCGCTCGCCCTCGCTAGTCGGCGACGGCGGGGCTGGCGCCCGCGGCGAAGCACAGGCGCCCCCAGGGGGGGGCGAGGGGGCGGAGGAAGCGGAGCAGGAGGAGGGGGGGGAGGAGGAGGGGGAAAAGGATGAGGCGCCTGTGTTTCGCCGCAGGCGTCCAGGGCGCTCACGAGGGCCCTGAGTTCCGAAGGGCCTCGCACAATCCCACCCCCCCCTCCTCGCCCACCCCCCCCATCCTCCTCTCCGTCCCTTCGCTCTCCTGTCCTTTTCCCCTTCCCGCCTCCTGAGCCCCCCCCCCTCCCCCCTCCCGCCCCCCCCCCCCTCCCGCCCCGCCCCCCCCCCGCGCCCCCCTCTCCCCTCCTAGATCGCAATCCTCTCCCCCTCGGCCCCTGCCCCCATTTCCCCGCCCCCCCCCCCCCTCTCTCGATCTATCCTGCCCCCTTGTCCCCAGCCTACCTCCGAGAGCGTCGTCGCCTCGATGTCATCAGTCTTGCGGTGCCTGCGCGCGGTCCGCAACGTAGCTGGCATCGCGCGGCGCCTGGCTCCGCGGGGGGGCCCTTGCCCTCCTGCAGAATTATCCCCCCCTACTCTTCCTCTTCCTCTTTTCTCCTCGGTCTCCTCCTCCTCCTTCTCTGGCCTCTGCCTCCTCGGCTCCCCCCTCCTCCCTCCCCCCCCCCATCGCCCCGCCCGACCCTCCCTCACGCTCCTCCTCATCTGCCTCCCTCCTTCCCCCCCCCCCCCCCCCTCTCGACAATGACTCAGCGCGAAAATGTTCTCCCTCTTCCCCTGATGGCGTCCGGGCGATGGCCGCGCACCCTCCGCGCACTGTTTTTTACACACAGGATTCCCGGGAAATCCCGGGAAACGACTCTCGCTGAGGCGCCGGCGTTATTTTTTTCCATAATGCTGCTCTCGTTGAGGCGCCGGCCTCATTTCTGCTCCCGAATCGTTCCGAATCGTGCTCCCGCTGCAGCGTGGGCCTCATTTTCGGATCGGTGTTTGGCCTCCGTCGTTCAGGATGGCGTTCTCGCCCCAGCGCGGGCCTTTTTTCTCGCGCGCCCATCCGCCCGCCACCACCGCGCCGCACCGCCACCACCACCAACCGGGCAGGGGGCCACCACCACCCACACCACACCACCACAACCCACACCATCACCAGCACCAGTACAAACACACCACCACCACCAGCACACCACCACCACCAGCACCACCACCACCACCACCAGCACCACCACCACCACCATCACCACCACCACCACCACCACTACCACCACCACCACCATCACCACGACAACCACGCACACACGCACGCACGCACGCACGTGCACCAACACCCACTACGCACGCGCGCGCGGAGCCACAAGTCCGCTACGACACGCGTCCGCGGATAGAGAAAACCAGCGCCACGGTGAGGGATGGGAGGGAGGGGTAGGACGTCAGATATGACGCGAGCGCACCTAGCTTGCCCCCCGCCCCCTCCCCCCCTCCCCCCTCGTCGCTCTCGACGTAACAGCGAAGACTGATAGGTTTCTAGTGGGGTCAAAAGAAAGCATCTTGACTCCCCGGGGGGGTCCGGGCAAGATCCGGGGGATGCCGGGGAAAACCGGGGACTCCCCAAAACATTATTCCAAGCCGCATTTTGACTGCCCGGAGCCAACAGAACACCATTCTCAGGGATGCCCGGAACCAACTGTAGGCCACTCCGTGTTCTTCGAGCTCCCAGAACACCACTCACTCCCAGGTCACATTTTGAATGCCCGGAGCCAACTGTAGGCCACTTCGTGTTCTTCGTTTTCCCATAACACCATTCCCAGGCCACATTTTGAATGCCTGGAGTCAACTGCAGGCCACTTCGTGTTCTTCGTGTTCCCAGAGCAGCACTCCCAAGCCACATTTTGAATCCCCGGAGCCAGCTGTAAGCCATTTTGTGTTCTTCGTCTTCCCAGAACACCGCTCCTGTGCCATATTTTGATGGCCCGGAGCCACCTGTGGGCCACTTCGTGATCTTCGCGTTCCCAGAACACCAGTCCTGTGCCATATTTTGAATGCCCGAGCTGAGGCAGGCTGAGGGCGAGGCAGGCTGAGGCCGAGGCAGGCTGAGGCTCAGGCTATGGCACGCCGAGGCAGGCTGAGGCTGAGGCTGAGGCAGGCTGAGGCTGAGGCAGGCTGAGGCTGAGGCTGACGCAGGCTGAAGCCGAGGCAGGCTCTGAGGCAAGCTGAAACTGGGGCAGGCTGAGACTGAGGCTGAGGCAGGCTGAGGCTGAGGCTGAGGCTGATGCAGGCTGAGGCCGAGAGGCGGACGCTGAGGCTGAGGCAGGCTGAGGCTGAGGCTGAGGCCGAGGCAGGCTGAGGCCGAGGGCAAGCCGAGGCAGGCTGAGGCTGAGGATGAAGCTGAGGCAGGCTGAGGTTGAGGCTGAGGCTGAGGCTGAGGCTGAGGAAGGCTGCGGCTGAGGCAGGCTGAGGCTGAGGCTGATGCAGGCTGAGGCTGAGGCAGGCTGAGGCTGAGGCTGAGTCAGGCAGGCTGAGGCTGAGGCCGAGGCAGGCTGAGGCTGAGGCCGAGGCAAGCCGAGGCAGGCTGAGGCTGAGGCTGAGGCTGATGCTGAGGCAGGCTGAGGCTGAGACAGGCTGAGGCTGAGGCTGAGGCAGGCTGAGGCTGAGGCAGGCTGAGGCTGAGGCCGAGGCAGGCTCAGGCCGAGACAGGCTGAGGCTGAGACTGAGGCTGAGGCTGAGGATGAGGATGCCGAGGCAGGGCCGAAGCTGGGAGACAAGGTGAGCTTGAATGGGGGTGGGGGGGGGGGGGGGGGGGGGGGGGGGGGGGGGGGGGGGGGGGGGTGGGGGGGGGGGGGGGGGGGGGGGGGCGGGGGGGGGGCTGAGGCAGGCTGAGCCGAAGGCACCTGAGGCTGAGGCTGAGGCCGAGGCAGGCTGAGACTGAGACTGAGGCAAGCCGAGACAGGCTGAGGCTGAGGCTGAGGCTGATGCTGAGGCAGGCTGAGGCTGAGACAGGCTGAGGCTGAGGCTGAGGCAGGCTGAGGCTGAGGCAGGCTGAGGCTGAGGCCGAGGCTGAAGGCAGACTGAGGCTGAGGCTGAAGCAGGCTGAGGCTGAGGCTGAGGCAGGCTGAGGCTGAGGCAGGCTGAGGCTGAAGGCTGAGGCTGAGGCATCAGCCGAGCGCTCCCCAGACCTTGAGGCTGAGGCTGAGGCTGAGGCGGAGGGGCCCCCCCCCCCCCCCCCCCCCTGAGGCTGAGGCTGAGGCTGAGGCTGAGGCTGAGGCTGAGGCTGAGGCAGGAGGCAGGCTGAGGCTGAGGCTGACGCAGGCTGAGGCCGAAGCAGGCTGAGGCTGAGGCTGAGGCAGGCTGAGGCTGAGGCCGAGACAGGCTGAGGCTGAGGCTGAGGCAAGCCGAGGCAGGCTGAGGCTGAGGCTGAAACTGAGGCAGGCTGAGGCATCCGTAGGAATCCATCGGAATCCTTAGGAATCCCTAGGAATCCTTAGGAATCCGTAGGCATCCTTAGGAATCCGTAGGCATAGTTAAGCACCCTCAGGAATCCGTAGGAATCCTTAGGATCCCTTAGGAACCCTTAAGAATCAAATGGAATCCCTAGGAATCAGGATCCCTAAGGATTCCTCAGGTGTCCTAAGGATTCCGATGGATTCCGAAGGATGCCTAAGGATGCCTTAGGAATCCCCAGGGACCCTTAGGATTCCATTGGATCCTACGGCCGTTGCCACTGCGACTGCCATTACGAATGCGACTGCGACTGCGAGAACAACAGAATTCTACAACTGGATTCCCACTGGAATCTTAAGGGGAATGCTTCCAGATATGCTTATACACATCGCTGTCAGGTTGCGGTGCCGGGATATCCTTTCGCTTGTTCCAGCGCCCCGCACGCGCGCAGGGCGGCCATAATGCCCGGGGAGGGGCTGGCATTTTTTGAAACAGAAATGCCGGAGCATAATCTATATATATATATATATATATTTATATATATATTAAGCAATCAAACAAGCACACATACAGACTGAGCCTGCCAACGAAGTCCACGCGCACAAAGCCGCGCCGCCGCGGCGGCGGGCCCAGCCAGAAGCCGCGCGGGGCCCAAGAAGGCACCCGCTCGGCTTCGCCTGGCGCGAGCACGAATGCCGGCAACCAGGCGCGGCCAATCGCGCCCGGCTGCGCGCGCGCAGCTTGCAAGAAGCGCGCCCCCCCCCCATCCCCCCCTCCCTCCTCCTCCTTCCGGCCCCCCCTCCTCACGGCGCTTCCTCCGCCCCGCCTCCGCCCCCTCATCCTTCTCCTTCCTTCCTCCCCCCTCCCCCCCCCCCCCCCCCACCACCCCCCCCCCCCCTCCTCCTCCCCCTCTGCTCCTCCTCTCGAAGCGCGCCGGAGCTGCGCCCGCGCGGCTCGGCGCCCCTCGCGCGCGCGCGCGGCCATGAAGGCCCCTGGGCTTTCTGCGCCCCCGCGCGCATCGCGCGGGGGCACCTAGGGCGCGCGGCGGTGAGATGGCGCCGCCCCCCCCCGCTTTTCCTTAGGCCCCCCCCCCCCTCTCTCTTGCTTTTCTTCCTGCTCCTCGTCGGTCGTCGTTCTTTTCTCGCTGTCGTCGTCCCCTCCCCCCCCGGCCCCCCCCCCCCCCCGCGCCCCCCCTCAGCCCGCCCCCCCCGGGTGGGGGGGAGAAGGTGAAGGGGGGGGGGGGAGTTTTGCGCGGCGCTCACCGCCAATGGACAAGGTGGACATCACCGCGCGACGGGCGGGCCACGCGCGTCACCCGCGCACGTCGCTGAGCGCTCACTTGGGCAAGTGCAGAAATCTCGCGATAACTTCCAACGCCACTCGGTCACCGTTAAGGGGTCACTTTATTTGCAAGGCCAACGTGGCCACTTTTCGACCGTGGCCAATACAGAACTTCACCGCGCGCGCGCGCGTTGGAGATCCACCTTGCCCACGGCATGAAAGTCGGCGCGTCCGTCGGCCTCCTTGAAGAGCCACAGAGTTTTGGAATTCAGTTTTTGGAATTACACGTCGGCATTTTCGGTCGTGGATGGCAGCGCAGAACTCCAGGGCGCGCGCGCGCGCGCGGGTGACCATGGTCACCCGCGCGCGCGGGTCACGCGCGTCGCCGTCGGCTTCGCGAAAGAGCCGCTGAAATTTTGAATCCACCCTCTGGGATTACATGTCAACTTTTCTATTGTGGACAATGCAGAACTCCAGCGCGCGCTCCCGCGCGGGTGACCATGGCCACCCGCGCGCGCGGGTGACGCGCGTCACCGTCGGCCCCCTAAGAGGCACAGAAATTTTGAATTCAGTTTTTGGAGTTACATGCAACCTTGTCTATCGCGGACAGCGCAGAACTCCAACGCGCGCGCGGGTGACCATGGTCGCCCGCGCGTGCGGGTGACACGCGTCACCGTCGGACTCCTGCAAAGAGCCACAAAAATTTGGAATCCAGTTTTTGTGATTACATGTCAGCTTGTCTAGCGTGGACAATGCAGAACTCCAACGCGCGCGCGCGGGCGACCATGGTCACCCGCACGTGCGGGTGACCCAGCCACCGTCGGCCTCCCCGAAGGCCCGCAGAACATTTGAATTTAGTTTCTGGAATTGCATGTCAACTTTCATATTGCGGGCACTTTTGGCACTTCATAAGTCCAAACGCGCGCGCGGCGCAGCGGCGTGACCCAACGCACGCGCGCGGGTGACCACGGTCACCCGCGCGCGCGGGTGACCCGCGCGCGCGCGCGGGTCACCCGAAATCCTTTCGGTCACCGTTAAGCGTTCACTCTAGTTCCCAGACCAACATGGCATTTTCGATTGTGGACAATGCAGAACTTCACCGCGCGCGCGGTCGCCTGCGCGCGCGGGAATCCATGGGCCCCCCTGCGGGAATCTATGGGTTCCGTTCGGGCTCTATAGGTTACGTTGCGGGGATCCATAGGTTCCCCCAGCGGGAATCTATGGGTTCCCTTCGGGAACCTACGGGTTATCGGGAATCTATGGATTCTCCTTCCCAAGTTTCCGCAATTGCTCGAAGCGTCGATATCAACGCGCCGTGCTGGCCTCTTCGGCGTACCCAACATGGGCCCGTATTAATATTCATGGCTTGTCACGAATGTACAGCTAGAGCGCTGCCGACAGGTCATCATCAATGGCTTTCAAACGTTGTCATGGCTTGTCAAGGGTCATCAAGGGCTGTCAAAGATTGTCAAGGCTTGTCAAGGGTCAGATCTAGAACTATCAAGGATTGTCAAAGCTTGTCAAGGGCTGTCAGGGGTTGCCAAGGCCGTTGTCAAGCTTTGTCAAGGGTTATCCAGGGCCGTCCGGGCTGCCAAGACTTGTCAAGGGTTATCCAGGGCTGTCAGGGGTTGTCAAGGCGCTGTCAATGAAGCAAAACGAGTGTCATGAAAAAATAAGACTCCAGGAAGTCTGGGCTGAGTGAACGGGCGCGCGGCGCGCTTGCACCTCGCCTCCTGCGGGCGCTGCGCCGCGCGCCGCTCGAGCAGCGCCATGCCGTTCTCGTCGCGCGCGCCCCCCCCCCCCCCCACCCCCTCCCGGCAGCCCCCCCGGCAGCCCCCCCGGCGGCGGGCGGCCCGCTCGGCGCGCAGATCGGCCTCGACCCCCCGCGCCGGGAGGGCGGGGCCCCCGGCGGGGCGCCCCCGACGCGCCCTCGATGCCGGCGTCGGCCGAGGCGGCGGAGGCGACGGCGAGGTGGCCAGGGGCGGGCGCCGATCTGGCGATCTATCGACTCCGAGCGAAGGCGAAGAAATTGTCGACATGCTCTGCGCTGGCAAAAAGGGACAAACCAGGGGGGGGGCGCGATCGGCCACGGCATTCTTCCCCGTCGCGCCTCGCACCAGCCGGGCCCGATTCTTCAATGCTTTCTGGCAGGCCCAGAGAGGCAGCTTCCATCCCGTGGGGGTAACCCTGAGCACTTGGAAAAACTTACCGCCCGCGCCCGACGGTCCGACCGCGGACCGACGAGGCGCCAACAAGTCGGCTCGGACCCGAGGAAGAACAAACATGTCCCTGAGAGGTTCCGGTAACTGCACGTTGTAGACAGCATTTACAACGTCGACCGAGCAGGCCTGAATGGGGGGGCTGCCGCCAACCTCGATCGGCCGAGAAGGCTGCCCCCGACGCCGGGGCCACCAGGTCGTTGTCACGGAAATGACGCGAGGGTACTCGGCCGTCAACAATCAGGCGATACTTCTCCGACATCTTATCTGCACAGAATAACGCGCAAGACGCCTCGCCAGACATCCACCACTCGATCGAGTCACAATCGGCCACGCGGCGCAACGGCTCCGCGCATGGCTCCGGCGACCGCTTGAGGGCGTGGTCCGAGCACGGTCGAGCAGGCCCGCGAAGCAGATCGCAATCCCTACCAGTGGGTCCTGGCAAGCGCACTTGAATTAGATGAACGGCAATCCCTCTGCTTCGGTCACCTGCCAAATGCTCCAGGGAGCGAGTGGTAGAACCAGCGATGGGCAGGTCGAACAAGTGGACGGCGCCTCTGCTGAATGGGATGATCACGGCGCCCTCGTTGCATGCGCTCTTGGCCCGAAGCGCCCGAAAGGCTCCTGAGCCGCGCGCGTCATCCGGCGGAGGTCCCATGGCGCAAACTGCCTGGCGGATCAGGTTGATTCCGGCCTGCTCGCTGGCAGTTGCCCCGCGGGTCGACCTCGGGCAACGCGAGACAAGGTGCATGTCGTTGAGCGCGCCGGCGATCTCATCGCACATAATGTCCACGTGGTTGGTGCCCCCGAGCCGGCGACGAGTAGACCTGCATAAATGACCCGCAGACCCACTCTGGTCTCGAGTCAAAACTGGTTGCGGGCGAGGGGGAGGCAGCAAGTTGCGCTGGAACTCATCCGCCCGAAAAAGGATGGCAGGTAGCAGGCTGCCCGTCGGATGCCAGACCGAGAGCCCTCCCTCAGGCACATGCTGAAGCCAGTGATGGGTGGGAGGTACCTCCAGCCCTTGAGGGGTAAGCATCACCCCTGCTCTGTTATCCATGTTCGTCTTGTGGTGCTGCACCGTGAACTCCGACCTCTCCTCACGTGCCAAGCGGACCTTTATGAGGACGGCTGCATCCCGCTCCGCCTCGATGGCCACTCGAGGGGTGAAGCCAGGACAGACCGGGTCCACTGCCGAGTCCCTCGTCATGACAGACGACGGCCGCCTCATCGAAGAAGGAATGCTGCAAGGAGGCCACGGTACTCTTGCCCTTGCCCACGCCCGCCGTGCCAGACGACGGGAAGTCCACGTGGTACACGTACTGCGCCAAGCGGGACCCCCGCAGGAGGAACTCCAGCGTGGCGTTGTTGCTGACGTTCACCATGTCGAAGCCTACGCCCAGATCGAAGCAGCAATGCAAAGTGTGACGGGTCTCCACAACCTCGAGTCCTCGACACGCGGGCTGAACGTTATGACGAGGGAACGAAAGTGCTCCAGCGGGCTGCCCTGCCGACCAAAGAACCATTCAGCACACCAGCGGGCGGTCCTCGACCCTGGCGCGGGCCAGGCAGGGACGGGCGACTCACGCAGTGGCCCGATCCCCGGCGCGGAGCGTTCCCGCTGGCGGCGCTGGCCCGTGATGACATGGCCTAACTGATCCCGAGGTCGTGATGGCCCTCCCTGATCAGGGGCACGTCCACGGAGATGCCCTGCAAGTCCCGACTCAGCACCGCGAGGCCGGTGGGGGGTCGTGAAGATGCCATCGCTGCCCCTCACAATGTCGGTCGCCGTCAGGGTACGCCGATCCGATGCGAAGTTCATCGCCTGGAAGTCCCCGCTGCTAGCAGCCAGCTTCTCGAAGTAGACGTCTGCAGCCGGGGTAGCACAGACATCGAAGACATCATTGACTGGATTCATCACCTGCGGCTGCGAGCGGCCCCAATCCCTGCGCTGGGCGCCGCAGGGCAACGGCTGAGGTAAGAAATGACGCCTGCGCCAGCCCAATCGGCCACGCGGTTCCACATGAACCGCGCTTCCGCTTGAGCAAACAAGGCCGCGGGAGCAGGGACGCCGCTACCTCCAGGACGGCCCAACCCCGAAAACATCGACTAGCAACAACGTGCTAAACACTGCCAATACCAAGCTGAGCCGTTTGAACTCCTCAAAAGTAGCCTCTTCACGGACACGTGGGAGGGAATACTACAACCAGGTGTAGCCCCAACGTGCGTACACAAAGAACCCGACAGGGTCTACACGCGCCTGGATCAACGGCGCAGTACGTAGCCCGATTTTGCAGGACACAGTGCCGAAGAGCAGAATGATGAGTTACCTACCCTGGACATTCAGGATGCCAAGGACGAGCAAGGAAGATTTGCACCGACAGACAATAGGTACTCCCAGGATCTTGATACTGGACTGCCCCTCGCCGTTGTTGATCAAAACATCTACACTAACATCGGAAGACAACAATACGCCTATTGTTCACACCGCCGATATGCAGAGAACTGCAATGGCTGAACACGCTATATCGGTTACTATGCGAAAAGTCCAACAGACAATGCTGGAATGCCATCCGGACTGCGCAGTATCATCACCACCATCTGCCCCGCCCAACCCGCGCGCCCAGCAATCCGAGATGCTGAGACCACGAGGACAGCGGGACTACCACGGGACACATACGTGGGTGACGTACTTATCTAACAATGACCTGATGCCTGTCACGCTCACCTATAAGTGTACTCGCAGCTGCCCGGTCCACTAGCTACGAGTGGCCCTAGCTACAAGCTACAAACCAGCGGGCACCGACACTACCAGCGATGGCGGTGACGCAGAAGTACTACTCTGACGAGGTGGTGAACTGCAACATGAAGGAAACAAGCAAGGTACACGGAAGTGGGCATCTACGACGCCAACTCAGACCGCGACAATAATTGGATACAGGTACTTACGAAAGCCCATTCCGCCAAATACAACCACTACAACAGCACGAAAGACGTCTACTTCCGCATGTGGGACGTCGAGTGCGCGGAAAGCACGACCTGAAGCGCTACCAACACGAACCCCTCACGCTCTAAAAGGCCAACGGCGGCTACCAGGCCGATATGTAAGGTGCCGTTCGCGACGAGTTGCTCGAATCCTAACAGCCCTCTGGGCGTAAGTGGTTTAGAGCGTTTCCTATCCCATCTCCCCTCTTATCCCTCGGGATAAGGTTTACCCCTTCCCCTGCCCCTTCCACCTGGGTCTGGAGGGGGCGTTCTGGGATGGGTTGGAGCGTCCAAGATGGCCTCGACGAGAAAGTCCAAATCATTGAGCTGACAAAAGTGTTCGCCACAGTGTGGTCTCTAAGGGGGGGTCCGAATTAGGGAGTTTCCCTCCTCTGATCAACCTCTTCCAACATGGTCCGAAGATGGCCCCCACGGCCCCCAAGGGTGCCCCAAGATGTCCCCAAGAGGTGCCCAGGAGGCCCAACGAGGCCCCCAAGAGGCCCCCAAGATGCCCCCAAAAGGCCCCCAGGAGACCCGCAAGACGCCTCACGAGGCCCCCCGGGGCAACCGTGACGCCCCAAAAGGCCTCGGCGAGAAGGCCGACATAATTAATTGATGTTGCTGAGGCTTTGGCCACATTGTGGCGTCGTGGGGGGGGACCCTGATTAAGACCCCCCCCTCCTTTGGTCGATCGGCACCAAAGGGGGCGCGCAGGAAGTGGTCCCTGAACGCGGCGTCTATGCGGGCCATGGCGCAGGGCAGGCAGGCGTGGCACTTTCTCGATAGTAGAGGGGGTGCGCACGGGGTGGTCCCTGACCGTAGCGCTTATGCGGGCCATGGCGCAAGGCACGGCAGCTTTCTCGATGCCAGAGGGGGAGCGCAAGGGGTGGTCCTTGAACGCGGCGTATATGTTTCTTCCCACCCGCGTCGCACCCGCGTTCACACACCCGCCTCCCCTCCTCACCTTTCCTTACCTCTCCTCGCCACTCCTCTTCCACGCTCGACACACACAATACACCTGCACACGCACACACTTACACACCTCCTCCTGACGCATCACACTCACCAGACACATGCAACGCACGCGTGGCGGGCTCGCAAAGCGTGGAAAGCGCTGCACTTCCTCGACACCACGGAGGGGGGGCGCTGGGGGTGGGAGCGTTATCCGTTTCGGGCTCACAAAGCGTGACAGGTCTGGCACCTCGTCAACACCAGAAAAAGGGGGCGAGCTGTGGGTGGGAGCGATATCCGCTTCGGGTTCGCGAAGCGTGGATCGTCTGGCACTTCCTCGACACCGAGGTGCGCTGGCGGTGGGGGCGCGACCCGTTTCGGGCTCGCAGAGCGTGGCAGGCGTGGCACACCCTCGACACCACAAGGGGTGCGCTGTGGGTACGAGCGCTGTCCGTTTCGTGCTCGCAAGGCTCTGCAAGCGTGGCGCATCCTCGACACCACAAAGCGGTGAACTGGGGGTGGAAGGCTATCCGTTTCGGGCTCGCAAAGCGTGGCAGGCGTGACACTTCCTCGACATTACAGGGTGCGCGCTGGGGGTGGTAACGCTATCCGGTTCGGGCTCGCAAAGCGTGACAGGCTTGGCACACCCTCGACACTACATGGAGTGCGCTGGGGGCGGTCCCCCTATCCGTTTCGAGCTCGCACAGCGTGGCAGGCGTGGCAATTGCTCGACACCGCAGGGTGCGTTGGGGGTGGTATCCCTGTCCGCTTCGGGCTCGCAGAGCCTGGCAGGCGTGGCACTTCCTCGACACCACGGGGGGTGGTCTCTGAGCGCGGCATCGACTCTCTGCGCGACGTGGAAGGCCCAGCCAGCTTGTGGGGTCAAAGTGGAGGTTAGCCAGTAACGCCCAGGCTTCTGTCCTTCCTGGACCCCCATCAGGGTATTCAGGCTGATCGGATTGCCTGACGATCTGAGTGATCACTCTTTTTCAAGCGCTGTCAGGACCGACTTCGTGCCTATGCCGTACATGGCCGACAGTCTACTGCAGCAATGGAGTTTACAGCAACATCCGGACTGGCGACCATTCCAGGACTACCTCTTGCCTTGCACACTTGGGTTCTCGAAAGGCTTGAATGGCGCCACCAACGGTATCGGCGAAGCAGCGGCCACCTGCATCATTCTCGCAAGTTTCACGCCAGCTATCATCACGCCAGACATATTATAACTATGTGGGATTCCTCGGTAGCGTAATTGAAGGCTTGGCCTTCTGGCTTTTTCGGCTTTCCGACGTGCCAGCGCGGCCCGCGAGGCCCCCGAAATCGCCCCAAGACGGCCCCAGAAACGCCCGAGGGGGCCCCAATTTGGCCCAAGAGGGCACCGCGACGTCCCGAGAGGCGTCCAAGACGGCCCAAAGGGGCCCCAAAAACTACTCCAATAGGGCCAATAGGGGGCCCACATGGCGGACCCGAACGGACGTTTCGAGCCTTCGGCCCCGAGGGCGCCCCAAGAAGCCCCCAAAGCCCCCAAAGAAGCCCCAGGAGGCCCCCAAGAGGCCCCAAGAGGCTCCCAAGAGGCCCCCAAGAGGCCCCCGAGAGAACCCACAACTGCCCCCAAAAGGCATCCGAGAGCGCCCCGGAGAGACCCGAAGAAACATCCCTTAGAACTCCGACCCGCCGATGGCCACTAGATCCGCCGCGCCCTTCTGCTTTAGAAAAAAGTGCCTGGCGTGCCAAATTATATGGGTTTTGGTTTTTGATCTTGTTCCAAAATTATCTCAGCAAAGCAACCTAACAGCGATGTGTAAAAGCATATACGTGTGCACCATCATTTAGATTCAGATGGCGATTTCATTAATATTCAACTCGGACTCTCATTGTAGACTTTTGCATCAAAGTCTGCAATCGACGGATGTGAGTTTAAACAAGCACTCGGCATCAACGAATGCAGTTTCAAATGAGACTCTGGTATCTACGTTCACTGCGTGCTCACGGAAGCGTTTGAAGTGGATGATGTGATGATGACCATCCGAGGGAACGGTGCACCCCCCCCCTCCTACTACCACTACCACTACTACTACTACTACTACTACTACTACTACTACTACTACTACTACTACTACTACTACTACTACTACTACTACTACTACTACTACTACTACTACTACTACTACTACTACTACTACTACTACTACTACTACTACTACTACTACTACTACTACTACTACTACTACTACTACTACTACTACTACTACTACTACTACTACTACTACTACTACTACTACTACTACAACTACTACTACTACTACTACTACTACTACTACTACTACTACTACTACTACTACTACTACTACTACTACTACGACTACGACTACGACTACGACTTCGACTACGACTACTACTACTACTACTACTACTACTACTACTACTACTACTACTACTACTACTACTACTACTACTACTACTACTACTACTACTCTACGAGTAGAAGGGAGAAGGGAAAGGACGGAGAGGGAGGGCTCGGAGACCCTTGGAGGGGGGCATGTGCCCATCCGAGGGAACGGTGCACCCCCCCCTCCCCGTCGTCAATTCGAAGGAACCAGCCATGGCAACGACCCCCCTCCTATCCCCCTCCGCGACCTGAGTAGACCACCCAGGCTAGCGGAGGACGTCATAGGAGGCAAGGGTTCTGACGTCGATGAGAGAAGAAAAACGAGGAGCGAGTAGAAGGAGGAGGAGAGGCGTACGAGTACTACTACGACTACAATGGCGTGTTCTCCACAATGCGTCCCGGGAATGGAATTCTGGGAGGTGGAAGAGCAGGAAGTGGCGTGCAGTTGGCTCCGGGCATCCAAAATGTGCGCCAGGAGTGGCAGGAGTGGCATTCGGCGATGGCGTTCGGGGCAGTCGAAGAGCACGAAGTGGCCTACAGTTGGCTCCGGGCATTCAGAATGTGGCCCGGGAATGGTGTTCTGGGAAATCGAAGAGCACGAAGTGGCCTACAGTTGGCTCTGGGCATTCAGAATGTGGCCCGGGAATGGCGTTCTGGGAAGTCGAAGAGCACGAAGTGGCCTACAGTTGGCTCCGGGCATTCAAAATGTGGCCCGGGAATGGTGTTCTGGGAACTCGAAGAGCACGAAGTGTGTGACTGTTGCGTCCGGTTATTCAAAATGTGGCCCGGGAATGGAGTTCTGGGAGGTCGAAGAGCACGAAGTGTGTGACTGTTGGCGAAAAACGAGCCCGGTTCGTCCGCCCGGCGTCCGCCCGGCAGCTCGCCGACATCCGCCCAGACCCCCCTGTGGAGTAAGCTGCTGCCCTCTTTTGATCCTACTAGAAACCTATCAGTCTACCCTGTTAGGAAAAAACTCCCCCTGGGGCTTCGGCCCGTCCCGCGACCACCCGGAAAGGATCTCAAAATGCATCCGTGTTGCCTCTGTTTCCTCCAGTTGGCCCAAGATGGCGTCCAAGACGGCCCCAAGAGGGCCCAGGATGGTCTCCAAGACGTCTTCAAGACGGCCCAAGATGGCTTCCAAGACGGCTAAGATGGCCCCAAGATGCCTCCAAGACGGCCCAAGATGGCCTCAAGATGGTCTACGACGGCCCAACAGGCCCGCAAGAGGCCTCCAAGACGGCCCAAGAGCCCTTCAAGACGTCCCCCAGGAAGGCCCGAAAGGGCCAAAATCATTGATTTTCCTTATGTGTTTGAAGGATTTTGGCATTTGCGCCTTTGCGGCTTTCCGACGGCCCAAGACGACCCAAGAGGCCCCCAAGATCGCCCAAGAGGCCCCCAAAGGGCCCCATGACTGCCCAAGTGGCCTCCAAGACGGCCCCAAGAGGGCCCCAAGACGGCCCCTCCAACGCGCCCAAGATGGCCTCCAAGACACCCAAGATGGCCTCCAAGACGGCCCCGAAGCGCCCCAAGAGGGCCCCAAATCGGCCCCAAGAGGCCCCCAAGACGGCTCCCGACGGCGTCAGACGTGCTAGGAACCCACCAAGATGGCCGAAGTTGGCTCGAAGCTGGCTCAAGACGGCACAAGAGGCCTCCAAGAGGGCCTCCAGGAAGGCCAGAAGAGGCCCCAAACCTTGATTGTCCCAAGGTTTTTTGACGGATTTTGTCATTTGCTTCTTTTCGGCCTTCCGAGGGCCCGAGACGGCCCAAGAGCCCCCGAAGATCGCGGAAAGATCGCACAAGAGGCCTCCAAGATGGCCCCAGAGCGGCCCAAGAGGGCCCCAAGACGGCACCAAGAGGCCCCCAAGACGGCACAGGAGGCCTTTCAGACGCCCAAGATGGGCCTCCAAGACGGCCCTGGAGCATCCCAAGAGGGCCCCAAGTCGGCCCATAGAGGCCCCCCAAACGGCTTCCGACGGCGTCAGACGGACCAGGAGCCCACCAAGACGGCCGAACATGGCCCTAAGATGGCCCAAGACGGCCCAAGAGGCCTCCAAGAAGGCCTCCAGGACGGCCCGAAAAGGCCAAAATCATGGATTTCCCATGGGTTTTTGAAGGATTGTGGCATTTGCTTTTGTCTGCCTTCCGACGGCCCGAGACGGCCCAAGTGCCCCCAAAGATCGCCCAAGAGGCCCAAGACACGGCCCCAAGAGGCCCCCAAGACGGCCCAAGAGGTCTCCAAGACGCTCAGGATGGCCTCCAAGACGCCCAAGAGCCCTCCAAGACGTCCTCCAAGAAGGCCCGAAAGGGTCAAAATGGCCTCCAGACGGCCAAGATGACCTTCAAGATGCCCACGTGTTCCCCGAAGGCTTTCCAAACCGATTCGGGGAACACATGGTCCGATAGCTTGGCAGGTCTGGCCTCAACGTTCGGCCACATAGGCGCTTCCAAAAAGGCAGGGGGTGGCGGTGATTCGCCGTAGGCGTCTTCGATCGGAGGACTCCAAATAGGACGATAGTTGCTCGGCAACTTGGAATATCCTTTGTTGAAAAAACCAGATTGATGTGCGTGTGCCTCCATGTTTGCGGGGGCTCGTCTCGATTTGTCATAGTGCTTGCGAATAATACACGAGGCCACCACTTCCAGCAAGTAGTCGCCCCCCCCCGCTCTGAGCATCTCTGCGACCATGCCAGCCGAGTTCGACTCATTGCCACGTTTGAAATTCAGAACCTGTTCCCTCACCTCTTCGGTTGTGACCGGCGGCATGTGCGGCTGCCCCCTTGTAGGCGACGATGCCTGGTCCGCTTCTCCTGGCCAAGGTTTGCTTGTGCACAACTTGTTGTGAAGTGTTGCACGTACGTTTCCAAGCCATGCCCTTTCTGTCCGAGACTTCGACCCCCTTGTTGGTTCTCACGCAAGTCAGCCGCTGCGTCTTATCATGTTAACCTACGCTTTGAATTCTCCAAATGCTGGCACATCCCCGCAAGATGTCATCTATCTTCTCTTGTTTGCGCTGCCTTCCCCACATGCTGAAATTGCTTCTTCAGATCATTGCTGATGCATTTCGGTGTCCGCTGTCCTTCCCTTCCCGTTCGCTCTGTTCTTCTTTCCGCCAGCAGCTGACGTATCCGAAGAAGCAAATATGTCCGATGCTTTTTCTTCGTAGCAATGTTGGTATTGCATTGCATTTGTCTGTAACTGATGATGCTGCAGACCCCATGCGGATGCGTATTTCTGAGGCCGGCAATGCAATGGAGGCCTCTTCCAAGCCGCAGGTTGCTTTCAGATCCTCCGTCCACTTAGTCCGAATTTCGTGATGAAAGGGGGGGGACAACCCTTCCAGCGGAGCCATTGCACCCCGCCCCCAGACCAGCCATGAAAGGGCGGCCTTTTGCCCAAACCACCCGGGAACCCTCCAAGACCGCTCAAATCAGACCCCCTCCCAAACGTGACCTCCCACGCAATATTGCGAAATCCCCATTAAGGCTCAAAATTTGGATGCTCAACGAAGCGGATCGGGCCCTTTCGCTTTACCTGTTCGTGCTTGTCGGCCGTTGGCTTGGGCAAATGCAGTGTTATCTTCGCTGCTCGGTGATCGACGCCAACTCCAATTTCTGGAACTGCTCAATAATATGTCGTGCGAGCGCTCAGGGCTGCGTCCGCGCAGAACAATATGTTTGCCTATGCCTGCTTCCATCGTAATGTTCCCAATTCCCCCCTGCCGAGCTTTGAAATCTGCGTTTGCAACAAGGACTCCTCTGCTACCCTCGGCGCAGGATCGCCCCCACTTTGAATCCGATCGCCGAACCCATGTTCTCCGATGTACGCGTTGCCCACCGAATCACATGCTGCTCCGACCGAGGCATTGAAAACGCCACCAACGATAAATCCAAGATTTCTTGACGCCGCCGCTTTTTAAACTAACAGCATATCCCTGTACACCGCTTCGGGTCAGCATCTGGCAGCCAAGCGATCGGCATGTACACCGAGTGCACCCGAAACGAACATGTATGAAGCTTCAAGTCGGACCGACACAGTCTCAAACTGCTCCTCAGCCATATCCCTGAAAGTTAACAGCACCCTGTTCACATGCTCAACAACACCCTGTCACAGTTCTGCATTGTTACACCCGGTTTGATTGATTTTACCTTTTTTGCGACATGGTAAATGGCGCCATAACTTCACACCCCACCGTCTCGAACTCTTCCCTCTGGAGCGTGCGCGCTTCATCGCATGATCGTGGCTGATGTCGTGAGACCCGAGGAAGTCGAGGGAGTCCCGAACACTCTAGCAAAACAACTCAAAACTTTGGAGTCTCAATCCTCGTGGCTGGGAGGAGGGGGAAGGATAAGGAGGAGCAGGAGGAGCAGGAGGAAGAGGAGGAGCAGGAGGAGGAGGAGCAGGAGGATAAGGATAACGATAGGGATAAGGATGACAATCAGGATACTAATAATGTGAACTGTAAGACATAGACATACTACTATGACTACTATGAAGAAGAAGCGTGCGACGAATGATGATAACACTACTAATAATCCGAACGACAATACGAATGAAACTAATACGTCAGAAAAGAAGGCGCACTAATAACAACACATAACAAGAAGGCTGCCACTGTTTTCTCTCCATATCCTCCCACTCCTCCCACTCCTCCTTTTCCTCCTCTACCTCCCGCTCCCCCTCCTCCTCCTCCTCCTCCTCATCCTCCTCCTCCTCCTCCTCTCCCTCCTCCTTCTCCTCTTCCTCCTCCTCCTCCTCCTCCTCTTCCTCTTCCTCCACCCTCCTTTCCTCAATCCCCGATCCTCGACTCGATCCTCGATCCTCTCCTCTTCCTCTGCCCCCTCGATCTCCTCCTCGAACCGCCCTGAAACCTCCCTCCCAGGACTTCTCCCCCCGGCGGGCGCCGCTCCTGCTGCATCTGCTGCCACACCAGCGCCTGCGCCTGGGACTCCTCGCGGCGGTCCACTCTGCCGGCGCGGCCAGTCCGGGGCCGCCCCCGCCCGGTGGCCTCCCCCTCCCTCCCTGCGGCGTCGAGGACGAGCTGCGGGGAGGGAGGGGAGGAGGGAGGGGGGGTCAGGAGGAGGGCAAGGAGGGTAACGAGAGAAAGGAGAGGGAGAAGGGGAAACCGACTCGCTGACGTTTTCTTCGCCTCGCGCCTGGGCCGCTCAGGCCCGGGGGCGTGACCAGGTTTCGCTGGCGCTCCGCGCCGGCCGGGCCACGCGGCAGGGGCAAAGGCACCCTGCTGCTTTTCCCTACGGAGGGGAGGGAGGATGGGGGAGGAGGCAGAAGAGGGGAGCAGGAAGTGCAAGTCAGGGGAAGGGACACGAGGATGATGATGATGATGATGATGATGATGATGATGATGATGATGATGATGATGATGATGATGATGATGATGATGATGATGATGATGATGATGATGATGATGATGATGATGAGGAGGAGAGAGAGGAGGAGGAGGAGGAGGAGGAGGAGGAGGTGGAGCGACCCCCTAAGCGACGCGCCGAGAGCAGCAACAATAATGGGATGGACGGATGGACAAGAAAAGCAGGCGCCATCGCACACACACACACATACACACACGCACGCACACACATACACACACACACACACCATCGGAGCGCCCGCCAATCACAGACGGCAGGAGACAAGGCGCCCCTCCGGGAAGACATGTGCCAGCCAGGCGGTACTCGTTTCAACAAGCTAAAATGGATTCGGAGAAACGTGAAAACTCGGGTCACACGGGGCGAAAAGCTGATAGCGAACTGCTCGCTGAAAGAAGGATCCACAACGAGCGCATGCAACTATATTTCCAGCTCTATACAGGATATGCCCCCCTGGCGGCCTCGGGCGGGACAGGGCCTTCGGTCGGGAGCACCATGCTGGGGATGCACGCCGGGGCCGGGCCAGGGGCCTCCAGACTGGGGCGTTTCATCGAGCCAAGGTCGAGCGCGCACGTCGCCTCCCGCACGACACCTTGAGGTCGGCCTCGAAACGCACCCTCGGCTTGGTCCGCCTTATAAGCGTGTCCGCCATGTCATCCAAAAGGCCTGGCCTGGGACCTGGGTCCAGGCGGGGTAGACGACGACGTGACGGACGGGTCAGCAGCAGCAGCAGGAGGAGGCTCCAGGGGCGGGGGAGGGGAGGACGAGGGGTCCCCAATCCTGGGCCTGGCCACCCTGGGGCACGCAGGGTTTCCGTGGGGCTCTAGCTCCTTGCGGAGCCTCTTACGACTCTCATCTTCGTCCTCCGTCTGGGCTCTCTCAGGCGGCCTGCTGGTAGCGTGGGGAAGCCCAGAGAGGGTCTGCAGCAGCTCATCGGGAGTTGGGTTCGGGTCCTGACGCTGCTGCGTCGTCGCGGCCGACGCAGCAGCATCGGGAGCGGCCTTCGCAGCACCGTTGAGCCGCCTCACACAACGCGGCTCCGAACGCATTCTCGCAAACCCGCGAGCAGTGCGCGCAACGCGTGGGCACCGGCAACATGCCCATCCTCTAATATGTTGGGTGGGCTGGTATGGCTGTTCCGAAGCAGCTAGGCGGTGTGGTGTCGGGCATCAGTCCGACGCCTGCGTCGTGGTTGCTGGAGCCGTTGGTCACCATCGGCAGCAGCTCGAAGCCGACCTCGACGCTGGTCACGGGGGAGCCTGGCCATGGTCGGGACACGGCCCATCACGCCCTTCGCCGCGAGGAGCTGCTGGGCGTTTGAGATCCACGAAGCCACCTGCCTCACTCGCTCCAGTAGCCGGCCATGCTGCTCGATGGCCTCAGGGTCCAACGCATGCTTTGCCAGGCTCCGTTTGGCTGCGGCGTCCGCCCAGTCGTTGCCGCTCTTGCCGCGGTGCGTCATGCTCTGCTCAACTGTCTGGCGAGTCTCGGCGCGCGTGAAAGTGAGCGTCTCCGAAGGGCCTCCGTGGTCCATGTTCACGTGCCACACCCTCTCCCAGAGATCGCGATGCTGTCGTCGGGGGTGTAGGCGCCAGTCTCGTCCGTTACGGACGCCCTCTAGAATCAGCTTGCAGTCTGTGTGAATGCGCAATGGGAGAAGCCCGCTCTGCAAGGTCATCAGAACGGCAAATAGTTCAGCTCTCGGCCCTGATTGCTGAGTTCCCGGCAAGGGCTCGAACGCGATCCCCTCGAAGTGGGGCCCGCCCATCAGCGCGATGCCCCACCCTGCCCAGCTTCCTTCCGACCAGCCCACCAAGCTGTGTCCAGTCCCGTCCGTGGAGACCTCGCCTAGCATCTGAACCGTCAGAGCAGCGCGAGCGCAGTGCCAGATCTCCCGCGCGCATGGCGGCGGCACCTTCGGCAGGGCATCTCGGAGAAGAAAGCTTCCGGTGTAGAACGCGTCGTTGGCTGGGGCTCGGCGCGCGGCGCCCAAGGTTGCATCGCCCGCGGCCGAGGCCCTCTCCAGCTCCAGCGCGAGGCGCGCTCGAAATCTGCGGCGAGATTCACCGTCGCAGTCTCCAGAACGCAAGCATTCACCACTGTCCGCGCAGCCGCTTCTGCAAAGGCGTGCCTGGGACCGCCGCGCTCCGACGGCCACGTTGCGCAGGGCCCCATTTGGCCTGCGGGGGGAGTTCGCATGGGCGACTCTGTTCGCGAGGGGCGAGGGGGAGGCGGAGCGGGGCCAGCCAGTCGCCGCGCGGATCCCCGCGGGGGGGGGGGGGCGCCTCGGGCGCGTGGTCTGACTTTGCGGCCCACTTTTCCCAGCGGGTGCACTCATGAGCTCTCCGCGCCAATGTCCGAGCCAACTGGGAAGGTGTGTTTATGAGCCGTAGGTCGGTGCCCGCCGCCGTTGTCCAGTGAAACGGTGAATGAACGCGCCACTGCAAGTGCGCCGTGGTTCGCAGTGCGGCGCGCGCTGGTCCTGCCGCCCCTTGTTCAAGATCTGTGCTGCCGCGTCGGCGCTGCTGGTGGCTGAAGGCCTGTGGCACGATGCCATTTTCCATTGCCGCGTCATGCGACAGCGTAGCCCATGTGAGTATCAGTTCCACCGTTGCGAATGCATCCGGACGTCGGTGGCGGCGGGGTTCCAGCCGCGACGCCAGCGGCGCGGAGGAACCGGGCGGCGCGCGCGACCAACCCGCGCGCGCCACGGCCGCCATGGATCGGATGATGGACTTTGCGGCTCCAACGACTTGGACGACATGGAGGAGCGCAGGTACGATGGATGGCTGCGCGATGGCCCCGCCGATCTTGGCCAAGCCCATGAGACGCATGGAACGAGGGACACGTGGCCTCACCGCGCGCACCCGCATGCGGATCGCACGGCGCCGAATAGGCACACCTCCGCGAGACTCAGCGCCTGGGACCTCCAAGGCTGAGCAGGCGCGAAAGACGTGATGCCTCACCTCCTCCATGACCTGCCGTGCGACGACAGGGCTCGACGACCTGATCTTCGCCTTGCTCTCCGCCATTGGTAACTCCATGGCCCGTCGCACTGCAGCCAAGCGTTGGATAATGCGCACTGAATATCCACGATGTGTTGGGCGAGAACCACTGCGCGCAGCGTGGTTTCATCTGCGCGCATAACCCGAGAGTCCCCCCGGCTCAAGCTCAAAACTCTTCTCAAACATGCCATGGGCAACATCACCACCAACTGGAGCAGGAACGCTGCAACCGAGCATACAGGTAAGATCCCCCTCTGCACCTGGACGCCGTAGGAGTGCGGCGTTCCCCAGCGGATGCGCCTTGGCGCGTCGTGCATTGCCGAGCGTAAATTCAACGCTGGCGTTGGGGAATCCAGCTGGTCCTCGCCTTGAGCGCGCGGTTCCAGCAGACGCGATCGAAGCGCTTGCTGATGTCGATGAGCACGTTGGCACCTCTGTGTCCGACTTGCCTCGGTGGCTTTCGCAATGCAGTAACGTTCTGGCTCCGGCATCGACCGTCGACTTGAATGTGATCAACCGTCCAGATTCTGACGCGGTGGATGCGAACCTTAGCAAACAAACGATACAGCGACGGCATGGGCACAATACGTCGGGGTCCTCCCTGCGGTTTGCCCAGGACCACAATGCGAATGGATGATGGCGTCGCCGACGGCCATCGCGCCCGGGACTCCGCAGCCCACAACGCATGCAGCGCGAGCGCCACGGCTGAATCCGAGAACAGCGCCCAAGCGCGAGGTGGCACTCCATCGCGCCCGAGCCCAGTACGCCATTGAAAGGACTCAGCAGCGCATCCTCCCACGTCGACGGTCGTGGCAGGAAGGGGCTTGGCCGTGGGCCGAGCAATGTCACCTAGGATTTCTGGTCAGCCGAGTCGACCCTGTGGCGCATCTCACATGCGAGGTCGCTTCCCGCCTCCGCTTCACATCCCAATGTGACCTCGCTGCCACCGCCGCCGATGCACGCATCGAGCGTCGTCTGCAAGGAAGGTGGCAGGTGTGCACTCCCAGGTCGCATTCCACTCGTCCATCTGGTGGTCAGCGAAGGCCTGAGGGTTGCCGCGTCACTTCACCCGGCTGCGGTTCCACGTCGCGACGCGTGTCATGCCAAAGAGAGGGACAGGGCTAGCCTGAAACGCGACTCTCGCCAAGGCTCGGTAGCTGCGAAGCCAGGCGCAACCTGCCCCCTTCCGCGGCGACTGGCAGTATCCCCGAGTTGTAACGCGTCTGTCTCCAAACATGCCCAAGCCTGGTCAGCGGCGTGCTGGGAGGCAAGGTAAATGCTAGGCCATGCCATGTCGAACAACAAGAGCCCCTCTTCAGTGTGAACATCCCGACGGTGTCCTGGCTTGGGACGCATCTCGCAGCACCGAGGGTCGGGTCAGTAACGTGGAGGACGAGGTCAATCATCGCCTGATTCAGGACTCGAAGGGTGTGGCCCACTCCGCGGGCTCCCAAGTGCCCTCGAGATGCAGCGAGGACTATCAGCTCGTCCTTGGCGCTGTAGCCGCTGCTCCATATCAAACTGATATATGTGGCTCAGGTCACTCTCGGCGTCGGTGAGCAAGGCGGAGTGCAGGGCATTCAGTCTGCGCTGCGCCTGGGGGCCCGAAGTGGGGATGCCCTGGCGCGAGCCATTCTCGACGACGTCCAAGTAGTCGAGCTCCTCTGCTTGCCCATGAAGTGGATCATGTCCTTGGGCCGAGGGCGACGCCCTCGGGAAAGCCTTGGGGGCCTTGATGGTCAGCTGCCGCATCTTCCTTGGCTGCGCCGCGAAGTCAAAGCGCACAGGCTTATGAGGTCGACCTGGCCGCGCATCAGGACCCGAGGATGTAGGCACGCCGCGTAAATGTCCGTGGAGGTGATCCAGTAGTCCAGCATGGAGTAGTTGCCTGCGGTCGACCGACAAGCCCCCTCCCCTTGCAGTGCAAGCGGACCCCCTGGAACAAGTCGGCGTAGCCGTGGGGCTTGTCGCCGGAGGGCTCCTGGCCCCAGTCCCTGCGATGATGTAGTGCAGCCCCGCGTAGCGCAGGTGGTCCGCCAGGGCATAATAGCGGTGGGTGTTGGCCATCATGTTGTCCGTCTTCAGGGAGGTCGCTTCCATGTAGGCCAAGCAGATGACGAAGCCCCCAGAGAGGCCAGCTCGCGTGAACTAGGGCCGACCAGGCTGGAAGGATCTCGAAGATGACCTCGCCCTAGGGGTTCTCCAAGAGCGTGGTGGCGATGCTGGGGCGGACGAAAATGGCCACGCGAGCGCTGAGAAAACCTGTCGCAAATCTTCTGCACGGTGTGATGTACGGTGACCAGCCCCGTGACGTCGCCCACCGACGTGCACGCTCAGGCTGCTCTCCGTCTAGCCTGGGTTCCGAAGCCGCCACATTCGCGGCCCCCCCCCCGCACCCTCTGTCAGGAACCGCTGCAGCGTAGGCCAGCAGGGCCCATAGAAGGTACATTACGCGACCGAGTGACCCCACATACTTATATCATGGCGGGAGTGGTGATAGCTGAAGTGGCGCATGTGAGAATGATGTTGGTGGCCATGCCCTGCGCACCCCCTACGGTGGCAAGAAAGGGCCACGCCTGTTGCGCCCTGGACGACCGGCTCGGATAGCGGCCGCGCTCAAAGACCACCTTCTGCGGACCCCCTAAGATTACGAGAATATGCCACGCCTGCTCCGCCAGCGTTCCCCTGTGCCCTGAGCACGACCGGCACGGATAGCAAACTTGCGTGCCGATGTGCCCTGAACACCACCGTCACGGATAGAGGCCGCGCTCAAGGACCACCCCGTGCGCACCCCCGGTGGTGTCGAGAAAATGCCACGCCTGCTATGCCCCGGACGACCGTCGCGGACAACAGCGCCGTGGACGACCGGCACGGATAGCGACCGCGCTCAGGGACCACCCCCTGCGCAACCCCTCTGGTGTCGGGAAACAGCCACGCCTGTTATGCCCTGCGCCATGCCCCGCATAGACGCCGCTCTCGGAGACCACTCCTTGCGCACCCCCTCTGGCGTCGAGAAAGTACCACGCTTGCAATGGTCTGCGCCATGGCCCGCATGGACGCCGCGCTCGGGGACCACCCCCTGCGCACCCCCTATGGTGGTGAGAAAATGCCACGCTTGCTATTCCCTGCGCCATGGCCCGCATAGACGACGCGCTCGGGGACCACTCCCTGCGCACCCCCTATGGTGGCGAGAAAGGGCCACGCCTGCTATGCCCTGCGCCATGGCCCGCATAGACGCCGCGCTCGGAGACCACCCCCTGCGCACCCCCTATGGTGCCAAGAAAATGCCACGCCTGCTATGCCCTGGCCCGCATAGACGCCGCGCTCGGGGACAACCCCCTGCGCACCCCCTGCGGTGTCGAGAAAGTGCCACGCCTGCTATGCCCTGCGCCATGGCCCGCATAGACGCCGCGCTCGGGGACCACCCCCTGCGCACCCCCTATGGTGGCGAGAAAGGGCCACGCCTGCTATGCCCTGCGCCATGGCCCGCATAGACGCCGCGCTCGGAGACCAACCCCTGCGCACCCCCTATGGTGGCGAGAAAGGGCCACGCCTGCTATGCGAGAAAGGGCCACGCCTGCTATGCCCTGCGCCATGGCCCGCATAGACGCCGCGCTCGGGGATCACCCCCTGCGCACCCCCCATGGTGGGAGACGCGGGTGCGACGCGGCAGGGATGAAAACCAACACTGTGCTGTGCTGTGCTGTGCTGTGCTGTGCTGTGCTGAGCTGTGCTGTGCTGTGCTGTGCTGTGCTGCGCTGCGCTGTGCTGTGCTGCGCCGTGCTGCGTGAGAAGGAGAAGGAAGAGGGATGAGGAGGAGACGCGGGTGCGACGCGGGTGCGACGCGGGAAAGAAGAAAACCATAACCCCACTAAGCATGTGGGGAAAAACCAAGACCACGGCGTCGAGCTCTTTCGCTGTCCCCGATGTCGTGGATTAGTAGCTCCCCCCACCCTCGCCCGCATACTCCCAATGCCGTGGCGGCGGCGGCGGTGGCGTCGAAGTTCATGGCAGGCCGAAAGGGCTGGCAAGGCTGATGCGTAGCTGCCGCAGGCGCTGGAGCCATTGCTGGAGGCGGTGGGTAGCCTGCTGAAGTCGCTGTTCCGCCTGGCGGGGCTGATGCGCGGGGCTGCGCCGGCGCCGACTGCGTCTGCGGGAGCTGTTCCGCGAGGCTGTCGAGGAGCTGCGCGCCCACACTCTCCTTGGAGCTGCCACTCTGGATGGCTAGCTGTGCCTGCGCGAAGATGCGCTTGAGGTTGGCCATGGCTGAGGCTGCCTCCGAGGCCTGGGCTGCCGACGCTGGCTGCGCGATTGCCGCCGCTGTGCTGAAAGGCTGCCTGTGCCTGGGCCACCTCGGCGCGGATGGACGCGACCTCCGAGATGATGACCTGGTGCCGCGTCTTCGCTTCGGTGAGCTTCGCGTCCAGGTCCTTGATCTGAGTCGCTTGCTCTTCAGCTTGAGGAGCGAGCTTGACGGCCAGGCGGTCCTCGGCGGAGCGGAGGAGGTCATCGGGCGCCAGCTCCGCTCGGACCGCTGCCTCAGCTCTGGCCAAGGCATCTCGGGCCGCCGCGAACAGCTCGTTGCTCTCGTCGTTGCCATATAGACGTCGGACATGGCCCAGAGCACGTCGGCATTTGGTGACCTCTGAGCTTGCCGCGCTGGCTTGCCTCTGGCATCCCCAGCATCAGCAGCAGAAGCGCGAGCAGACGCATCCCCCCGAGGTCTGAACGGGCGCCTGCTGTGTGTCCGCCTCGGCGGGTCTGCAGCTCCCTCTTTGGCGCTGGCCCCTGGCGGGCGGCCGTCTCTGTCACGGCCGTACGTCCAGCATGTGGTGCGGCTGGGGGAGCTCTTCTTGAACCCACACGCTCGAGTCGCGCGGCAGGCCCAAACTTCGGCATCCTGCATGTCGTGGCCGACCGACTCCCCGTGCTGGCTGCGCAGCAGGGTCGTGGCGCTCTCCACTCGGAGCAGCGATCTGGCCTCCGATCGCCTGCGGCGGAGCCGCCCGTGCCATGCGGGAGGGGCGGAGCGATCGCGGCGGCGCGCGCGGACCGCCGTGGCACCCTCGCCCTGGGCAGGGCTGGGGGCTGGGGTTCGGGAGAAGACGGGCCGCCCCTGGCCCGCGGTCCGGCTTACCTGGAGGAGGAGGAGGAGGAGGAGGACGAGGAGGAGGAGGAGGAGGAGGAGGGCCCAGGAGGGACGAGGAGGATGGGGAGGAGGAGGAGGAGCGAGCGAGCGAGCGAGCAACGGAGAGGCAGCACGGCCCCTCCATGGCAAAGTGAGGGGACCATGGCAGACCTCTGCTGCCCCAGCACGAGGGGCGCTGCGGAAAAAACGCCAGAGGGCGTGGGTGTGCGCTCAGGTGCGAGCACGGGCCTCGAAGCCGCTCCAGGGCGGTGATCAAATTTGGGGGTCCTAAGACCGTTGGGTCGGGTGACAGACCGCGCGGTGACCTCGAGATCCCGAGAGACCTTACCGCGCGGTCCGTCACTGCACGGCTTTGGGACCCTGGAAACCCCGGTCGCCCGAGACATCCTCGGAGGACGAACCGAGTCCCCAAACCGTGCGGTGACCCCGAATCCCCACTGGTTCACAACACGGTGAGGTCACCACAACGTCTGGGGGGCCCCCGAGGGGGGGCAGGGCTCGTGCTGCCTGGAGCCTCTCGGCGGGCGCCAACCAGAGAGTGCTGGGCGTCCCCAGGGCTGCATCACTCCACGCCGCATCGCTGAGGATACGAAGGATCAATCGTCACAGGACGAACGAGCTCAATCACCGAGGGCTCAAGTCACCGCCTAACCACAAAGGAAGAGGACGAGGGGGCAGAGGAAGGAGGAGGAATCCATGATCCAATATTCCTCCTCTTAGCCCCCTCCCTAAGGGAGGGGGGAAGAAGAGGAACCTCCTCCCATGGGACGACGCTTGTCCTCATTTCTATTCCTCCTCCCTGTCCGCGTGCGCGCTTCCGCGAGCGATCTCCCCCCCCCTGGCGGGGGGGAGCCCAAACTTCCGACGTCGCTCCCTTAGCATCCTGGCGTCGTCTGTGCCGGCCTCTGGGGCCGTGTTCGGGCCCTGGGGACCTCCATCAAGCTTGAGGGGTCCACAAACACGGTAAGGACGTTGAGTCAGACTTTATTGTGGCCTGGCTGCTGTGTGCTGGTGTTCAATTTCATGATACGCTGCGGCGCAGAGAGCGGAGATGCGGAAAGGCAACACTTCTTGAGGCGAACAGTGGGAAGCAGTGAACAAGAAGTCGGAGATCGCACAGACACACACACACACAGACACACACACACACACACGCAGCTCACACTCCCCTCCACTCCCATGGCTCCCCTTCTGTGAGGGGGAACGATCGGGGGGGAAACAGCTACCTGGAATCGGCGAATCATCGTCGACCGATCGAAGATAGGCTCCCAAGAGCGAATCCGCGTGTTCCTGGGCGGGTAGGCTATCAGGCCCCTATCGACGATCAGTAGGCGATTGGGGGGCGATGCATCTCCCCACTGAGCATATCCCCCCCTGACGTTGCCCCTGATTCGTGCTCCTCCTCGTCTCCTCCCTCCCCCTCCCCATCCTCCCCCCCTTCCCCTGCCGGCAATCCATGGGCGATTCGCGGTCGATGCTTCCACCGATGTCTACTCCTCCTCGCCTTCCCGCTCCCTCTCCCCATCCTTCCCCCCCCCCGCCCCCGACGTCGCCGCCCGATGCCAGAATCGCCGTGGCGGCCACGGCCTGCACAGACATTGCCGGCCGGTGGCTCGCTCCAGGCTGGACGAAAGAGGGAGTCAGTACCCGTCCGTCGGAAGAAGCGGGTAGAAACATGAAGCAGGAAGGCGGTGGAAGTAGACTGGGCTTCCGCCCGCCACCTGAAGAGGAAGTGAGGAGGACAGCCGCTCGATCATTGAAGCAGGAAGGTGCCTCAAGCAGATTGGGATCTGGGAGTCCAGAAACACCTACATCCAACGACGGACCTGTGAAGGGGAGGGACGGGAAGGGGGGGGGGACAACTCAGGAAGCTCAGCTGCACGCCCGTGGCCTGCATGCGTCTGATCGCGCCCCCCTTGCGATTTCTCAGCGGACGGCGTGCGAGCGGCGCGCAAGCACCGCACGCGCCCCTCTGGATGCTCGACCGTGCTCGTTCCCGAGTCTGCTCATCCTGGGGCGGCGCCTCTCTGGCGGCCACGCGTCTATAAAACGGTCGGCGGCGGAGCCAAGACCAGCTGCCCGCATCAGCTCTCGCACCCCCTCCCCTCCCTCCCCGCGATCGACGCCCGAGGCCACCGAAATGGGGCTCTGGAGAGGATTGAGACAACCTCGCGCTCTGGATCGCGCGCGCCGCACCGCCGATGCATCGGCGGTGCGGCGCGATCCTCCGGCCCCATCTGCTCTGACCCCATCTGGGTGGCCTCGGGCTGCCCCCCCATCCCTCCTCCCCTCGGGCTTTGACTCACCCGGCTCAGCGAACATTCCGGCTCCACCAGACTCGAAGAAGTGTACTGCAATCTCTTGGGGGGCTCCTCAAGCCCAGCTCAGCCAACATGTAAGGTAACCTCCAGGGTCGCGGACGGTCCCAAAATCCAGCTCAGCCAACAGGATCCTGCAAGACCCGGCGCTCTGGCTGAGCCCCGTTTGAGCTGAAACCCGTTGCCTCCCGCCCCTCCAGGCCTCCGCAATTAGCTGGGGGGCCAGGGTCCGATCCTGGTGCTGCCTGGCGGCCCGCAGCTGCGCCATCTGCTGGCGCACCTTCCCAGGGCGGAGGGGTCTGACTGCTCTTCCTCTCGATGATCCTCAGAACGTGTGCTAACTCCAACGTGCGTTTGTCTTCTGAAGCCCTCCAACGCGACGCAGGCGGCGCAGCTAATGAGGGCCAACACTGGCTGCGTGCTATAGGCTATCGACGGAGCTGAGCGGGGTAGCACACACACACACAGCTACAAACACACACACACACACAACACACAACACGCGTAACGCACAGCACACACACAACACACAACACACAACACACAACACACAGTTCACCACAACACAACACAACACAGCACAGCACAGCACAGCACAGCACAAGACAAGACAACACTCACGCATATTGGGCCATCACACGTGACCATCGATCTTCTCCCACCCGTTCCACCCCTCTCCGTACTCCGCTCGAGCTCATGAGCTCAAAAGCTCTGGAAGCTGGCGGGTCAGGCTCGTGAGCTCGAGGAACCTGGGAGATGGGCTGGTTCTGACGGGCTCGTTCGGCTCCGTCGTACTGACCATAATAGGGGAAGCGGCATTGCAAACACCATCCGGACTCTCGCCTTTCAGAAACCACCTGTTGTTTGAACATCCCATGTTATTCCCCAAGCAGTGCTTGCACTAAGGGCTTCTGACTTGCTTTTAAAGTAAGTTTGCGGGCTCACTAGGAATTCGCCTGGTCGCAGCCCGTCTGCGCCTAGTGGGCGCCTCGTGCGCTGGCTGGGCTCATGTGATTTTCGCCCAGTCGCCGCCTGTGAGGCGTGGGCGCCTCGTGGGCGCCTCATGCTCAGGCTGGGTTTGCAGGGTGTTCGCGCGATCGCCACCCGGGTGCGCCTCGTCGCCGTCCACATATCTTGCACCGCGCTCCTTGCACCAGCGAGACTGCGCTATGTAGCTTGCACCACATCGATTGCGCCACATAGCTTAAACATCCAGAATGCAACAGCTCAAAATTTTGGGCTCACGCTGGCAACCATACGCGCATGTACGTACATCCATAGATGCATAACCGCCAGCCCCCTCCTGGGGCGCAAGGCTGCGAAGGTGTGTGTGTGTGTGTGATCTGCTGTCATGTGCTATGTGTTGTCATTTGTTGTTTGGCCTTTTGTCTATCCAGTCCTGTTTCCTGCCTGCTGTTTACTGTTAGGGGGCCCCGCCGCGCCACCAAACAGACGTCGGGGGGTGAACCTCAAATCCTGGCTGCTCCAGGCCACCTCAAGACTCTCATGGTAACGCCACCGCGCGGTCAAAACGGCCCGAGAGGCCTCCAAGATTGCCCGAAGAGGCTCCGAAGAGAGCCTCAGGAGGCCAAGACGGCCCAAGATGACCCCAAGATGTCCCACGATGGCCCCAAGACGGCCCAAGATGCTCCCAAGACGGCCCATGAGGTCTCCAAGAGGCCTCCCAAGAGGGTCCCACGAAGCAGCAATGAACGCTGCTCGTAAGGGTTTTAACAGTGTTTGGCCTTCTCGCCCTTTTGGCTTTCCGACGCTCCGAGACGGACCAAGAGGTTCCCAAGATCGCCCCACGACGGCCCTAGAAGCCCCCATGACGGCCCAAGAGGCCCCCAAGACGGCCCCAAGACGTCCGAAAATGGCCCCAAGACGGTCCAAGAGGCGCTCCAGACGGCCCAAAAGGGCCTTAAGACGGCCCTAAGACGGCCCACGAACTGACAACTCTACCTTTCTGCCCCGAGAGGGTCCCAGGAGGCCCCAAGAAGGTCAAAAGAGGCCCCAAGAAGCCCCCAAGAAGCCCCCAGGAAGGCCCCAAGGAGACCCCCAAGAGACCCAACATATGGTTTCAAAGAGGCCCCAAGGAGACCCCCAAGAGGCCCCAAGGAGACCCGCGCGCAGCCGCCCGCACTAGTGATAGGGGGGCTGGCGGCAGAGGGCGAAGAACTTAAGATCCGGCCGCTCCCGCCCGGCGGGTTGGGCCGTGCGAGACCTCTCTGACACAGTGTCTGGCACAATCTCTGGCCCCCTTCTCTAGTGCCTGGTCAAAAACCTCCGCCCCAAGCCGGTCCAAGAGAGTCCCGAGCAGTCCAAGAGAGCCTCCAGACGGTTCCAGATCGCTCCAAGACGCCCAAGATGGCCTCCAGACGGCCCAAGACGCCTTCAAGACGGCCCAAGAGGGCTCCAAGAGCACCCCCAAGACAGCCCCGAGAAGCAAAAATCATTGTTTTTCCAATGGTTTTTGAAGGATTTCCACATTCAAGCCATTTCGGCTTACCCACGCTCCACGACGGCCCAAGAGGCCCCCAAGATCGCCCCAGGACGGCCCAACAGGCCCCCAAGACGGCCCCAAGACGGCCCAAGAGGGCCCCAAGACCGCCCAAGAGGCCCCCGGGACGGCCCAAGAGGGGCCCCAGGATGGCCCCAAGAGGAGGCCCAGAAGGGGAACCCAAATGAACATGTCGAGCTTTCGGCTCAAGAGGCCCCCAGGAGGCCCTAAGAGGCCGCCTGGAGGCCCCCAACAAACCCCAAGAGAGCCCCAAGAGGCCCCAAGAGGGCCCCAAGAGGTCTCCAAGAAGCCCCTGGGACACCCACAAGAGGCCCCTAAACTGCCCCGCAGAAGCCCCCGAGAGCCCGAGAGCTGTCCGAAGAGACTCCTGCAAGCGTCCATGAGGACTCTGAGCCAGAACCCAGGCAAGGTGGCCGGATCACTCCAAGACGCCGAAGATGGCCTCTAGAGGCCCTCACGCGCCTTCAAGGCGTCCCAAAAAACCTCAAAGGCCCCCAAGAGGGCCCGAAGCAGTTCGCAAGAAGCTTCCAGGAGGCTCCCCAGAGGCTCCTAAAATGCCCCGCAGAGGCTCCCGAGAGCTGTCCGAAGAGACTCCTACAAGCGTCTATGAGGACTCTGACCCACAACCCAGGCAAGGTGGCGGGATCACTCCAAGACGCCGATGATGGCCTCTAGAGGCCCTTACGCGCCTTCAAGACGTCCCAAAAAGCCTCAGAGGACCCCGAGAGCTCTCCGAAGAGACTCCTACAAACGTCCATGAGGACCGTGCCCCACAACTCAGGCAAGGTGGCGGGATCACTCCCAGACACCGAAGATGGCCTCTAGAGGACCTCACGCGCCTTCAAGACGTCCCAACGAGCCTCGAAGAGCATCACCCAGCAGCCCCAACAGGTCCGCATGACGCCCTCAAGAGGCTCCAAAACACAAGACCCTTACAGCCCTCCGAGGAAATTCCAAGAAGCGCCCATCGGGACTCTGACTCACAACCCAAGCGCGGCGGCGGGATGGGCCGAAGGCCAAGAAGGCTCCGGGAAACCCTTAGAGGCCGCCGCAAGGGTTTCAGGCGGTCTCCACAGGCACCGCAGCACCCCCAAGACAACTCCAAGAGGCCCCGGAGAGGCTCCCAGGGAACCCCCACGAGTTACCAGACTGCGCCGCAGAGGCTCCCGACAGCCCTCTAACAACCCCCCAAAACCGTCCATGAGGACTCCGACCCACAGACCCAGACATGGTGGCGGGATCGCTCCAAGACGCTCCGGATGGCCTCTGCAGAGCCTCAGGCTTAGACGCCTCCAACAGGCATACGCACCGCGTCACGACGTTCGATGCTGCGCACCACTTCGACAAACTCCCAGGGAGCGGCCGGTGATGCGCCGCCGGCGTCCTCGATATCGGTGCATACACACTTTATATATAGATATGTATGAACATGATTGTGTATGCAATCAAACATTCATATACACATAGATAAATGACTACAGCACATAAACATTTACAATCGGCATGCGTGCGTATACACACATATCTACCAAATAATAAAATGGTTGAGGGGATACCGCGAGGTGAAATATTTCCGTGTACAGAACTAGCTCCCCAAATAAGGCTGCGCCACAGGGTCATCCCAGCCCGACTCGAAAACTGGGCCCTCTTTCCCCCCTCCCCCGGCCCCCCTCCCCCTCGAGAAAGAGAAACAGACAGGGGGCGCTGCGGATGCTCGGGTCTTCCTGCGACGTAGAACAACTCGATCGATCTGGAAAGGCACCGGTCTATGGAGCAGCAGGGGCGAATGTAGAGGAGGAGGAGAGGAGAAGGAGGAGGAGGAGGAGCATCCCCTTGTTACTCGACGAATGGGGCTTTGTGTGCCTGCAACGGATGAAGTACAGAGTGTCTGGCAACCCGTCGCTGGACCGGTGCTGGTGCACGCGCTCCTGCCCTGGCAGCTCTGCTGGCTGGTGCGCTCGCTCGATCGAGCGGGGATCTCCGTAGCCATGTCGGCTCAGGCCAGGTCGGCTCCGGGGCCATTTCGGCCCTTGTCTGTGGGCTCCCGCCGCGCTGGGGGGGCTGGGGCCGCGGGCCAGCCCCACGCGCCCCGCCCGCAGGCCGACGGCCGCGAACGGGCGCACCGCCATGAGTTTAGTTCTTGCGAGAGCAGGAGCAGCCGACGCAAAGGATCGGCAGCTTCGAGACCGCTTGACAAGGAGGTTTGGCGTGTGTCATACGCGGCCAATAAAGGCAAGGGCATCGCACTTCGAGACTGGAGGAGAGCAGCCGTCACTCTCCATGGAAAGCCCCGTGCGACCCCTGAGCAGGAAGTAGACGTTACAGGCACGGTGGAAGAAGCCATGCAGGTCTAGTTGCAAATCTCGACCTTTTCCTATTCGCGAAAAGATGCATCACCGTTCGTCCCAGCTCTGATCTCGGAGCCGGATTGCAGCGGGCGCCTTCCAGAGCCAAGGCCGTGTCAGAGTGCTCGGTTACAGTGGGTGTGGGGCACAAATTGTCGTCTCCATCCCCCCATTAAGAGACGAGACATTAAGAAACGTTGGGCAGGCAATGGCAGCCCTGTCAGAAGAGACGGCAGTAGCATACGAGAACAGGCGGCAGTGGGGTCGGGAAAAGCGTTTGCGAGAAGCGGCGACACTGGCAGCAGATGGCGGCAATAGTGACAGAAACCAGAAACCATCAGCTACATGCGTGGGCTCAGGTGGGCGAGGAGAGTCGGCAACGGCAGCGGCAGACGGAGGCGAGAATGACAGACACCTAACGTCATCAGCTATACGCGCGGACCCGCCTGTGCGAGAAGAGCTGGAATCGGCAGGGGGGGCGCGAATGACAGAAACCAAATGTCACCAGCCACACGACCGGGCCCATGCATGCGAGGAAAGTCGGCAAAGGCAGCGGCCGAAGGCGAAAACGACAGAAAATCAGTGTCGTCAGCTGCAGGCGCGTGCCCGTCTGCGCGGGAAGAGCTGGCAATGGCAGCGATAGGTGGTGCGGGTGGCAAGAGCCCATCAAGTCGTGCGAGAAAAGGGGGCAGGGACAGCAGGGCGACCATGAAGTCGAGTGGGTCGTCCACGACTGGATCTACAGGCGTAGCCACAAGCCTCGGCTCAAGAACTGTAGCTTGCATTGAGGGGGCACGGAAACACCTCTCCAGCAGCTATTGCAGCAGCAGTAGCGAGACGCGAAGAGCACAAGAGGCACTGCTCCGCACCCAAACATCACGAGGTGATCGGAGACATGGGTGTTGAAAACATCGACAACAACGAGGCGGAGGAGTGCCGCAGCACTCTGGAACCTACGGAAACCAAGCGGCCGATCACCATAGGGGACACCGTCGAAGCACAGATTGGCAAGAAATGCGCCAATCGCGTAGTGATACAGATCGGCACCCTGCAAACTACCGCCCGATGAGTCCACAACAGGAATAAATACCATCGGCCGGAAGCCACAGAGGTGAAACCTCCTGTGCAACCTGCTGTCGATACGACATCAAGTACACTCCTGGGTTGGATCGTGACGAAAGTGATGCAAGAACCACGTCCACCCTGGGTGCCAGAGCAAATCGAGGCGAGGCCGGGGAGGGCGGGTGCCAGCCATAAGCTGGACATGTGTGACCTCTGGGGGAGTGGTTCTGTCGCAATCAGCGGCGGGGCTTCCCCAGCCCCCTTCTCCCCCTCTTGAGAGAGAGAGAGAGAGAGAGAGAGAGAGAGAGAAAGAGAGAGAGTGAGAAACAAAAGGACAGAAAGAAACAACAAAACAACTGGATTCCCCTCCTCCTTCTTCCTCCCTCTGGAAGCGTATCCTCGGCGGCGCCAGAGGGCGCCGCTGCTGCAGTTAGCCAGGTGCCCGCGCGGGGCGATTGTGCGCTGCAGCGGCGGATCAGGGATGGCCGCGATTGGGCTTTGCGCGGCAGGAGGAGAGGGAGGATAAAGAAAACGAGGAGACCCATGAGAGGAGGAGGAGGAGGATGAGGAGGAGGAGGAGGAGTAGGAGGAGGAGGTAAAAGGTAAAGGTGAAGGCCCGTGGGGGGCCCAGGTCTTCGAGTGCCCCAGCTGGGGCTCTGCGCTTCGAAAAAAAGGCCCCTAGGGTAGCATATGGATGCTAGCTCCCTTTCTTTAAGGGGGGCAACCTGGGGCGTCGAGGCCCCCTCTCAGTGGAGGGTGGTCCTCGTGCCCCTCCAGCGGGAGACTCCGCGCTCGGTAGCGTGGAAGAGCGAAACAAATAGCGGGCTGGGGGCGCTGCCCCCGCTGCTCGGGGGCGGGGCGACCCCTGCTGAGGACCTCCACCCTCCCCCACTCTCCACGACTCACTCCCCCACTCCCCTCTCCCCTCCTCGCCCTGCAGGCGGGCGCAGTCGACGGCTCGCGCACTGCGCCTCCGCCGCGGGTGGCGCGACACTGGCGCAGCGCCACTGGGCGGCGCGATACTGGCGAGGCTGGCAGGCAGGGCAGCGGCTTCATTCAAACCTCGACGCCATCAATGATCTTCGTGCTGCTGCTTGGGCCGATGCTGACGCCCCATCCTGCAGCGCGTGCAGCCTCCTCGTCGTGCGTTATGATATCGCTGCTGCTGGGGTGCTGCATCGGCTGCTGGTGCTGCGCCGTCTCCTTCGTCGGCGGCTGCTGCTGCTGCTGCTGCGTCGCGATCTTCACGCCATGCATCGCCCACCCCGTGACCGCTGGGCTTGGGCCTGCACGGTGGGCGCTGGGGCTGGATGCTGATGCTGGGCTCGGCCGCTGCACGCCCTTCTCCGCCTTGGGTGGGCGCCCCCTCCGTCGCGACCTCGTCGTAGCCCCAGCCGTTGTCGCTGTGCGTCCACTCACTGTAGAAGCCCTCCAGCTCGTCGCACAGGTACCTCGTGTAGTCCAGTCCCCACGGGCATGGCCCTTTGCACAGGCGGCCCCCGTCCTTGAGGTAGGGGCCGACCCCCCTGCCATTCTCGATCGCCGCTGTCAGCTCCTCGGTCTGCATTTTGAGCAACGCCGAGGTGTAAGCGCGCTCCATCTCCTCGTGGCAGTTGAAGCTCTTCGAGGCGCTGGTGTGCGCGAGCGTCATGGCGACGCGGCCCCGCTGCGCGTAGACCCGGTGCTGCACCGTGTCCGAGTGCTGGGGCAACTTCGGGAGCAACTCGCCCGCGCTCTGCAGGGCGCGGTGGGGTCGAGAAGCGGTTGGACATCGCGCCGAAGACAGCGTCCGTCACTCCGCCGCCCCTGTCTGCCGCCTTCCGCCGCGACGTCCTCCTTCGGCTGTGGCGCGTCGTCGCCGCCGCGCGGCTCCTGCAGCGCCGCTGCCGCCGCCGCCGCCCGCTCCTCTGGCCCGCTGCAGACGGCCATCGCCTTGCCATGATGCGATAGCACTGTCGCTGCTGCGGAAAGGAGGCGTGGGTTGTTGGGCGTCGGACCTGGCCGTCGGGCTGGCCTTCCCCCTAATTGCCCCCGGTGGGGCAGAGCAGGAATCGGAAATAATCCCGCCGCACGCCGTCGTCGTTGGGCCCCTAAGAATCCTCCAAGACCTGCAGTAGTGGCGGCAGCTGGCCTGTTGAGGGCGCCTCTGGTAACCTTCCGTGGTCCCCTTGAAGATCTTTCCGTCGTGCGCCCAGAGCTCCAAGTTGGCCTTGCAAGGGGACTGGGAGGTATTGCAGGGGGTCGGCGTGGGCTGCATCGGCGAACCGCTCAAGCTAAAGGGACCTGTGGGGCCCATAGGGTGCCTGTAGTGGGAGTCGCCATTGCTGCCTGTGGAAGGTGAGGAGAGCCGGGGTGGGATCACAGACGCACAACGGTCCTGCTGTTCGTAACGTGCAACCCTGAATAGTCACCAGCTCCCCCGCGTAGCAACGTACTGCCTCGGCTGGTGGGGTTGGTGAGCAACGCGATCTGTCGCGCGGGCCCACTGCCTGCGGGGGGCGAGGAGGAGTGCATGGAGAAGGAAAAGTGGTCGTAATGGAGTGTCGACGGCCCGTCGGTAGCGACTGACATACTGTAGTAAGAGACCAGCTTGCCTTTTTTTGGTCACCGTCTGATCAGAATTCCTGGAGCGTAAGTCGCGGTAGTAATTAGCAAGCTGGAGTAATGTAGCCATGTGTCCCCTATGGTCCTGGGCCTGTCAGCGCAACTTAGTACAGCGCTCCAAGTCGCTACTGATATCTTTGGCGAGTTTTTCCTCTCGGACCTCTGGTGGGTCGGCGGGGGGCCAGGGGGTGGTGGGCCCCGACCCGCTGGCCTCGTGGGTGCTCGCGGGGCCTGAGGCGCTACCGCGGCGCCTGCGGCTGCTGGGCTGCGAGGCGTGTGGCTGGCAACCTACTGGCCGCGGCGCCGATTGAGCTGGGCCTCTTCGACCCTCCCGAAGCCGCCCCTCAGGCCCGCGGATCGGCTCCTCTCGGCGCCCAAGTATGCCAGCGCCAGCGCCGCGCCCTGCTTGAACAGCTCCCCCTTGAACCCCATGGCCTCGGTGATCTGGCCCATCCTCGATCTGCTGCTGGCGGAGCGCCGCGCGGAAAGAGGGGGCCGTGTTGATCGAGCAGAGGAGCTTCGCCCTGCGTGGGCCCGTCTCCATCGCCTCGTCGGGGGACTCGTCGCGCTCCTGGATCTTGCGCTGCAGGAACACCTCCGTGATGAACGTCACTCCGTACGGCTGCTCCAGCTGCTCGAAAAACTCCGCGAAGCTCTGGATGGCCCGTATCGACGGGTCGAGGTCCTGCTTGTTCTTGAGCGCCTTCGTGAGCTCCTCGACTAGCGTCGCCGCCGCGTGGCCGCCGCCTTCACCTTCCTGCCGTACTCTCGGCCTGTCTCGATCGGCGACTGGCCCCAGTCCTCCTGGGGCGGCACGAGCCAGCACTCGCCTGCGACGTGGCTCAGCGCGCGGAGCTCCGCGGCGTTTTGGAGCGCGAGGCGCTGCAGGGCTCGAATGCTGTCTCGTGGGTCGCCTTGGGCTCCGTGACCGTCTCGTCCTCCGCCGCCTGGGTTGCCCTGCCCTCCGCCTCCTGCCCCTGCCCCCGGGCCGCAGGCCTCCTGCGGGGGCGAGCGCTTGGCGGCGATGATGCGCCAGTCCGCTGGCATCTCGTCGCGGCCAAATGCTGCGCGCCGCTGCCCCCTTCACCTCGCGGACCTGGTCGGGCCCAGCAAGATGCGTCCGCATGTGCGCGTGGAAGGCCTCGAGGTCTTGAGCCTGGCGGGTAGAGCTAGGGCAAACTAACGCGCGTGGCTCCTGGACAGGATGGCCCCGCTTCGAACGGCCCTGGTGACAGATGCCGTGGTAGTGGACCGATCTAGTAGCACGGTCGATCGCGGTCTTGCGGTAACAGCAATACTTTTGCACCAGGGGCGCTGGTTCGTTGTTATGACTGATGCCACCACGGGTCGCCCGCTAGGGCCGAAAAGGTCGGCGAGCGTTGTCTCGACCCCGTCTGCATCTGTCGTGACGTGGTCACGCCAGTATGGTCGTGCCAAAGCCTGCCCCTGCCCCTCCCCTAGCTCCTCCCCCCGCCTGGTCAGGACACCCCAGTTTCTTTCAAAGCTGCGGAAGGCCCTGGGGTCAGTTTGTAATCTGCGATGTTGTTCCCATACCTCCCTGGTCAAAAATGGCAATGTCTGAATCCCTGCTCTCGTACCATCCCATTCCCTCGTCCACCTGCGCTAGTTAGCGTCTGCATATCCGTCGCAAAATGCTCTGCCCAGGGGGTGGGGTCGGGGCCGATCCAGCTCATAGCTGTTAGTCTCCGAAGGCCTCGTGAAACGTCGCGCCGGGGCGATCCGAGAACTGCTGCTCGCACTGCGCCATGCCCTCAGGATAGCGGGCCCAAATTTGGTACTGGCGCAATCGTCGCACCATGGGCGACGCGCTCGTACGTTCCATGCGCCAGGGCCGAAATACCTGTCGGAGGTTGTTGCATCGCGTGGTTCCGTCCTCCCGTGCCCAAGACATCGCCCCGCATGCTAGTGCGCGTAGGTACTTGCCCAGTATACTGTCAATGGCGTTAGTATGAGTCGTAGTGATGGCGAAGGCAGCAAGGCCGCTGAGTGCTGCACCTATGACGAAAACCATGAGCATCAGTCGTTTGATTTGTCTGGGCGTCTCGCTAATCCAGAAGGTGCCGCGTTGTCTCCAGCCGATGCGCACGGCGGCGATGCGCCTGGCGATTTCGCCTGCGATGCCCTGCCCCGTTGGGAGGTAAGGGCCGACCACCCTCATCTCCCGCTGTGCCGGGCCTTTCAGCGTGGTGCTGCGTCGGAGCTTGCGGGGAGTACCGTAGCTTCCTTGACCAATGATGTAGAGTAGGCGGTTGGTCTTACTGCGATTGAGGCCCCGCCCCCCCCCCCCCCTTTTGCAGCGTCGCTGGCAGGCGGTCGGTGGCGTCGTTGAGTTGCTCCTCGATCCGAGTCGCGCTCGCCTGCGGTGGGGCGGCCTGCACGCCAGTAGATGTCGCCCGTGAACGCGCTGTGGCCAATGCCGTGAGTTTTGCCGCCTACAGGGTCGTAAGTGTCGTGTAGCCATTGGTTGGGGTCGCTTCTTTCGGTAACCCACCACTGGCTCATGTAGACGTTGTAAGCGTCGTTGAATTGTCTGGGGCAGAGTGTAAAGCCCCTTTGAGCGCCCGCGGCGCTTTCAGCCTCGATTTGCCCGTCTGCGGTGTCGAGGCCGAAGGTGGAGTGGTCGATGGCCGCCATCGCGAAGCGCTGGTCGCGCTCGCGAGCGTTCTCGAAGGCAACTGCCCGTGGGAGCGCCCTACTGGCAGCTGCAATTGCGTTGGTGCCGTCGTAGTTGGCGGTTGCTGTGCTGGCTCCACCTCGGGCCGCTCGCCGTTGGGCAGCTTGTGCACAGAGTATGCTGGTTTCTCGGCATCTGCGCGGTAGGCCGCCTTGGGCCCACGGTGGGTGGTCGGGCGGTGGTCCGCGCTAGTGGATGCCCGAGTGCCAGGCCATGCCGAAAGCGTCGCAGACGCGTAGTAGTCGTTTGCCGAGAATGTTTGGTTAGTTGTTGTTCTTTTTTCTGCCGAGAATGCCCGGGGGCGGTGCCAATCTAATGGGGTGATCTGGCAGCTGCAGCGCTGGGTGAGGAACTCGGCTAGGTAGTCCTGGTACTCGTAGTCCAGCTCGCTGATCTCGGTGGTTCCTAGTCCCGCGTAAGTCCCCCTGCCCATCCCGTAGGATCGTTGTGCCCACGCGTCTTCGTAACGCGCATCGTGCTGCGTGGCCCCCCCTTCCAAGCTCGCTGCCCGTCGTCCAATAGCTCCCTGCCCCTCTTGAACTTTCCCAGTGCACTATAGTGGGCTAGGTCCTCCTCGCCCTTTCTCCGCTCAGGCTCTTCGAGCTGGTCGGATAGTTTAGTCGGGCCGTGGAGATGTAGCACGGGGTCCAGCATAATCCATGCGAGTTCGGTCGGGGCGCCCCGAGCTGGCCAAGCCCGCCGCTTGCGCGCGCGCTGGAAATCGCGGAGCATAGCCCTTTTGTCATCGGCAACCTGCCCCTGTAAACCCGTGTCTATGGGTAGTCGGTTTACGGATTCAGCCATGTAGTCGCGATGATGGGCTCGCTTGGCTCCTCGATCGATCGGGGTCGCGGCTAGTCCCCCGTCTAGTGCAGGTCGACTAAGTTCGTCTAGCCAGTGCGCCGTGGTCCAATTAGTTTTTTGGTGATAGGAAATATCTCTGTTTCGGGCCACGTTCGTTCCGCTGGTACTGGGTCCGTGGTCGGTGCATTTCTGCGAAGTTGCGCTGCTGGTAAGCCTCCCATAATCTCTCTACAACATGCTTCCGTCTCCCTTTCTCCACCTTCTCTCTTACTGTCCTTAGGGCAGCACAAAGCTCTTTTATTTCGGCCTGTACCGCATCGTACTCGATCGATGAGCTCTCGTCGGTCAGTCGTGATCGCAAGACGCGTTGTTGCTCGAGCAGTCGCGGGCGCTGTTGCTTGGCCCTGCCAGTGAGTTCGTCTAGTTCGTCGGCCGCACCCATCTTCGCACATGTGGTTAGTAGTGCCTTCCTAGCTGCGCCTCCTAGTAAGTCCCAAGTAGTATCTGGATCTGCAGGGGCCTCCTCCCACCTGTCCCTGCCCACCGCCTGCGCCTCCAGGTTCAGCTGTTGCATCAGCTGACCGCGCTTGTGCCCACTGCGCAGGCAGTCCATCAACACGCCCCTGCATCGCCCTTGTAGGCGGGCGCGGGGCGGGAAGGCGGTGGCGGAGGTGGGGGCGAGAAAAGGCGAGGCCAAGTGGGACGTGATCGCGGTGGCCTCGCACTTTGATATCCTATAATCTTTCGCCTGAAAGCTGCAGTACTTCGCACCGCTCGACTAGGGGAAGGCTACCAGTAGGAATAGCAATGTGGTCAACCCGACTGGTGCACCCAGAGTGTCCGTAGTGCAAGTAGCCCCGACATTGTAGTGGGTGGTGACGATACTGAAATCGTTGGTTTCGCACATTCTTCTGAAGCGGGTGTCGCTGGCGTTCTCTACCTTGGGTTGGTCGGGGCCCACAGTAGGGCCCTCTACTACAGACGATGGAAACGTCTAGCTCCCTGCGCTGCGTTGCGCCCGATCGAACAACTCGGCCCTGCGCAGAGCTCGGGAGAAAGAACAAACATGCGCCGTCAGAGCTGCACGTCGTCAAACCAACGACGCCGCGGCCGGCCTCTGGCACGATGCGGCCGGCTGTTGTTCAGCGCCGCACATGCAGTAGGGGACCATTCGTGCGCTAGTTTAGGCAGCGACGGAGCATGGTGGGACATCAGACGACTCAGTAAATGCTTCCTGCGCTTTGATACAACCGAAGACCAATCTGCAATGTAGTGCAGGCGCCTGGCAGATTCGAGCCTCTGCTTCTTCATTCTGCGGCCAGCATCTTCCCACGAATCGCTATCGTCGAACGCCCAGCCGACGATTCGCCGACGCATTTTCCTCTGCGTAATGTCTAGGTGGTCCAGTTGCTTCTGATCCAACGCACAAGTTTCCAGCCCGTATACCAACGTAGGTGTAGCGGTCGCGTTGAAGAGCTTCAGACGCAGCTTGACGTTGACGTGCCTATCCGTTAGCGAAGTTTGCAGAGAACGGAATTTCAACCATGCACAGCAAACGTGATGGTGGATAGCGCCCTGTCCGCGTTGTCGGAGGTTGCCCGGCCACGCCCTCCCGAGATATTTGTGGGTTCTGTTAGCAGCCACAAGCTCCACGAACCCATCGGCAGTTTCGATCAGAACAATGTCATTATCCGTGGCCGTCGTCGACAACATCTTCGTTTTCTGCACGTTGAGTTCCAGACCATAATTGCGAAGCGTCTGCGAGAGCATGTCTAGCATGTCCACAGCCCCTTCCATACTGCTGGCGAATAGTAACAGATCGTCTGCAAAACGAATGTTCGACAGACGCTCCTTGCTTCCGTCCGAACAGACAGCCAGGCCATGGCCGTTCAGCGTCGCCTTCCACTCGCGGATAGCAGCTTCTAGGACACTGTTGAACAGGAGCGGAGATAGTACGTAGCCCTGTCTGACGCCCCGGGTGATAGGAAACCGGAAATCATTACCCAAGACACCTGTTTGAGATTTGTACAGCGTTCGCAATATTTGGCAATATCCAGAGGGGAGTCCCTGCGAGAGCGCGGAACAGTGCCGGCTGTTCAACCCAGTCAAATGCTTTGCGCAGATCTACGCTGACCAGCCACAGGTCTTCGTTGAACTCGAGGCTCTTGCTCACGAGGCTTTCGGCAACAATCAGAACGTCAGCAGTCGACCGGTCTCGTTGAAAACCAAACTGCTCGTGAGATTGTTGCGAATCTAGAATGCCGCGTATCCTGTGGAAGACCACTCGAGCAAAGATCTTGTAAGAGACGCTGAGAATCGCGATCGGCCTCCAATTGTTCGGGTCTGCGGCGCCCCCGCCCTTGTGCAAAAGTTTGAACCGAAATCGTTGTTGACCGAAATCGTTGTTGACAACCGGATCGTTGTTGACGCTCGCGAATCGCGAGCTCCCTATGGCAACCGAAATCGTTGTTGACGTCGCCCCCCAGTGCTACTGTAGTGTGGCATCCTAGCTTGCCCGTGCGTTCTTCCAACCAGTGAGTCAGACTGCCAGCCAGCAGAGGGTAATACCGCTGATGGGTATGGGGCTTAGAGGAGGAAGTGGGAGAAGAGGAAGAGGAGGAGGAGGAAGAAAGGGAAGAGGAGCAGGAGGAGGAGGAAGCAAACGACGATGAGGAGCCCCCTCTCCCCAACCTATCCTTTCTTCTTCCCAAGCCGCGCGCAAACCGTGGCCCGAGCGTGCTCGCCTCGATGGGCGGAAAGATCTGACCGCTGCCTGCCTCGAAGGGCCAACACCTCAGCCAGGAACGCAAGCCGCACCCTCCCGACTGGATTGGCCCCCTTCCCCCCTCCTCCCGCCCCTGTCCCTCTCCCTCATCCGTGTCTGCTGCGGGAGCCCACGACGACGACGACAACGACGACGACGAAATTCGCTGATCGAGGCTCGAGGCTGACAACGTTTCAGAACCTTTCCTGGGCCCTCCTGGCTCGCCCTCGTGGCCACGCTCTGGGTCGTGGTCTTCCCAACTAGGAGCTCCGCTCTTACAAGGCCTTCCACTTCCATGCTGTGCACGCGCTCCGGCACCACGCGCAAGGACTGCATGTTCTGAGCGTGCTCCTCCCCTCCCCCGCGGCGTCCTCTCCAGCTCGCCGCTCGCCGTGCCCAATTCGGCCACGTGCATCCCACGTCTGCCTGAGAACGCGGCTAGGATTCTCGCCGCTGCGACAAACAAGTTCGCTGGGGCAGTACAAACGCACCGATGCCGCTGCTCCCCAGGCTTCTACAGGAGTGCGCTCTGACCAGGATTTCGAGCAGACTCCCGCCGTGGCGACGAGGGAAGGGTAGAAGGTATCTGTACCCTGTCATCTTCTGAATCCCACCGCCCGCTTCCCCACTGGGTCGCCTTCGCGCTTCTGCACTTACGCGCTGCATTTCCCTGGCCCCCTCGTCGACGCGTGGAAACGTTCGGGTCACAACTCGGGCCTCTGGCGGCCGTTCGGGACAATAGGGGCATCCCGGGCAAACTCTTGACGAGGTGCAGCTGTTGAAGGCATCCGGAAGCGAACAGACCTCCGATAACAGACGAAAGTGTCTGGAACCTCTTCTTGGACCTGATTTATGATCTGATTCACGCTCACGGCCTTTGCGATCTGACGATCACCGCCTTTGCCATCGTACGGCTCCCCAACCCTTTTGCGAGTCTTCTGACCAAGGTCTCGAGGAGAATCCAGCCGTGGCGGCGCGAGAGTGACAGCGATACCTCTGCCTTCTCCTCTGCTTCTTGATCACGGCCTTCGCGGTCTCACGCTCACGGCCTTTGCAATCGTTCGACTCCTCGGGCCTCTGCGCCGCGGCAGCTCAAGGCCTGCCGCGGCGGGGCCACGGGCGGGGCCGCGGCGGGCCTGCGCCTGGTACGCCACGTACAGGGCGTGGGCTTGCTGCCGGGGGCGACGGGGGGGCGAGTCGCAGCGGGGCGGGGTTCGGTGGCAACTCAGGGGAGCCTCCCATGCCCTCTTGCTGGGGCACGCGGATCGACGCGGATCGACCCTAATCGACGCTGATCTATGCTGAGCCGGCGCTGTTCGACGCTAAATCGGCGTCTTCTCATCGACTGCTGGACGCCAGCGCACGCTAATGAACTGTAAAGATAGACATTCTAGGGCATACTCCCGCGGCTTGCTACCGAAAGGGGCGTGGCGGGGGGCTCTGCGGAGGGGGGGGTTGTCAGGACGCAACTCCTGGGAGGTCCTCGTCAGGACGATCAAGGGCTACTCATCACGATTGAGAGGGCAATGAGTTGGAGAAGGCCAGAGTAAGCACAGGATGAAGCCAGGCTAGGCGGGACGAAGCCGAGATAAGTGGGACTAATCTGGATTAAGCAGGACCTAGCCAGATTAGGCCAGTTTTCGACCATGGATGTACCAGCGTCGATTATGAATCTAACCTCTCATGAGTTGCATCCTGATGGGGGGGGATGGCATGCACCCTGCCCTGCTGCTGATTGTGCTTGCTTCAACCGCCGAACGGCTCTGCTCGGATGTGCGGTGTTGCGTCCAACGAGCCAGCGGGACTGGGCAACTCTGCCAGCGCACGGCGACGTCACAACACGCCTCACGAGCCCAGCATAGGCTAGCTGGACCCCATAGGTTTTCGGTGTCAACTTCGGGGAGGGGACGGTAGGGATGAGGAGGGCAGGAGGGGAGGGGAGGGGAGGGGAGGGGTGAGGAGGGAATGAGGGCGCCTCAGGACGGTCTGCAGCAAAGACTGCCCAGGTGGCCTGGAGGAGACCCCGTGACGGCCCAGGGGGACCCCTGAGACCACCCACGGGGCTCCTGAGGGGCTCGGATGCGACCCAAGCTTGCACATGGGCCCAAGGTCCCAAAAGAGCTCAAGACACTCAAGCGGCAACAGCAACATCATGATCATAACCACGAACCGTAGGAGATGCAGCACAAACCATGAGGAGCACAAGCAAAATCGAGACAGGATCAATCCCACGACCAATACAAGATCCAAACATCAGAGGATGGTCCGCATCTGGTCGTGAAACTCTCGAGGTCACCCGATCTGCAGGCAGAGTGTGACGCGTGAGCGAAGGAGGGATGCGGGAGGAGGAAAGAGAAGAACTCTGATGATTGTTTGAGAGGCCGGATAAGAATAATTGGACCGCACAGGAACAACAATATGAACAGACAACACCACTCCTTCGAAAAATGCCATTTGCGTGATTAGTGCGCATGCCAGAAATATTAGACTGATGGTGCGATTCGCCTTGGCAATCGGGGGGGGTCTAAGACGGCCTCTGGAAGGCATTCGGACGGCGTCCGGGCCGCTTAAAGGTGATGGGTTAATTTTCCACCACCATTACCACAGGCAGCAGAGGAGGAGGAGGAGTGAACGTACTCAAAGAGGAAGAGACGAGGGCGAGCGGGCACGAAGCGAGACGAGGGCAAGATGATCCCGCTCACGTCCGACCGCCGCGACGACTACTTCCTAGTGTACTCACTGGGCTCGACCGCTCTGGCACTCACATGGGGCCATACACGGGGAGCGGAATGTAAATCGTATGAAACAGTATGAGAAGCATTCAGGAAAGCGGGGAACACAGGGATGGGCGGAAGAAGAGCGGGGGAAGAGGGAAGGGCAGGGGACGAGCGAAGCGAAGGGCACCGAGACGGGGACGGGCGGGGTGGGGAGCGCGGGACAGAAGGCACAGGGCTAGCTACATCGAGGGGGCTGGTCTCAGGAATGGCCTCAGAGAGGGGTCTCATCTCCAGCGCACGCGCGTCGAAGCAGTTCGGGTAGAATTCTTCACGATAGGGTCGTACGCCACCAGCGGCAGCGGCATGCGGAGCTCGAACGCCGCCATCGGCAGCAGAGGAGGAGGAGGAGGAGGAGGAGGAGGAGAAGCAGGGGGAGGGAGGAGAAGGAGAAAGATGAGGAGGAAAAGACCCGAAGGCGTGGAGCCTAGCACAATGTGACGGGGCAAATGCTCCTCACACTCCTCCGTCATCGTCCTCCTCCTTATCGTCGTCCTCCTCCTCGTCCACCTCCTCCTCATCGTCATAGTCCTCCTTCTCCGTTGCCCTCCTCCCTCTTCGTTTGTGCTCAAACTCGCTGTGGCGTCGCGTCCGCCACCGCCGAGAGGTGCTTGGGGGGGCACCGCGTCTCCCGCTCAAGTTCGCAGGCGATCGCGGTGGCGAAGGCGGACACATTTGTTGTGGAAGAACGAGATGGTTGGTTCGCTCCACGTGATCTCACGTTGCATTCATGCTATTGCCATCACGTTCAAAACGTGCGAGGTGGGCATGAAGTGGCAACGGGTGCCGCGGCTTCTGAGCCTTGGTAGGCGACGTTTGCATTGGCCGTCGGCCTCCTCCCTGTCTGGAGCGGCACGTGCAAGAAGGGCGGGCAGTGGCAGCAGGCAGAATTGTTATGGGCACCGGACCTTGGCCCCCTCCCCTACAGTGGTGATATCGGCGCATGCGAGACGGGTGAACAGCTTTGGAGTGTTCAATCGCTGCGGAGCGTAGTTTGGGAACCGATGCTTGGACCGACGGTTCTCAACTACAACACTCGGACCAACACGTGCGAGAACGAAAGACGTACACAACGCTACGCCGCTGTTAGGCGAAATGGCAAAACGATGCATGAACTGTCCGTCACCCGCTACAATGCTTGAACTGGCACGTGCGAGAAGAGCGGATGGTGGCAGCGGGCAGGCGCTTTGTTGGAGCAGCACGCCGTTCCCTCAGCATGCGCTTGCGTATATGTAAACCATATACTTCTGCTGCAGTCAACTGGCCTTCTGTTTTCATTGGTGGAATTTGGTTCCTTGTTTGGCACGTCTCGCATCTTGGCGTTCATGGGATCAAGCTGTTTCTGCCTTCAAGGTGAGGTGCGCTCGCTGCTAACTTATATCGGCATCGCATGCCCCTTGAAAGCTTTAGCTGGGTGGCTCAGCATCGACGGTTTGGCACTTATCCTTCGCAACATGTGTGTTCAAATCATTCACTTTCGCCGCGCGCTGGAAGTCACACCTGCCGAAACCAGCGGAGGAACATGAAATATGTTGAACGCTGGTTTATCTTCAATACTCGGGAGCCTACTCGGGTGGCGTGCACAACCTGCACACAGGCCTCTCCAATACCGCTTCGCCTCGTTCGACGAGGAGTTCGAAGATTCCTGAGTGTTCGTCGTGGCGCTCGGCCTCAACGTTGTGGTGTCCGAGGCGCTCAGGGGGAGGCTTGCTTCTGATTCATGACATCGTCATTTAGCTATTCCGAATCGTTTTCCCTCCTCGCTGTGATTTTCCTCCTCGGGGCCTCCTCTTCCTCCTTCTCCTCATCTTCCTCGGCCTCCGCCTCGTCTGGTGTGATCGGGCAGATGCTTCCCCCGCAGGGAGGCAGGCCATCGGGAGGTTGGACCCCAAACATTGTTTACTATAAGGGCGACTGGGATGGCGGTTGCAAAACGGCAAACCCCGCGGGGGTACCTTGCACTAGTGCTGATGTCTTGAAGATCCTGGACAGGTTCCAACTAACAGAAACTGTTTCCGAGCAGCCAAACATGCTTTGCGTGGCACTTCCTTTTCGAGATGAACTGGAGCTGGGCTCCAAACTGGGCCCAAGCAATCCATTCTCGTGGGAACTCCGATTGCGAGCAATACCTCATGGAAAACTAAAGAAATATGAAGAGGTAAGCAGAGTGGCATTTCCGCTCGAACGAAGATCCAGTCACGCTGCCGACCGATCGCATATTTGCTGGCAGCGAGGACGGAGACGATATCGGCGGCAATACCGCGGAATGTTTCACCACACGCATGTGGTCCCCCCACGGCCCCGAGACGGCATCACAGACCGAACCGCATCGCACTACAACTTATTACAACGCCGGGCACGATACCAAACCGTACCAACACGTATCACGCGGCATCATCGCATAGACCCCCTATCAAGCACATACCCCTACAGCGTTGCGCCCGCAATACCAAGTAATGTGTTCCCCTCCTCTCGCGTGTCGGCTCAGAATGCATGGGTCCGTTGTCTGGGGAACTGCCGCTCGATCTGCACCGGGCTTGCATCGACATGCTGCGGCGGTAGCGCGTTCACCCGGGTATGCGACTATCCGCGTCTGCACCTCGGCATGACAGCACGACGTGTCGTTTACGCTTGGGACAGGCGGAGCGCGCCGATCGCTTCCAAGGAGCAGCTCGTCACGAGACTGTCGGAGAAACACATGGCACCCCGTGGGGATCCACAGTACGAGGACGGGCACCGATCAGTGGGCAGGCAGATACTGGTCGAGCCCCGACTGGGCTCTATCGTCGGAGCTCCCTCCGCGGATCAATTCTACAAGCCACCCATCGCGACAAGGATGGATCGGGCCCCAGGTGGGCTCAATCGTGGGAACTCCGCCACGGATCACTTCTGCACCGCAACGAACGATTTGCAACCAACTTGCGAGAATGAGGAAGGGGAAAGACTTGAGCGCCCAGAAAACGGCGGCGGGTACACAAACGCATCGGAAATCAGCGTAATCACGATAATCCTTAGCGATTGTTTCCGCCAGCTACTGCAAGAGACTGGGCACCGATCGGACCAACCTTCGAAGAACGTGCCAAGCACTGTCAAACCTCAACCACATGCTGGCGCGAAGCGCTCGAAAATACAAACAGCGAAATGTGCGCCAAGTATGTGGGAAGCAAGGTGGCTACGCCGAAATGGATAAGCACTATGACCCACTCGTGGCAACACTGATTCCCTAGACACAGCCCGCTCGATGACACGACCTGTGGCCTTGACTTCGGAGTTATGACACCTGGCCAAGGCCATACAAAACTGCCCAGGATACACGGCACCCTTTCGGGCTTGAAACCCGCCCCCAGGAGGAAAGCCCTGGAGTTGCTGGTGGGCCCTACCCGTTCGGGAGCAGATCCCTCTCTTGGACCCGCAACAAACATGATATCGGAAACGGCCTGGGTCGAGGTCGAACATGAGGAGGCTCGTGTGTTGTCTCCACAGGGTACCCCACTGGCACACAGACGCGGCAGACAAAGCAAACCTCCGATCGTCGACGGACCAGGGCTTTGAAGCGGGGCGAGAGCCAGAGTCTGCACGACTTAGGGTTCTCGACACTCCAGGGGATGTGCAGAGAGACGCTCACACGCGCGAGGGTAGCGATCATGTTATTTCCAACAATAGAAACATTAGCGAAGGCTTGCATGCGAGGTTTAAGGTCATGGAGGCCGAAAAAACATGCATCAGAACGCACAGGCGGGGCTACAGGCCACGAGGCGCCGTACAGCGTGGCGCGGGACGCATGTGGTCACAGCCACTGGGGCCTTCGGTGGAGGTCCCTATGGAGCCAAGAAGCGCACCATTGGGTGGCACGGGGCGCGTGTGGTCACAACCACTGGGGCCTTCGGTGGAGCTCCTATGGAACCGCGAAGCGCCGTACTGGGTGACGCGTGACGCGCGTGGTAACAACCAGTGGGGCATTCGGTAAAGCTCCATATGGGATCACGAAGCGCCGTACTCGGTGGCGCGAGACGCACGTGGTCAGAGCCACTGGGGCTGTCGGTGGAGCTCCCGATGGGGCCACGAAGCGCACCGTTGGGTGGCGCGAGACGCATGCGGTCACACCCGCTGGGGCCTTCGGTGGAGCTCCCCTTGGGGCCACGAAGCGCACCGCTGGGTTGCGCGAGACGTATGTGGTTTCAACCTGTGGGGCCTTCGGTGGAGCTCATTATGGGGCCACGAAGCGCCGTACAGCGTGGCGCGGGACGCATGTGGTCACAGCCACTGGGGCCTTCGGTGGAGGTCCCTATGGGGCCACGAAGCGCCGTACTGCATGGCGGGGGACGCATGCGGACTCAGCCACTGGGGCCTTCGGTGGAGCTCCCAAGGAACCACGAAGCGCCGTACTGGATGGCGGGGGACGCATGTGGTCACAGACGCTGAGAGTTTCGGTGCAGTTCCCAATGGGGCCACGTAGCGTGTGAGGAGGCGCGGCGCGGAAGAGAAGGAACGCGGGGCGCCACACTTCACAACGAAGACCGAACAACACGTTGTTTGGGAAAACAATTCCGCAACCCATCGGAAGAGATTTGAACATACACAAGAAAGACCCGTGCAAGAACAGAAAGGGGCGTGAGTGGATGCAGAAAGGCCCGTGCAGTGCCCGGCGCCTGTCGCTGGTGCATCGCTGCCATGGCCTGAGCAGAGCGCCGGTGGCAACACGCTTCGTCTCTTCTACTTCCCCTCCCTCTTCCCAATTTTCGATATCCCCCTGGCTATCGATCTCTTCCCCCTCCCTCCCAATTCTCGATCTCCTCCTGGTTATCGGTCTCCTCCCTCCTTCCTGGTTTTCGATATCCTCCTGATTATCGATATTTTCCCCCCCTTCCTGGTTGTCGGCGTCCTCCTCGTTTTCGGTATCCTCCTCCTCCTCCTTCTCATCTTCCTCCTCCTCCTCCTCCTGCTGGTTCTCGGCATTTTCGTCTCCCCCCCTCTCCCGGATCGATATCCTCCTCATTCCCCTCGCCCACCTTACCACTCCTCCGTCTCAGGGCAACAATAGGGGCGGACTGTCTCATAGGAGGGGGGATATTGACCTGGAATCGAAAATGCGTCGCCGATGGAGCGGCGATTACCCCGCAACCAACCGTGCGCAGCTGCGAGTACCGCAAATCCGAATAGCTCTCATTGGCAGCGGGCTGAAGGAAGAACGAGGCGCGGGGCACTACAAACAGAGGTTCAGGGGAGGAGCAGAAGGGGATGGTTGGTTTTCAAATTTTTCCCCCTCCGTGTTCTCGCGCGTGACCGCGGCTCTGGGCAGAGCGCAACGCGGAGTCCCCGCGATGCGCGCCAGTTGCCCCGCAGGGGTCCAGGCGACGCGGGCGGGTCGTCCTCTGCGCGGAGCAACGTAAGCGAGCTGGCTGGCCGACGGCGGGCCAGGCGCTGGCCGCTGAACAGAGCGACGACGGGCGAGCGAGGAACTGTGCGGAGCGCAGCACGGAATCCCCACGACGCGCGCCGGTCGCCCCGAAGGAACCCCGGCGACGCGCGCAGGTCGTCTCAAGCGCAGCAGCTCAGACCAGCCTTAGACTTGCACTGCCGCGCCAGCCCCCCCCCCTCCCGCGGCCTTCTCCACAGAAGACGCTTTCCACCGTCTCCTCTGCGCCGGCGTCGTTTCAAAAACCCTCCTAGCAGAATGGGGAGCCACCAGATCGCCGGAAGACTCCACAGGCCCTGGCGGGCCTCAAATGCCCCCCCTCTCCCAACTGCCAGAAACCTGAATCCTCGTCGGCGGCAACTACTGGACCACCGGAGCAGCCTCGGAGCGCTAGTGTGCCCGAGAGGCTCTCCTGCATCTCCTCTTCCTCCTCCTCCTCCTCCTCCTCCTCCTCCTCCTCCTCCTCCTTCTCCTCTCCTCCTCCTCGTCTTCCTCGTCCTCCTCGTCCTCCAGATTGTCTTCATCCTGGCCAGAGCGCGCTCTCGAACTGGCCCTTGCATCGAGGTTGAAAAGGCCTCGACCTCTGACATCGTCCGTGCTCACATTCTCTACTCCGCCTTCCGTCTGGAACATTTGAAGGGTGCACGCATGCGGGTGGCGCCACTGGGGCCTTCGGTGGAGCTCCCTATGGGGACACGAGACGTGTGAGGGGTATGCCGAAATGGGTGGCGCGGACGCATGTGTACGCATCCACTGGGACCTTCGGTGGAGCTCCCGATGGGGCCTCGAACCGTGTGAGGGGTGTGCCGACATGGGCGCAGGACGCACGTGGTCCCAGCTACTGGGCCTTCGGTGGAGCTGCCTATGGGGCCGCTTCGTACTGGGTGGCGCGGCACGCATGTGGTCCCACCCACTGGGGCCTTCGGTGGAGCTCCCCATGGGGCAACGAAGCGCCGTACTGGGTGGCGCGGGACGCATGTGAACGCAGCCACTAGGGCTTTCGATGGAGCTCCCTATAGGGCCACGAAACGAGCCAAGGAAATGCCGAAGGCGCGGGAAACATGTGGACGCAACCGCAGGGGCCTTCGGTGGAGCTCCCTATTGGGCCACGAAACGTGTGGTGGGGCTGTGCCGAAATGGGCGCGGGGCCCATGTGGACTCAGCCACTGGGGCCTTCGGTGGAGCTCTTTATGAGGCCACAAACCCTGTGAGGGCTGTGCCGAAATGGGCGCATGACGCATGTGTACGCAACCAGTGGAGCTCCCTATGTGGCCACGAAACGTGTGAAGTGTGCCGAAATGTGCGCGGGACGAATGTGGTCGCAACCACTGGGGCCTTCGGTGGAGCTCCCCATGAGGCCACGAACCGTGCGAGGGGTGTGCCGAATTGGGCGGGTGACGCATGCGAACGCAACCACTGGGGTCTTCGGCGGAGCTCCCAGTGGGGCCACGACACGTGTGAGGGTGTGCTGAACTGGGCGCGGAACGAATGTGGTCGCAACCATTGGGGCCTTCGGTGATGCTCACTATGGGGGCACGACGCGTGTGAGGGCTGTGCCGACATGGGCGCGGGACGCATGTGGACGCAGTCTCTGGGGTCTTCGGTGATGCTCACTATGGGGCCACGAAACGTGTGATGGGAGTGTGCCGAACTGGGCGCGGGACGCGTGTGGACGCAGCCACTGGGGCCTTCGGTGGTACTCTCCATGGGGTCTGAAGCGTGTGAGGGGCTGTGCCGAAATTGGCGCGGGACGCATGTGGACGCAGCCACTGGTGCCTTCGGTGGATCTCCCGATGGGTCACGAAACGTGTGAGGGGTGTCACTAGACAGGTGATGATAGCAATGCTGTTGATGTTGATGATGCGGTCGATGATGTTTTTTTCACCGGTGCCAGAGCTTAGAAAGGGTTACCTGACCAACTGAATGCACTGAGCTGCCACGAGCCTGGACAGCCTGCTGCAACGAGAGTGAGCACAGTGCGACTGCCCTTTGAAAAAGGTGAAGAGGAGGCGGAGGGGAGGAGGGGGAAGCAGCGTGACTTGAGCCGTAATTGTTACGGGCAAGTGGCACCTCACAAAACCTCGAGACCCAAATCTACAAGTAGTGCAAGGTCGATGATGTTTTTCACCGGTGCCAAAGCTTAGAAAGGGTTACCTGACCAACTGAATGCACTGAGCTGCCACGAGCCTGGACAGCCTGCTGCAGCGAGAGTGAGCACAGTGCGACTGCCCTATCCCACCTTATGTGCTCTGGCAATTGTCTTGGCCAGCAGTGAGCAAAGGGCGGGAGGGTAGGGTTCTGCGCGCTTTGTCCAAAAGACTCCTTTGGGGTCTTTGCCCTCCAACGCCCAGTGTGGCAACTTAGTTCTAGAACAAAGCGACGTAGTACATTTTCTTGTCAGCGAGCTGAGGCCAGGGACAGTGCCAACAAATTTTGTGGCTTTTCGCCAGCGTTCTCCGAACATACAGAAGTCAAGCCGAGCGATGGAAAAGTGCAATTCTGTAAGCAACTGTATGATTTCGGGAATCACCCACAAAATTGACGCGAGGGGATTCTCGATCGTAACTGTGATACCTTTTTTCGCAGCTAGCCGACAGGCTTTGATTACAAACGCAATGAGCTTATTTGCGGCAACTGCTTTGCTGAGGCCCGTGCCCTCCAGGTCCGGGTAGCCCCAAGGAAAATCGTTTGACCTGAGAGGAGGAGGTCCTGAGCCTCCGGGACGCCGTGCACGCGAGAGGGTCTGACAGGGCAGCGCAAAGTGAAGATGGCAATACCTACGCCGGCGGATGCCCCTTATCAGTCTGTCCTGGGCGCCTGCGAGTGTGAGGTCACACGACGGTCCGTCCAGTATGTCCCAACCTCCACACGGAATTCCCCGACGAGCGAGCGCCTTGGCTAGCCTCCCGGAACCTGCGAAGACCTCCGCCGCTTTCCGACTAGGCGACGGCCTATCGTCCGAGGAGGTCGGTGGAGATGCATAGAACGTCCATGGAGCCACTCGTCGAGGTACTGCACGGCGAGACGGCTGTAGGTCAGGGTGTCCGACGGCGTGCGGTTGATCGCCTGCTGCACCTTCCCAAACTTTTCGTAGCGTCTGACGGAGTTGAACGTCTTCCAGCCCCCGCGCTTCTGGATCTCGGAGAGGCCGCGCCTCTTCAGCATGGCATCCCTCGAGGCACCTCCGTGCCTCACCTGGTAAGTGCAGAGCTGCTCGGCGGCAAGTCCGACGAGGTCGGCGGCGTCCTCGAACGCGTCCTTGCACTGGCTGATCGACAGGCGGAACAGCTTCTCGCTCGGGTCCCGCCCCCTCGCCAACTGCACCAGGTGGGTCGAGATATGCGCGTCCAGGTCCTCGACCGAGACAGTGTCGTCGAAGCTCCCCGTCTTGCGCGGCTGCCCCCTCTCCTCCGGCCGCATGACAAGGCAGAGGCGGTGGTAGCCCCGGAGGCGGGGCGCAGGCAGCACTACATCCCCAACCTGCAGGTCCGTAATCTCCCCAGGTCGGGAATACGCATCGTGGGCCGCCAGCAGGCGGAGGGCCGCACCCCGCCGCTTCGTGGCCAGCAAGGTCCCCGCAATGGCGGCCGTCCATTCCCAAGGCAACCCAAAGCGAGAGGCGCCGGGGGCGGCCTTGCGGAAGCCCCTCAGCGCCCTCCTCATCCGCGTCAGCGGCAGGGCCAGAGGGCGAGGGCCTCCGCTCCTCATGAACTTGAGGGCCCCGAGGAGCTTGTCCCCCGATGACGCCTCGTAGCCCTGCAGGTAGATCGCGTCCAGGTAGTCGACCGCCGCCGCGTCCACGTCCTCGTCCGAGCGCAGTGGGATGCCCTCGTTCGCGGCCCACTTGGCGAACTCGGCGTAGGTCGCCCTGTACGTGGCCGCCTGCTGGGGCTGCACCGACGCCTGCTCCAGGATACTGAGCTGGTGAGGGTCCCTCTTGAGCAGGAGCGGCCCGGGAGTAACACCCCCCGCTGGGACAGCGTGCCTCGCCCTTCGAGCCTTGGCACGGTCCTCCCGCAGACGGCGACTCCGCTGCGCCGAAGGGTGGCCCCTCGGCGGCTGAAGCAGGCTTGCCACCGGAGGCGCGGCCGATCTCGATGAGCTCGTCGATACTGTAACGAAGGACAACACGCCCTCCTGCGGCGCCGGGGGTCGCCTGCGGTTGGCCGCGGGTCCCGCGGGCCTCAGCACATGAACTGACGTCGCCTTCGTTGGAACTGGCGCCCGAGTCGGTGCTCGGAGCATCGATCGTGGGAAACTCCCCACTGTGAGCCAAGTGTTACAGGTAGAAGAAGATGAAAGGAAATATTTACGTCCGCGGTGTGCCCGCTGCGGGGCTGAGGGTTCGAACATCCGAGAAGGCGCATCAGCATGATTAACTTCAGACACGACCCAGCGCCACTTGAACTTGCAATTGAGGGCGACCGTGTAAGCCGCAACACTTCTACAACAACCCAGCATACGATAGTCCCCACTGCGCCCCTTGGAGAAGGCCAAGATGGAGCCCATGGAGTCCCCCAGGATGAGGTGCTTCTTGTTGCGGTTTCCAACAGACCTCCCAAGAGACTTGCAAACCAATCTCCCAGTACGGGCCTCCAGCAGGGTGATGTGCTCGTCCCGAAACCAGGGCTTTGACAGGATGGTGTGCCAGGAGTCCTTCTCGAGCAACTTTGTGGGGACCTCCGGGAACCCGCGCCATCTCTTCCAGGGACGAGGGGGCGGCGGTGCGACAGGGAGTACTGTTTCAACATTTTCGATCACATCTCGGAAGTGCCAGAGAGCTCCCGCACGCACGCCCCTCGCGAGCGCATGAGGCTGCTTGAAACGCCACCGCTCATTGCACTGGCCAGCACCGGCGATGAGCTTCTCGTCGAAAACGCCCTGGACGATCCCAAGGCCTGTCTCCGACGAGTCGAACATGTGGGCCGTGGGACTCCACGGCCGACGCAGGTTGGTACGAGCAAAACGGACTAAAGCTGACAGCCACTCACACTCCCGCGCGGCTGACTGCCACAAGCGGACCTTCTGCTTATAATGCACCCTGACAAAGCGATAGCACGAGCCAAAGATGCTCAGCAGGGAGCGCTCGCCCATGAGCTGGAAAGTGCAGTGCCCCAGGAAGCGCTCAAGCATCACGCCTGTGATCCTCGGACGGCGCGCAAGCCAGCGGCCCGCGGCGGCCAGGCGGGTGGCCCTCTTGGCCGTGGGCCCCACCTCGCCAGTCAAGCCGTCGATGGCGAAGCCGAGGCTCTCGGCCCAGAGGGAGGCGCCCTCCTCCTCGTGCACTGCGAAGCCGTCGGCCGTGAGCTGGCGAGCCACTGCGATGCGAGCGCCGTCGGCAAGCTCCGGGGAGCCCGCCCCAGTGGCATGGTTGTCGCAGTAAGGCAACGACACGAGGCCGCGGGAGCCGATCGTCGGGCCAGGCTGGCGATCCTGTAGTACCAGTCCGGCGGTGTCCGGAAGCACCCCCTTGACGACGGAGGAGTGGACGATCTGCGCCAGATAGAAGCTCCAGCTGAACCCCATGGGAAGCACTCGAAAGGCGGGCGCAACGGCGTCGCGCCCGTAGAAATGGCTAAAGCGGCTGTCGTTGCCCTCCAGCTCGGAGACGAGCCAACCTGGGACGTCGTCGAGGCAAAAGTAGCTGGAGAGGTCATCGTCGATGCCGCAGGCGTAGAAGTAGTCCTTGATGTCTGACAGGCTCACCCAGAGGTCGGCGTCGTCCTCCAGGAGAATCTCTCCCCAGCTCGACCCGGTACCCATAGGCAAATAAGGGCACCGCCGGAAGCGCCTGTCGGTGGCGCGGCAGTCCACCACGAGCCTCTGCTTGCCCGTCTTCTTGGCCACACAGAAGACCGTGACTCGTCCACGTACCAAAGGCGCCCAGCGGATAAGGCCTGCCGAATGACAGTCTCGGACAAACTGAAAATAGGTCTTCTTGGAGTAGCGAAGCTTCGGATCCATGTAGAGTTTGATGGGATCCGCCCTTTCACACACGGCGCCCCGCTCTTGATCATCGAGCAGAATGTTGTTCAGGTCCTCGAGACAACAGCGAACCTTCGGCGGCAGCATCTCCTCAACAGGGACGGGCTCCGCCCCCACGTGGGGGATGCTGAGAAGGTTCCGGTCGTAGGACTGCACCAAGGTCGACTCGCCACCGTGCGCGGAGTCTGTCCCGAGGAGCGCGCGCACGGCTCCCTCGGAGCCGTAGTCACCCTGCGGCGGCTCGGCTGCGTCATGCACTGAACGAATGAATTGAATGGCCTCCCGCTGATACAGCGAGGGCGGGGAAGATGACGGCGTCAGATGGCCATCGAGAGCATTGAGGGCCTTGATCGTGCGATTGACCTCGGCATCCACAGCACTCCGCTTCAAAACTCGTCGCTGCACCGAGCGACTCACGCTGTGATCTTGAAGACGTTCGACCTCGAGCTCAGGAAGAGGAAAGAGGTCGCGGGGAACTTGTACAGGTAGGCGGGGCCCCTTCTCATACTTGAACCCAGCCGCCGGAGTCCCAGAGGGAGCGACTGGGTCCTGCGAGCTGGTCATGGCCCCCCTGCGCCGGAGCCGCCGGCGCCCCCGTCTCCCTCCCCGCCGCCCTTACCACCACGGCCACGGCCTTTCGGCTTCCGGAGGCGGATCTCCTCCTCGAGCTTGCGACCCTCCTTCAGGACTGCTGCCCGATCTCGAGCTGCGTCGGCGGCCCGCTTCTTAATAGACGGCGCCACCAGAGCGGCACCACGCTGAACGCCCCAGCCCATGAAGTCGTCCGAATTGCTGTAGTCGGGGTTGCTGGGGTTGTGCACGTGGGCCTGCTCGATGAGCTGCAGGCGTCGCCCGAGCAGCTCGAAAGAGGTCAAAGTCATCGTGTTCAACTGGTCCAGCTCGATCGCGAGGTCGAAGACCTCGGAGATCACGAAGTGCTCGTGGATGCTGCGGTCGCCGCTCGGGATGCCGCTAGCCGATAGCCAGGTGTGGTGGCGCGTCACCATCCCCTCGGAGGACTGGGCCACCTCGGTTAGCAGCCACGGGAGGCTCGCGTCACCTTGCAGCGGCGAGTCGCCAAAGTCGTGGAACTCCTGGAGCGAGATGGCCTCGCGGAAGTTGCGGCCGCGCTGTTGAGCCGACCTCCACTTCACAGAGATGACTCTCGCGTCGGTCTCCTGATCCCGGAGCAGCTTGATCATGCCCGTGTCCTGCCGCAACACCTCCTGCAGTATCAGACACTTGGCTCCTCGCTTGACCAGCCAGTAAGCGCCCAAGCCGATCGTGATGTCGCCTGGGATGTGAATGCATTCCTTCTCCGCCTCTGGGTCGCCGTCGGCCGAAGAGCCAATCGCCCAGATGACACGTCCAGCTGCTGGCGCTGGAGGGGGACCTTCGCGAACGGCACCTGACTCAGGGTCAAGCGCATGCTGTTCAACCCTCGCGTCAGCGCCCTCATCACCAATAGCGGGGTAGGAGGTCCAGCTGAGCGGTCTGCACGGAAGCCGTGGGTGTTGGCCGCCACTGGAGGAGGAAGCGGACGTACTTGCAGCTGAAGATGGGGCACCTCCGCGTCGTCGTAGTACGCGATACCCTCC